>PVIR01000169.1:76093-160638 GCA_004026965.1 Petromus typicus
ACATCACAATCCTCCTGCCTCTGCCTCCCGAGTGCTGGGATTACAGGCGTGAGCCGCCACGCCCGGCACTGTGGTATGTGGTACTGGTTGCTGCTGGGTGTGGGTCTCCACACCCAGTATTGTTATGTGGTTACCGGGGAATCGAACCCGGGTCCTTGCGCTTGCAAGACAGGCGCCGGAACCACTGAGCTAACTCCCCGGCCCAGTCCTACCTTATTTTAAAAAAAGTAATAAAGGTCATGACTTTTACAGTCAGGAAGCCATAACGGCAAAAAAGTAAACACAGAGGAAAGAGAAAGAAAGGTAATAGGATTGAAATTGACTAATATATATTAAATACATACACTAACTTCCCAGCATAAATCCTATCATCATGTAATATTAATGTGCACTAATAAAACAGAATACAAAACAGAAAAAAATTACTTAATGAAAAAGTTACATGTACATATAATATAAATTATACTGAACTGCAGTACTATAGGGGATACAGGAAACAAGTTATCCTACAACCCAGGTATTCCACCCCAGGATGAGTACTGAAAATGTATGTCTACACAAAATCTTCTTTATTGTTGGTTTTTTGAGACACAGTCTCAACAAACCAGTTGAGGCTGGCCTTCAACTCACTATGTAGCCTAGGCTGGCCTCAAACTTACAGGGATCCTTCTGCCTCACCCTCCAGAGTGCTAGGGTTATAGGTGTGAGCCCCCATACCCAGCTGTCCACACAAAATTCTTTACACACACGATCACAGCATTATTATTCCTCATTGCCAAAACCTGGAATCAACCTAAATGTCCATCAACTGAAGAAGAAATAAAGAAAATATAGTCTATCCAAATAATGGAATACACAGTGATAAAAAGGAATGACACACTGATACATGCTACATCATGGGAACCTTAAAACATTACGCTAAATGAAAAAGCCACATATGAAAGGCCACACAGTGTATGATTCCATACAGATGAAAATCCACTTTTTCAAATACCACACTGAATGGTAATTGGCAGCAGCAGTTGCAGGACAGGGAAAGGGGGCTTGGCAATAAGGGGTTAAAGCTTTTTTTCAGAAGTCAGAGAATGTTCTAAGCTATGGCGGGCGTTACACAGATCCATGAACGTGCAAACAACCATTAACTGTGTACTTCAGTGTACGTGCTGCCTGTGCACCAAGTGTACGCTTCAAATGGGAGAATTGTGTGGGCAGTCCTTGGATCTCGAGAAAGCTGGTTCCGGAAATGCCTGCGGTGTGCCAGCACACACTCACCTTCCATTTACTCTTTCAGACAGAAACCTGTCTCTGTAGAGGGAGGCCCAAGGGCCCAGCTGCTCCAGCCAGAGGACCACTTCTTCCGCCGTCCACTTGGTCACAGCCTTGTGGACCAGGAGATCGTGCTCGGACTCTCTGCTGCCCCAGTGATACACGAGCAGGACCACCTGGGGAGAGGGACACGAGGACGTCAGGTCACCGTCTGAGCACGTGACCGTGGGGTGGTGCAGCAAGAGCTGAGCTGGAAGGGGACGAGGCCCCGTCCACACACAGGCCAGGCAGTGCACAGCCATGGAGGGCCGGGGCCGCAGGAGCCATCTCTCTGCTCTCCGCTGGGCAGTGAGGGAACAAAGACCAGGACGGGTGGATCCTAGGGCACCGGTGGTGTTTGTACCATTAACCCCATCAACACGGTCAACACATCTGACCTTTGCACAAACACTCCTTCTCTACTGGAGAAGTATTTAGGTTTCTGGAAACCAGGAGTCCGCAGTAAATGTAGGTAGTATGCTCTTCAGTGTAGCATCGAGGCGTGTGTCCCCACACCCAGTCCCACCACATGTCTGCCCTGTTTCCTCACTTCTACTGTGGGAATCGTAACGGTTCCTGTTGCACAAATCACGAAAAGGCCTGGACAGGATGCAGCTAACACTCACTGGACACTGACAGTTACACAGTCATGTCAGTGAGAGACATTCCTGAAGAAATCACACAGCCCAGCCGCAGTCAGCAGACAGTGAGCCGCCACCGCCGGCTGCTTAATGGGCATCGAGAGAACTGACAGCGGTGGAGACCGAGGTGGGGCAGGGCCCGGAGAACCGGGGAGACTTACTGCCACGCTGGTTAGAGCTGTGAGCACTCCGGAAAAGAAGCCCCCTCCTCTCTGCTGATTCATGCGGCCTGTGCTGGGCGCTAAAGGGATCTGATCATTCCCGTATTTTTGGAAGGCTGCAAGACTTTGGACTATGTCACTATTGTGCCGAATGTCTTCAATTCTCGTTCTAATGGCATCAGGAAATAACTTCTCAATAGCATCCCTGTGGGGAAGACAGAAAAATCACGAGACAGCTGTTTGACTAAATCTTAACATCTAGAGGCCAAAGTAAAATCTAATAGTACAGTACTTAGTAATATACAGGTGCCTGGGAAAATGGATAAGAGTATCTGTAGTAGTCCTGGTGGTAAAAGTAAAAAATTAGAAACAAACTATATATCCACTACTAGAGAAACAGTTAACTGAAATATGGCATATTCTTTTTTTTTTTCTTTCTTTCTTTTGTGGTACTGGGAAATGAACTCACAACTTCGTGCTAGTAGGGCAGGCAGTGGTGCCACTGAGCTAAATCCCTGGCCCTAATATGGCATATTCTTAAGACGATTACTATGTATTTTAACAGTGCGTCTGTTGGATAGATTACTACACGTTAAGATGGACAGATTTAAGACACACATGATGTTGAACAAGAACTGTACACTGCAGAACCACACAACAGTCAGTACTGATGTGAGAGGATGTTTGTGTTTTCCACTGGCACAGAAATCTTTAATAGTATTTTTAAAAGTTAAAATAAGTCACAACTAAATCGTAACAGATCATTGCGGGGAAAAGTAAGGAATGATAGGATGGGGAGGACAGGTTGAAGGGGTCTGTAGCTTGGTAGATGATGTTCTCATCTTTTTAAAAGAAATGTAAACAGTGAATGAATATAAGTACTGGTTAGGTATTTAAATTTTAGTTTTATAAGCAAGGAAAAAAGCAAATTTTAGTGGGAGGAGAAAGGCTCCATGTTCAAGGATATAAAGTCAGAGAACCCTCCTTCCACTGAAAACTAGCCAGTTGGGAAAAGCAAAGCTGACAGACAGAAATGAGTGTAAACACATCTCCTGTGAGGAAGGGTAGGCTAGGCTAATGGTTCACAGGACGTTCTGGTGCCGTGCTGATATCAAGAGGCCTGGACACACTATGAAGGTCACAGAAAACGTATAAGGATTTATGCTTCCAAAGCCTCATGGGATATTGTGCCTGCAGTGAAGCAGAAAAGAACTACCATTCTGAAAGGTCATATCGCTGGCTATGCATGAGAAACACTATTAATGTGTTAACTGACAGCTTATTAAACAACATGAAAATCCACATCAGTTATTCATAACTGTATAGGTCCACCAATCTATTGAGATACACCCTATCATGTATCTCAATATATACCAATCAATAACAAGTATTATACGTCATGGAATTACAAGTAACAATCTAATAGTCATAACTTAAAATTTCACCCCTTCATTTGGAATAACAAACTACAGTCACCTGTGACAAGGGAGTCTGATTTCAGGTCCTGAGCTTCCGGTCTCAGTCTAGCAGGTCCAGAACAATTACTTGGGAAACCAGCTCTGAGTCTGGTGCCTTTACCAACCCGCTGCCCCCACGAAGAGAAACCACACGGTACAAGCCACGTGCACACTGGATCTGACCCAGCATTACCTGAGGAGAATGTTGACTTTGGGGAAGCCTTCCCACTTCTCTCTGCATTCTGGACACTCTGTTTTCTTCGATGATACCCACCATAAAGCAAGGCAGTGCCGACAAAAGCTGTGCCCACAGTTCAGGGTGGTGGGGTTTACCAGGATATCGTAACAGCAGTGGCATGAGAATTCACTGACAGAAATCTGTGGGCTACTGCTTCCCAGAGGGTCATCTCCCTCTGGACCCACAATGTTCAGGTCATTTTTTTGAGGATCCTCCATCTCTTAGCAGATCCCGAGATCCACACACATGGAAAATTTCAGACTTAGGAAAATGCTGCAGAGCATGGTGCAATCTAGAGGAAAAAGCAATAAAAACAGGATAAATTGTTGCTGGAGATGATTAGCACTACATAAAAATTCATACCCTTATTTATTATATTAATTTTTTGCAGCACTGAATCTCAACACTGATAGGCAAACACTCTACTACTGATCTCTACCTCCAGCCCAGATCTCTAATTTTTAGTTTCATATACTTTTGCTTTTCTTCTTCTTCTTCTTTTTTTTTTTGCTGCAAGGGATTAAATCCAGGGCCTTGCATGAAGCAGGCAAGCCCTCTATCACAAAGCTACACCCTCAGACCAAAAGCTTCAATTATTAAGTGTAGCCCTCACAGATTGATTTTCCCTTAAATTCAAAACCTAAAGGCTAAAAGGGAAAGGAGCACACACCCTTCACCAAACTCAGCTGATCTCTTGTTCTCTCTGAGTCCTTGGATCATCTGCACTAAAGAACATAGTACTTTCAGAGGTGCAAAATGACTCTCAGAGATACGATCTAGCTCAGGCGTCAGGGTTCTGACCAGGGTGGACACACCCTCCACACCCTGGCAGTATGTAAAGGCCTCACGGAGGCGAAGGCCGTGGGCTGCAACATTTACAGCTGTTCTCTGCAAACATGGCCAGCTGGATGGCGGGCTGGAGCCAGGAAGCACTTCACTGGCTCTTCCGGGTTCCCACACGGGTGAGCGTGTGTCAGAACGACAGTCACTGTCTTTCCTTTGTCTCAGCAGCCTTGGAGAAGACTTAGGGGCTGTGGGCAGGATGAGGAGGAGACTTATTCCATTCCCACCTGATGGCCCCTTGTTTATGAAACAGCAAAGTACTAATTACTAGTTCAAAAAGAATGGGAACAAAGTCTGAGTTTGGGAAAGTGGAGCAAACAACAAACACAAGCACGTTTAAAGTCACAAGTTGAACAGCACGGGACAGCAGCGTGACCTCGGGCTTTCATTCCCACAGGGCCTAGTCCCTCAGGAGAGCCGGGTTTCAGAATGAAAAGCTGGGTCTCTGCTGGTGCGCTTCCCAGACAGGGTTCTACTAAGCTTTCGGAGGGGACCAGGACCCAGAGAGTTTCAGAACTACTGAGTGACCCCCCAGGACAAAGACAAATGGTTAGGACGGACCAGCAGGCGTGGCCGGGCATCCACCCTTCCTGTCATGGACAGCACCCCATCAGCAGCCACTGCCCTGCAGTGCAGACATCTGGCTTGCTGCAGGCTTCCTTTCAAGGGTCTTCATCTTTCCTGCCGTTTTGGGGTTTTTAGATGAAATCTCACCATGTTGCCCAAGCTGCTTTGGCTCTCCTGGGCTCGAGTGATCTCCTCAGCCACCAAGTGACTGGACTACAGATGCATGCCAGGGAGCCTCCTGCCCCTGCCCACCCACACCTGTTAGTCCTGCATGCTGAGCCTCAGGGCTTTTACACTGAGACTTATCTTCAGCTTGTTGTTTTATTTTGTTTTGAAATTTTGAGACAGGGTCCTGCTAAGTTGCCCAGGCTGAACTCCAACTCGCTATCCTCCTGTCCAGCCTGCCAGTCTGGCTGCTTTTTTTCTTTTTAAAATTGAATTTGGACCCAACATTTTTTTTAAAAAATCCAGTTTTACATAGAAATGTACATTTCTGGCTTCCCTTGAGAAAACATAGCCACTGGGTCTTGTCCTACATGACAGTTGGCAACAGGATTTCAGCAGCTGTTCCTTCAGCCAGGGTCACCAGCTATGATCTATTCCTCTGCCACCTGTTCCTCAGTCCTGCCACTCGTCTGACCGCTGAATTTTCATCCCATCTACACTAGAGTCCAACTAGTGTAGGGGTTGTTTCCAGGCAAACTGGCCTTAAGCTCGCCAGCTTCCAACTTCCAGAGTCCTGCTAAGTTTCTAAACTTTCCAGCTGTGATCCACTGTGAGGCTTAAGTTGCTGAGAAAGTGGCTGCCGGTGTGAGGTCTGCCACACCTTTTACTGCTGCTCTTCTGCTTCGGGGTGGGAGGCCAGAGGACCTTGCTCCACAAATAGTGTGAAACCAGGGAGCATGTCCAGAAAGGTACTGACGACGGCCTGACTCTTGTCAGGTTCACAGTCCAGCCACCGATGACTCTGGCACCTCCAACCTACCTATCGATATAACGTCTTCTGTGTCATGACAAAACAGACAAACCCAACTGACAGGGTACCTGAAAATCACAAGAGGCAAGACAGAGACATGGTCTCCTGAAGATGTTATGGACGTGAAGAAGCTGAATATGGCCTCCTTTGGAAGGAAAACTGTTTGTCTGGCTTAGTGGTGAGCTTATCCAGAGGTTTATCTCCAGGGCAACCATCCAAGAAGGACAGCTCTGCATCACCTGTATGCTTTGATTACCCACCTAAGGAAGTCACTTTCACTAAGCAAATCAACTGGGTAATTTCCACTGATCTTACTGAAAGAGAATGTTTGGTTTTGAGTTTAAGATTTCTTTATACCTTAGCTTAAAGATCTCACTGTGTAATGATTATTACAAATTGTAATCTTCAAACTGCTTGCTTCAACAGTACATTGTAGTTCTAACCTTCATTCAGCATACATTTATTGTGACTACAGTACATCCCCAATATTTTAGCAGTAATTGTTTTAAGAGATAATTTATTGGAACTTAGCCTGAACAATGAGATTTCTATCATTTCTTTGCAACGATGTCCAGTGCAAGAATAAAAACGATTTGGGCCCTGGGATGTGCTCAATAGTAGAACATTTGCTTATATTCTCAGGGCCCTGCACAATAGAACAAAAGAAAAAGAAAAAAGATTTTGGCTTCTTTGGACTTCTAATTAGACTATTTCTTTTCATTACATATTATCTGACAACAGAAATAACCAATTGCCAATATTTAGTTTAGTCATAATTTGAAAGTGCTATTAATCCTGTGGGTTAAGTATTAATAATCACTTCTATTTTTCAGACAAGACAACGGAAGCCTAATTGCTAAAGGGCGGAATCAGGTTTTAAATGATGATCTGATTTAAAGGTCTACCTTCATAAAGATATCAACGCCAAGGAGGTAATTATGCCAGACACTGTCAAGAATGAAGATAGAATTCAATGGCTTGATTCCTGGCCATGAAGAGCCCAGGAATTCACCGGAAAGGCAACAACTTGGCTGACACAAAAGTATATAAAATGTGTAAGAGTGAACAAAATCTGAAAGAGATACTGAGTAAGAGTGAATCATAACTGAATCTTCCTGTTGTGCCAGGGATGAAACTTAGGACCTTATACATACTAGGGACATATTACCTAGTGCCAAAAATGGAATATCTTAAAGCCAGTAAAGTAGTTAAGGAATAGGTCACTTGGTAGCCGTTGTAGTAAGGCTTTCTGATTTGTTAAACATTTACAGAGATGAGGACAGGATAGGTCCTTGAATATCTGCCACATAACTCATGCAAGAGGACAGGCACAGAGAGAACCTGGATACCCTTTTCAGCATGCCCTCATCTTACCCAATAACACCCAAGGCAATAAATCATCAGGCTTCAAAGTTCAGGCAACGAGTCAATATCCAAAGCAGCTAGCTACCTTTGTCCAAGTGATTTCTGATCCTATCCAAAAGAAAATCTTTCTGGAATAGGAAAAAGAAAAGGTTTTATAGAGTGGAAATGCTTCTTTTGTATTAATATAGGAGCCAGTTTTGCTGCTTACAGGAAGTACAGTGTCCAGCTGTTATTGCCATTTCTGACCCTGGCCTCATTCACCTGGGGCACATTTGCTTTTGTTTCAGTCATTCTGACTGGCACAAAGCTTCCAGCTGCAAATCAACTCAACAGTACTTGCCTCCTTATCACAACAGCTCTTACCATCTTTGTCAGAATCATCTAGGGGATTTGGTGACTCCAAACCAGGATGTCTGGAAGCAAGGCTAACAAATGCAATCATCTGAAGGTATCCATGAAGGACTGGTTCCATGACACCCCATAAATACCAAAATCTGAGGACATTTAAGTCCTGTATTTAAAATGGCATAGTATTTGCATATAGCCTATACACATCCTCCTGTATCCCTCAAACCACTTCTAAATTATTTAAAATACCCAATACAGGACTGGAAATTTAGCTCAGTGGTTCCTGGCACCTGCCTTGCAAGCACAAGGGCCTGGGTTTGATCCCCAGTAACCACATACAATAATGCCAGGAGTGGTGATTCATGCCCACCAGCAATCAGTGTCACATACCACAATGCTAGGTGTGGTGGCTCACTCCTGCATTCCCAGCACTTAGGAGGCAGAGACAAGAGGGCTGCTGAGTTTAAGGCTGAGTTCAGGACCAGCCTGAACTACAAAGCAAGACCCTGTCTCAAAAAACTAAACAAACTAAGGGCTGGAGAGTTAGCTCAGTGGTTCCAGCCCCTGTCTTGCAAGCCCAAGGACCCAGGTTCGATCCCCGGTAACCGGTATACAATACCGGGCGTGGAGACTCATGCCCAGCAGCAACCAGTACCACATACCACAGTGCCGGGCGTGGTGGCTCACGCCTGTAATCCCAGCACTCGGGAGGCAGAGGCAGTAGGATTGCTGTGATGTGAGTTAGAGGCTGAGCTCAGGGCCAGCCTGAACCACAAAGCGAGACACTGTGTCAAAAAACCTTAAAAAAAAAAAGTGTATAGCTTTAGGCAAGTCACTTACCTTTTCTGCCTCAGTTGCCTCATCTGTAAAAATGGAAGATAATCGATACCTGCCTTAATAGGGACGTTAACAGTCTTGAAATGTTTAAAACAATAACCATATATCACACCACTTAATCATGGCTGGCACACAGTAAGTACCGCGAAAGCATTAGCTTGCACTATCACCATGATTTTCCTCTGTTGATGTACTACATACACAGTGGTCCCTCCCAAATTTCAGCTCTTTGAGCATTTTCCCATAGTCTCACGTTGTTGCTCCCCCATCCGTAATACAAGTCCATAGCATCTGAGCCAAAGACAGCTACTGACCAGACTCATATCATGTCTTTGAATACTAACTCCCCCTCAACGAAGTTAATCTTTCCTGCCTCTATGCATTAGTGTAGAGTTTATTTGTTTAGAGTTAGAGTTTATTAGTTAGAGTTTATTTTTCTAACTCTAAGTTAGTTAGAGTTTATTTCTACAATTTCTCTGGAGAGGCTGGTAGAGTTGAAACAGCATGTCTAACTTGGGACTGATCTGGGTTCCAAACCTGGTCACAATTCATTCTCCCTGGACCTCAAAGTTCCCTTTATCAGGCCAGGATAAGAACATCAACCCTGAAGCATTACCAGAAGGGTTAGATGACAAATTATATACATAAATACTTAGGAAGAAGAGTTTGCTGTCTGGTTGAGTGGAACTAATGATAGTATTATCAGGAACAGCATTTTCCTCGGGGCTATGTAGTTAAGTGTTGGTGTCAATACTGGAGGAAAAAAGTCAACGCTGAAGGAAAACAAATGACAGAACTGCCTGGGAGAAGTAGTTTTTCAGTCATCGAACAGGATACATACAGGCTATTTACAAAACAGCAATGACAAGAACAAATTCTATTGGCACGTGCAGGCTGCGGCTCTGGGGCGTGCCTGAGGATGAGAGCAAAGCTCCTCCGTATTGGCCTCTCTTCGTGTGACGTTAGGGCCACCCCAGAGGACCGACCAATGGGCTTGGGCAGGCAGGACTCAACGGCGAAAGTTGAGGACATGACAACGTCTGGGATATCACTTTTCTAAAGTGTGGGGGGGTGCCCTCCTGCCCTGCCAAAGATCCTCTGTTAAACACAACCTGAGTCATTCCCACACTTCCTTTCTTCATAAAAAGAAAACTTCCTTTTCTACAAGATTAGCTTTCTGAGCCGTGCAACTGGGATTCTACCCAGCCTCTCTGTGTGACTGCAGAGTTTCGTTTTTCCTTTGTGGGCTTCCGTTACCCCATTTTTAACGAGGGAAACAAATCACCTCTCGTACAACAGACCATGATCTCAACCTGGCGCCTAACAGGCGCCCGATCAATTCTAGCGTGGCTGTCACAAGCTATGGCCAGCACTCCTGGAGGGCAGGAGTCCCTCGGTCTTCCTCAAAAGTGGGTAGAAGCGACACGCCCCGCGTCCCCGAGCCTGAGGAGCCTGGGAGCTAGCGGCTCTGATCCAGAAATCAAGGGACCGGCCGTGTAGACTTGGCGTTCTCGAGCAGAGATGCGGAAGACGACCAAGCTGGGGTCTGCACCCAGCGGCCAGGACAGAACTGCCGAGACCGGGACCCGAGCGTGGAAAAACCCACAAGCCTCCAACCCCGCCGGAGGGCTCAGCTGAGGGAATCAAAGATCATCTTCCATCCCCATGCCTGAAATCTGGCGGCCCCCTCGCGAGCAATCCCGGGATACGCCAAAGCTCACCGTTCCTTCCGTCCCGGGTCCTACCCGGCCATCGCCCCGGCACAGAACCCCCCGCGGAAGAAGAGGGGGAGGTGGCGGCTTCACTTCCGGAGGTAAACTAGGAGGGAGCTCGGAGCTTGCCCCCAGCCCGCGACCATAGAGGAGAGGCCGCGCTCATTTCCTAAACCCCTCAACCCTGCGACCTCCTCGCTGCCTAGAGCGGCCACTCCTGGGCGGACGATGTGGGCGCATGCGTACAACCGGTAACCGCGCCTTTCTCCACTTCCCTGGAAGATCAAGGGCGTGAGCGTCGGAATTACAGCTGGAGGCGAGGGAGGGTGGCTGCCTTCCCTAGATATTCCTCTGAGGCCACAGTATTTATATCCTGGGGAAACAGCCTTGCCCAGGAATTAAAAACTTGCAGGGTTGCATTTGTGCGCTCTACAATTTTTAATCGGACGTTTTATACAGAAAAACCACAACCATGGCTAACGTTGAATTCAGTGTTGAGCGGATTTGGAATGAATGACGTCATCGTCACGTCCTCTCCTCTTTGGCGTTATGTTTTTAGGTCTGGAGAACTCATGTTGATTACCTGTTTTAAATAGTTCTGAAATTGTCTAATTGCTAAACTGGGATGACTTTTCTTTCCACGTATTGAATTCGTAGACGTAATATTCTGTGCTAGTGCAGTTGGTGTGAGCTCATTTTCCGGAGAGCAATCTTGGATTCGGTATGCAGTAAACTATCAGGTCGGGCGGAGGGTTGCACGCCTGTAACCCCATCACACGCAGTGGGTTCAAAGCCACCTTGGGCTACAGAGAGAGACCCTGTCTCAAAAAAAAAAAAAAAAAAAAAAAGATGTTGGTGTTTATTTTGTTTGGGGTACCGGAAATTGAACCCAGGACCTTGACCATAAGCTACATCCCATCCCTTTACATTTTTTAAAATTTTGATATATGGTCTCAGTCACTAAATTGTCCAGTTTGAGCTTCAGCTTCCTGTCCTACCTCAGCTGTGCCAACATGTTTATCATACCTGTGTCGCCAAACCTGGGAGTAAACTTATGGTAGTAGAATATGTGCGTAACAAAATTGACTGTCTTAACCATTTTAAGTGATTTTTAGTTCAGTGGCACCAAGTACATTCACACAGGCAACAATCACCAGTATTCATCTTTTCAAACTGAAATTCTGCTTTCATTAAATATTTATATGGTTTTAACTATGCAGTACAGTTCACATAACCTTATCACCAGCGATCCTCAACACTGTCCCTGGAAACTGAAGTTTGGGAAGTTGGACACATTCCAGAGCTAACCTTTGAAAACAAGTCTTCCAACCAATTTAACTGGCTTTTGTGAAAGACCAAGGTGAATTCATCTCCTTAATACATTTTATTGGGCCCCTACTGCATCTCTTCACAGTGCTAGCCTGTTGATAAATAGCAATCACAAACCAACGTAAAGCTCCATCATGACAAGTGTCCTCTGTGGAGAGCTTTTTTCCTCTCTCCCCTGTGACACCATCATATTCTCAATGATGAGCTCTGTAGACAGTGGTACTTGCTTAATTGATAACGGAAATTAAAACTGAAGCAGGAAGGGACACCAGCTGGGGTATTCCCTGGTGTCACGTTCTGGTGAAGGTGCAGACTGGCCCATCCACAAAGGTGGGAGGCCAGTTCTTAAGGATTTCTTGAGGTGGGCCATGGTCATCTCCTTTGCCTTCTCCTCCCTGAGATGAGCCAACATCTCCCCCAATCCTGGTCACTTAGCTCAGGTTGAACCCTCCTGATTTGAATGACAATTCCAATCACGTGAGGTGCTGCTGGAATCTACACTGACCATACTTTAGTGAAGATTGTGGGGATAGCTGGATGTTCCTGTAAATCTCTTATCCTGGTACCCTTAGTTTATAGAGTAAAAAAGACAGGTCAGGTGAATTTTGAGCTAATAAAAGTTGTTTTTCCGACTTTTAGACAGACACTCGCTACATCAGCAGTCTCTAATTTTTTTGGCACAAGAGGCTGGTTTCATGGAAGACAATTTTTTCCAAGGTTGAAACTACTTCATGTTTCAAAGCAGTATGCAATCCAGATCCCAGACATGTGTAGTTCACAGAAGGGTTCTTGCTCCCATGAAAATCTAACCCCTTAATTCAGTGGCGGCAAATCTATGGCACACGTGTCACAGCAGGCAAGCAGAGGCCTCTGTTATTAGCCCACAAACCAAGTCACCTCAGCCAAGGTTTGAAAATTATCGGCATGTAGCACAGACAGTATTTTGCAAAAGCATATCAAATGCACCTTTACTTTCAATCAAAAGCTGTGACCAAAAAAGCTCTGCTGTGTTTTTAAGACAAAAGATATTAATGAGTTTTTTTTCCTCTCAATCCTTTCAGAATTCAGGTTCAATTGCAGTGTTGACACTTTGCAATAAATAAGTGGCTTTTAGGTTACAGTTTGGAGACTTGCCTCTAAAAGGTTCACCATCACTAGCTGATCTGACAGTAGTAGCTCAGGTGGTAATATGACAGAGGAGAGCAGCTGGATATACAGATGCAGCATTACTTTGTAGCCCAGTTTCTAACAGACCAACAACAGGTACCAGGCCATGGCCTGGGGGTTGGGGATCCTCCCCTAAATGACTAACATGCCTGTATTCCGAGTTGAGAAAGATACGGCCCAGAGTTTTCGTTTTGTTTTGAGACAGGGTCTTGCTATATAGCTCAGGCTGGCCTCAAACTTATTATGAAGGCCAGGTTGGCCTCAAACTCATGGTAATCCTCCTGCCTCAGCCTCTCCAGGGCTGGGACTGCAGGCGTGCGAGCTCTGGTTTTAAAAAAATCAAGCTTATGTTTTGCTGTAGTGTTAGTTATTTACTGGGCCCTTTTGTGTGCCTGTGTGAAGAGTTACAAGTTTTAGCAAAACCCCTTTTAAGTCCCTGATTGCCATGGGAGAAAACACAAATTATGTTTTTGGTAAGAGGTGAAGGGCCCAGGGAGTTTATCTTTCGTTCTTTTGGTGGTCTGTGCGTGATAGTTTTATCACTTTGCTTTCTCTGATCACCTAGTAACCTTCCACCCCAATTATTCTCTATTACAGCACCTCGTTCTTTTTCTTCAGAGCGTTTCCAAACCACAAGTCGGGTTCCCGTCTGTCTCCTTCCGGTCTCAAGTTTAAGCACCAGTGGGGCAGGGACCATGCTTTCCTGTTCATCAACGTATCTTTACCTCTATTAGAGTGGCACGTTCTGTGCAAGGAGACTAGAAAAACATTTCTGATTAGCAGTGTGTCCAAGACTGCCTAATTTTCCAAGCGAACGCCTCCCTCACTTAGGTCCCACCTCCGGGACTTGTCGGCCGGGAACCTGTCCCGGCCCAGGAAGGAGCGAGAGGACCTCCGCCTTGGCCCCGCCCCCGACGTCGACGCAGGCGCAGCGGCCGCGCGCTGTTTCCGGAAGTCGCCCAGGCGGTGTGTTCTGTCGCCGCCTGTCTCTGCCACCTCCGTGGCCAGTCCGGTAGCTACGGAACTCTGCGAGTAGAACGGCTGAGGCGAGCCCAGGCGGGGCCGGGGTTCTGGCCGCTCGAAAGAAGAATGGAGATAACTAGGAACAGTGCGTGACCGCTGCGCACCTCCCCGCATCCCCACGAGCACACTCACGCAGCCTGCTAGGCCCGGACCGCGGTAGCGGTAGCGAGTTTGGCGAGGCCTCGGGCCGAGTCAGCCCCTGTGCCCTCGGGCCTTGCTCCTCTACGGAATGTGCACTTCCAAGGCCCTTGCTCGCTTCCAGCGTGGGAACCCACGGGGCCGTGTTCCCCTCGGGCCTAGCCACCCTCTGGGGATTTGACGGCGCCTGGCCTGTACACCCTCTTTTCAGCCCTTGCACACCCCTGGGAGGGCTTTCCATTAGCCCACGACCCAAGGCGCCCCTCGGCCCTCCTTCCTTCTCCCTATGGGAGTTCGTGGGCAGGAAGCCAGGTCTCGGTTTCTGAGCTGCTTCTCGGTTTCTCCGCAGATTTTAAGAGTAACCTTCATAAAGTGTACCAGGCCATAGAGGAGGCAGACTTCTTCGCCATCGATGGGGAGTTTTCAGGTATCCCGTGCAAGCTCCGGGGTCACACCTTACAACGCATAGCTCAGTTTTCCTTAAGGTGCCTCTTTCCCACCTCCCAGTTCCCTAACTTCTCTCCCGCTGGCTGCTCCTCACTCTTTATAGCCTTGTGTTGCAAAAGTCTGAGGATTTCCTCTTAAACATTTTCAGAAAGTATGAAAGAGGTGCAGTGGTTTTGTGATTGAATAAGCTGAGAGGTTGTGGACAGATATTATTGTTGTGGTGTTCCTTAAAATGGTTTACATGTACCCGTCAGAAAGCTTGAGAATTAGGGGCAGAATTGCGGTGTATGTGTGTGTGTGTGTTTAAGTAACAGATTTACATAACATATAATTTATATTCCCAAACTCTTGGCATACATTTTCACTCTCTCTGGCCTCTGCAAGTATTGTTTGTCTATATAAATTTGACTACTATAGGTTGTCAGATCACATAAGTGGATCTTATGTGACTGGCCAGGGTGTAGAGTTGGCGTGTAAATATATTTCTTAATGCAGTATGAGATGAATTTGTCTAATTTTCCCCACAACTCCTACAGCAGTGATGAGAATTTCCTAGAGGTTTCAGTGATAACAAACAGTCCATAGCTGCTTGCTATAGGTTTGCTACCACTCTCCCAGGGAATATCAGATGCAAGTCCTTGCCTGGGCTTTATGCCTGGTAGGCAAGCACTCTTATCACTGAGCTATGTGCCTGGCCCTAAATTAATGCTAACTTTTAAAACATTCTCTGTACCAGGGAACAAATTCAGGACCTTGCACTTGCAAAGCAGGTGCTGTGCTGCTGAGCTAAATCCCCCACCCCAAATTAATGCTAACTTTGAAAAATGCAGGGAGAGCTTTTATTTAGTTGTACGTCATAAGAATTTGAAACTATGGACGTGTTGAATGATCAATATTATATTATCATTAAGTTAAAAACTTATATCTTAATATCTAGGAATCAGTGATGGACCTTCAGTCAGTGCCCTGACAAACGGTTTTGACACTCCAGAAGAGAGATATCAGAAGCTTAAGAAGGCAAGTGGATGATGTGCTTGCAAATCTTTTTTTCCCCCACATAGATCTTCCTTTTGTTATATTATACAGAGTAATTAAATTTGCACATTAAAAAAGTGTAGCTGTTTTCACCCCTAGACACAAAATGATGCTTAAAATAACAGCAAAAATAATTGTTTGCTGGAAAAAGATTTTGGGGAATGATTATTATTTTTGTTATTGATTTGATTTCTAGGACAATAGTTATTTAATAATTTGAAAGTTGGCTTACATGTGATGCTCAGGATCATGATGAAAAATTAAGAATAAATATAAATTAATAGTGCCTCTGATTCATAATCTTTGTAACCTGTTTTAATTGGAAGTATTCTGCCAGCATCAAGTTGAGTGATGCAGAAAGGCTTCCTAGTTGGGAACACTAGTGCTCATGTGGAATTCGCAGCAGTATTGTGACAGATGTTTTATTTCCCTTTTCCAGCATTCCATGGACTTTTTGCTGTTTCAATTTGGCCTTTGCACTTTTAAGTATGACTACACAGATTCAAAGTAGGTTTTTTAAAATACGAGGTGGGAATTCCTTTCCTGTGTCATAATGTGACTCCCTAAGTCTCCTTTTGTGCCGTCTTCTCAGGTATATCATGAAATCGTTTAACTTCTATGTTTTCCCGAAGCCCTTCAGCAGATCCTCACCTGATGTCAAATTTGTTTGTCAGGTTAGTAGCATAATTGGTGTTTTTCTTTTATGAATTGTGGTGAAACACTGGAAATACGGAATCAGAATTCTCTTTAATATTTCATTCTACTACTAACGTGGGCCCTTGTCAAATTATTTCATCTCTGATGTCCAGTTTTAGGTGTATAAGTTCATCCCATTATCTTTCTCTTTCCTTTGAAATGAATTAAGGACTGAAATACAAAGACAGGCACATTGAAACCAGAGTACAAACCTTGTTAGTCATAAAGCTGAATTTGCTGGCTGTAGTGGCGCATGCCTGTAGTCCCAGCACTCGTGAGGCTGAGGCAGAAAAATCTCCACAAGTTCAGGGCCTGCCCAAACTACAAAGCAAGCCCTTGTCTCAAAAAACTAAAAAACAAAAACCAACAAACCATTGTGAAACTAAAGATGTTGGTTTCTAAGCCTATCTATTTTAAGTAAACAAATGTATCATTTGGCAGCTGTGAATAGAAATCTCTTGGCTTCTGAACTTAACTTCCTTGCCTGGTTGTCTTTGGGTGTCCTTGCCTGAGTTCTTTGTCTGCCTATGTTCATGTACCTGTCACTAACATCCCTGAAATATATATTCTCTTGTTTCAGAGCTCCAGTATTGACTTCTTAGCGAGCCAGGGATTTGATTTCAATAAAGTTTTTTGCAAAGGTAAGATGATGTATCCCTTATCTTTAGTATTTATGAACCTTCGGAAGTAAATCTGGACTTGGTTGAGAATTACTGTTTTGTGTCTGCTGTGTGAGACCAAATTGTAGAGTTCCAGTGTAGTTAGAGTTTTTTTCTTTTTTATTGTGCCAGGAATTGAAGTTGGGCCCTGTGCTTCCAGGGTAAGCACAGTACCACTTAAGCTAAATCCCTGGCCCCACTGTTAGAATTTTTTGAAACACTTTTACTATGACTTACCCGCCACACCCAGTGTCTTAGTAAGGCCTCTCAGACTCCTGATTTTATTGACCATAGTTTATTCTACTGCTAGTGTGACTTAAAACACCTAACTACCACCTGTGGGGAATATTTCTCTGTTTTCTTCCAGTGGTATGGTACTTCAAAATTAGATGATTCCAGTAGTAGTATCTTGTGTGTCTCTGGCTTTTTATCCCATATATGAAATTTTTAAAAATGTATATCTATCTGTCTATACACACACACATGTTTTTTTTTTTTTTTTTTGAGATAGGGTCTCACTTTATAGTTCAGGCTGGCCCTGAGCTCAGCCTCAAACTCACAGCAATTCTCCTCCTCTGCCTCCCAAGTGCTGGCATTACAAGCATGAAATACCACACCAGCACTGTGGTATGTGGTAGTGATTGCTGGTGGATGTGAGTCACCACTCCTGGTATTGTATGTGGTTACCAGGATCCAACCTGGGCCCTTGATTTTGCAAGGCAGGCACTGGAACCACTGAGCTAAATCCTCGGCCCTGTTCCCTATTTTTTGTTAGTGCAGATTGATTATAAAGATTAATGGGTTTCATTTTGCCAGATTTGTACATACACATATATACTTAAATCATCTTCCTAAACTCACCGTCATTCCCACCATACCTCCAATTTCCCTTTTTCTTTGAGATAAACTGTATTTGCCCTGGTTAGTCTGGAGCTACAGTTATTGAGCAATCTTCCTGCCTCAGTCTCCCGAGTAGTTAAGGTTACAGGGGTGCACCACCATGTCCAGTAAAAACCACCTTTTTTTTTTTTAAAGACAGGGTTTTGATTTGTAGTTCAGGCTGGCTCTGAACTCACTGTGTAGCCCAGGCTAGCCTCAAACTCACAGCAATCCCCCTGCCTCTGCCTCCTGAATGCTGGGATTGCAGGGATGAGTCACCACACCTGGCATTATGTTATGTAGTACTAGGGATCGAACTTGGGACCTTATACTTGCCAGGCAGACGCTGGAACCACTGAGCTAAATCTCCAGCGCCGAACCACCTTTTTGATTGGTGCATGTTTTGTAATTGAAGACAGATTCATTATTCTCTGTAGAAAGAAATTTTATATAGTGTGAATAATTGTGAGGGCCAGTCTTCTAGGGTCCTGGGCTGAATTGTTTTCATAAATTTTGTTTCCCATGGCAGTGTGGAATTAATGAAGTAAGGAAAGAGATTTACAGCAACAAAAGTACTGGAATTTTCTCAAAAAACTACACAGACTTCAAATGACTCCTCTTCATTTGATCTTTAGATCCTTTCCCTGTTGATTTTTGATTGGATCATGCTCTTAATTTTATTGCTTTTTTTTTGAGACAAGGTCTTGCTTTTGTAGTTCAGGCTGGCCTTGAACTCACTATGTAGCCCAGGCTAGCCTCAAATTTACAACAATCCTGCTGCCTCTGCCTCCCAAGTGCTGGGATTGCAGGCGTGAGCCACCAGACCTGGCATTATGGTATATAATACTGATTGCTGGTGAATGTGAAGTCACTGCACCTGACATTGCTGTATGTGGTTACCAGGGATTGAATGAAGGTCCTTGTGCTTGCAAGGCAGGCACAGCAACCACTATGCTAAATCCCCAGTCTTTTTAGTGATTTTTTTTTTTTTTTTGAGACAGGGTCTCATTTTGTAGTTCAGGCTGGTCCTGAACTCAGCCTCAAACTCAGTAATTCTCCTGTTTCTGCCTCCTGAGTGCTGGTGTGAGCCACCATGCCCAGCTTTTGTTGATGGTTTTGATCACTGGAAGTACTAAAAAATATGGAGGGAGAGCAAAACTGCGTAACATAGTAAGCAGACTAGCCAGGCACACAATTCAGGTGTTCTAAAGTAATGTTTTAAAAATATGTTTATACTTGGTTCTGAAACACAATATAAAACAGACGTTCATGTTTTTAAAGAACTGTGCTGAAACAATGCGAATATCTCTGTCTTCCCTCCCTCTCCCTCTCTCTGTCTCTCCTTCTGTCTTTTTGTAATATTGGGGATCAAATTTAGGAGCTCTACCAGTCTGCCATATCCCAAGTCTTTTCTGTTTTTTGAGGCAGATTCGGTAAGTTCCCAGGTTGGCTTTGAACTGTGATCCTCTTGCTTCAACCCTCCTAACTGAGATTATGAGATTAAAGGTATATGCCACCACACCTAATTTCTTTTCAAATAGTTGTTCTTTTATTTTGTGCTGGGGATGGAACCCAGGTTCTTGCATCTACTAGCAAGTGCTGCACCAGCAAGCCACATCCCTTGCCCAAACATCTTTGGGAGCAATTTAGTCAGTATCCAGATGACTGTACAGTTTCTAGCCTGTTGGTTTTATTTTTTATGAAAGAAGAGAAACAGTTCATTGGAATATGCCTTGTTCCCTGTTTTATAGTTAGACCTCGGAATGGTTTGATTGCAGCATCATCAGAAGTCACGACACCCCCCACCACCACCACCTTACCGCCAAGGCCTATCCCTCTGCTGTCACTGGCATTCTCTAATTCTGACTTGGACCCTTGTTCCCTCTTTGTCACATCTTGCTCTCTGGCTGATAAACCTCTTCTGAGTTTCTTTGACTTCTTTATCAGGAAGGGAACCTGGCACCCCTCTGACTATTCCTCCCATATCCCTCTCCAAGGCAGGTGAATCTACATCTCATCCTTTCTCTGGCCAGGCTGTGCAAAGTATTCTTGTTTCTCTATGCCACTATCAGGGCACCTTAATTTTCCCCTCTGTGTGAGCCACCGTGTCTCCCTGGGCTGTGTTACCAGCTCCTTGCTAACCTGTAGGCACCAGTACAGCAGCGATGGCTCTGGTTTACGGGCCCTCACTTCAGTCCTTCTCTCTTGGCCCTGAGTGACCCAGTATCCATCAGGATGACCAACAGATGTACCCTCCTGTGTTTCCTGAGTGAGTAGTCAGCAGTCTTTGTGCTGTTTCCCTTTGGTCCTTCCATCCTAGAAGCATGGTGAGCAGGGTCACAGCAGCTGTGCAGCAGCGTCCCTCCTCCCTAGAGCACCACTTCTCGTGTGTCCGTGCAGCAGGCTGCCAGCCTCCTTTGTTTCCTTTCTGTGCCATACCCTCTCTACCTTGACTTTCCTCCTTATCCACAAACCTACTCCCTTGCTTTGTTCTCCCATTGTACTTTATACAGTCCTTTTTTTGTTTGAATCTGAGCAGCCACCTTTTCTGTTTCTGAACTTCTGAATATTGCTGAAAATAGGTCATGCCTAGGCCAGTCTGTACACTGTATTCATGAGCACAGGCTGCAAATAAGTGCTCACCTTTGCTCAAAAATCCTACTTCCCTGACCTCCAAGTCTCGTTTCTAACTCCCTTAAGCTGTCTGTTTTCTCTTTTTTTTTTTTTTAAGGTTTTTTGAGACAGGGTCTCGCTTTATGGTTCAGGCTGGCCCTGAGCTCAGCCTCCAGCTCCCATCACAGCAGTCCTGCCTCTGTCTCCCAAGTGCTGGGATGACAGGCGTGAGCCACCACGCCCGGCACTGTGGTATGTGGTACTGGTTGCTGCTGGGCATGAGTCTCTAACCCAGTATGGTATGTGGTTACTCGGGATCGAACCCGGGTCATTGTGCTTGCAAGACAGGCGCCAGAATCACTGAACTAAATCCCCGGCCCTTTTTAAAAAAATTTTTTTATTTTTTTGAGAGAGGGTCTCACTTTGTAGTTCAGGCCGGCCCTGTGCTCAGCCTCAAATTCACATTACAGCAATCCTCCTGCCTCTGCCTTCTGAGTGCTGGGATTACAGGCGTGAGCCACCACGCCCGGCAGTGTGTTATGTGGTACTAGTTGCTGCTGGGCATGAGTCTCCACACCCAGTGTTGTATGTGGTTACCAGGATCAACCCAGGCCCTTGCGCTTGCAAGACGGGCACCGAACCACTGAACTAAATCCCTGGCCCTCAGATAATGTTCTTATTTTGCTTAAAACCTTCTGATGGGGTCCCAGTGCTCTCAGGAAAGGTAAATTTCCTACCAGAATCTGCAGGGGTCTAATCATCTTGCACCACCTGCCCGAGTCTGGTATCATACCATTTCCCTTTTATTTACTCTGTTCTGGTCACAGCAACTTTTTTGCTGTTTTCGGAATGGTCCAAGCCGTTTCCTTTGCATATTTATACTTGCTTATGCCCTGGGCTCTTCTTTTTCAGGATTTCACTGCCAGTGGCTTTCTCTGGTCATCTAGTCAGAAGTAATACCCTAATGACAGAGGAACACGTGTCTGCTTGTTCACAGTCAGCTGCCCAGGGCCTCCTACAATGCTTGGCACAGCATAACTGTTAGATATATATTTGCTGAAAGAAAATGAGTGAATAAACACATTACAAAATCACTTGCTTTCTCTGTTGATATTTTGAAATGTAGATAAATGTCTTTCCTGAGTGTTATATTCTTCAATTTGTTTAAAAATTTTTATGTGAAAGTTACTTCTGCTAATGCATTCTTTTTAAAATTAATATAGGAATCCCATATTTAAATCAGGAAGAGGAAAGACAATTGAGAGAACAGTATGATGAAAAACGTTCTCAGGCCAATGGTGCAGGAGCTCTGGCATATGTGTCTCCTAATGCTTCAAAATGTCCTGTGACAATTCCTGAGGACCAGAAGAAATTCATTGACCAAGTAGTGTAAGTTCCTGAAGTGAAACCAGCGCGAATTGGAGCCACGTTGATGTCTGTAGCTCATGTCCATGCCTCACACAGTACACACGTGAGGCCACAAATAGCAGGATTCACTGCAGTCCCATATCCCGTACCTGGATTTGCCCTGTGTCACTCGGGAGAGACTTCAGCAAGTAGGCATCACAGCTGTGTCCAGTAGGTCAGATGCTTCTAGACTGCAGCACAGAAGTTTGTTTTCAGTCTTGCAGCAGACATGCCATTGAAGGAATACTGGTCTTGCTTAGTTTAGTAATCAGCATAATTGCTTTACTTGGAAAGTAAAAAAAAAATCACTAAATTAGATAAATTCTTGAGAAGCTATCACTAATTTATTAATGGCAACAATAATCGTATCTAAATCTTATACCAAAATAAAACTTTTTCTTTTGTTTTTGAACTAAAGTTATAACGTGATTGACAGTAGAGTTGTACTATTCTACATGTACAGAAGAATTACATACATAAGAAATATATGTTCTTGTTGTGCATAGTGGCACATGCCTGTAATTCCAGCACTCTGAAAGTCTGAGGCAGGAGGATTACAAATTTTAACCCAGTGTTGGCAGTTTAGCAGTTTAGAGTTGTGTCATATTAAATTAACAAATAGGTCTAGAGATAGAATTCAGTGAGAAAGCTATGGGTCCCATCCCTAGAACTAAAAAATAAATAGTACATATATATCACATACACATTCAAATATTTAGACTGCTTTTGAAGTATAATTATTTTGTCAGTTGATAATTTTGTTCCTTCAACTACTCATAGTTGTGGTCTTATTCTAATTCTTTATAGAGAGAAAATAGAAGATTTATTACAAAGTGAAGAAAACAAGACCTTGGATTTAGAGCCATGTACTGGGTTAGTTGTCTTGCACATTTTGATATGTTCTTTCTTTTTTTTTTTTGAACGTAGATAATTTGTGGCATTTTGTGCATTTGATCTTTTTAAACATCTTTTCAAAGAGTCTTCCAAGTACAGTTATGTTCCCAAGACTTATGCCCTAACTGTACCATCAATACAGTAGGGACAGTTGTTATGTTTAGACATTGAATGAATGTTTTCTTCTGTCCTTGGAGAGAGAAAATTGTTGTGCAACTTTGCATTTACATTGTCCCCAAGAGTAATATAATTACCTTGACCTACAGGAATGTTTAACACATAAAACCTTTAGAGGAGAAGAACTCGTGGTTAGGCTACTCCTGTCTTTTTAAATTCTTTCTGCCATTAAAAACAAAAGTCAGCATTTCAGAAAGTCATCATAGGACCAAGGATTTAGCTCCACACCAGCCTGGCAAGCATAAGGTCCTGTGTTCAATCCCTGGTACCTCAAAAAAAAAAGTTATGTTTAACATCTTCCATTCACTTTGTGCCAGGTTTCACAGATTGTGTTAATGCATTGTGTCTACTTCACACTTTCTGCGTGTAGCCACAGGAAATAATATTTTGATTAGATAAGAAATTGCGCCTCTTTTTTAAAATTGGTTTTATTGGTACATTTTATATACACATGATCATAATCGATATTGAGTATTAGTACCAGTATATGACATGACTTAATTCTAATTTTTTTCCCATTCCCCTACCTCCCCCACAACCCCCACCTCTCCGCGTCTTCTGTTAAAGCAAAATAGCAATATTAAGAAAGTTTTCAATGAACAGATCAGGAATCTTCGTACCTCAAAAATCCTACCTAGGTTTGTTTTCATGTTCTGTCTATGTTCTAGTGAACTCTTTTTAAACTTCAGTCTTTTCCAAAGAGTGTCTGATTAGTTAGTGTTTACTTTTAATAGGCACAGATGAATGCTTTTCTTTCTTTTTTTTGTAGGTTTCAAAGAAAATTAATTTATCAAACTCTGAGTTGGAAGTAAGTGTTTGTGTTGTATGTGAAAGTTCTGTGAGGGACCAAGGATTTAAAGAAGAAATATAATCTCCTAGCCATCATTTCCTTTTTTGAATTTTTACAGCTCATAATAATTTGACCACAACAAGTTCTCCGTTCCTTCCAAAGCTGAATACCCACTGAATTTATTTTATTTGTTATTACTTCTTAATAAGAGTTTCAATGCATATCTAGTTACTTTTAAAGTACTTGGGGTTTCAACCATCGTTGACTCATCTACTGATAACATCTTTCCCTTTTTTTGTAGGTATCCCAAAGGCATTCACATTGAGACATTAGAAACTGAGAAGGTAACCCCGGGCATCATAGAGGGCTGACGTTAAATATGCATAATGAGGTGTTGAAAATCAGAGCTTACACCTTGGCTGCTACTTGTGCCCCTTGTACAGGTCATTTAACCTCTCTAAACCTCATCTTCCCAGGGGTTGAGCACCCCGATGAGCTGTATATTTATTTCACAGCTTTTTTATGATGATCCAGTGCATAACATGCTTTATTGACAGTGTGTACATGTTAGTTTGCTTACTATGGTTGAAAACTGTAATGCAACCCATGAATAAAATGGCTGCATGTTGTGTTGGTGGGAAAAGTGAAATTCTGGAATCTGAGCTCTAAACATAGTTGCTGTCATATATTCCCAAAGTGTAGTGATGTAACTGTGATTGCTGATGGTGGCTGGTGGTAGGTTCCTTTAGCAAAATTTTAGAATTTTAAAATTTGGTTTTGCTTTTTAGTTTGGTTTTTGTTTTTTATAGAATTTTTAAATTTTGGTTTTGTCAGGCATCAAATTAGAGCTTACCTAACTTAAAAACAGATTTGTTAGATAAGCCTCAAACTTTGACATAGAAGGCGTTTTGGTTTGATAATGGATACAAATTATCGTATATGAATGACCCTGAGATAAGGAAGAGGAAAGTTACTCTCAGCCAAAATAGTGATCTTAAAAGTTTTTGTCTTGGGGCTGGGGAGTTAGCTCAGTGGTTCTGGCGCCTGTCTTGCAAGCGCAAGGGCCCGGGTTCAATTCCTTGGTAACCACATAACAATACTGGGTGTGGAGACCCACACCCAGCAGCAACCAGTACCACATACCACAGTGCCGGGCGTGGTGGCTCACGCCTGTAATCCCAGCACTCGGGAGGCAGAGACAGGAGGATTGTGATGTGAGTTGGAGGCTGAGCTGAGGGCCACCCTGAACCACAAAGCGAGACCCTGTCTCAAAAAACCTAAAAAAAAAAAAAAAGTTTTTGTCTTTCTCACTCTGTCTCTATCTCTCTCTATACATCTATCTATCTATCTGTGTATCTATCTATCTATATTTTTAAGTATTTTGAGACAGGGTCTTGCTTTGTAGTTCAGGCTGGCTCTGAACTCACTATGTAGCTTAGATGAGCCTCAAACTCACAGCAGTCCTCCTGCCTCTGCCTCCCTAGTGCTAGAATTACAGGCGTGAGCCACCATGCCTGGCATTGTGTGGTATGTGGTACTGTGGACTGAGTTTAGGGATCAAACTTGGGACCTTGCACTTGCTAGGCAGACGTTAGAACCACTGAGCTAAATCCCCAGCCCTATTATTTTTTTAAGTGAAAATATAAAAATGCTTTCTGATTTAAGAAATTTATTGAACTATTTCTTCTTATCTAATGTAGTATGAAAATTGTCCTGGGTTTAAGTTGTAGATGAGTGATTAAAAGTGAACCACTTTATGGCCAGGGGTATAGCTCAGTGGTTCCGGCACCTGTCTTGCAAGCACAAGGACCTGGGTTTGATCCCCGGTAACCACATCACAGTACTGGGCGTGGAGACTCACCCCAGCAGCAATCAGTACCATATACCACAGTGCCGGGCGTGGTGGCTCACATCTGTAATCCCAGCACTCAGGAGGCAGAGGCAGGAGGATTTCTCTGATGTGAGTTTGAGGCTGAGCTCAGGGCCAGCCTGAACCACAAAGCGAGACCCTGTCTCAGAAACCTAAAAAAAAAAGTGAACCACTTTTCAATTCCTAATCTTTGTTCATATTAAAAATAATTTATGAGGGCCAGGTATTTAGCTCAGTGGTTCCGGCGCCTGTCTTGCAAGTGCAAGGACCCAGATTCAATCCTTGGTAACCACATATAATACTGGGCATGGAGACTCATGCCCAGCAGCAGTCAGAACCACATACCATAGTGCTGGGCATGGTGGCTCATGCCTGTCATCCCAGCACTTGGGAGCCAGAGGCAGGAGGATTGCTATGATGTGAGTTTGAGGCTGAGCTCAGGGGCAGCCTAAACTACAAAGCGAGACCCTGTCTCAAAAAAACAAAACAAAACAAAAATAAGTAATTTATGAATGTTTAGTTTTTTAATCTAATCTCTGATTATTAAGATGTTTATAAAGTTCATTTTTAACAAAGAGATGCAATTTATTATGATAAATATTAAAGAGTAAACTTTGTTTTATAACAAAAATACATGATAGGAGAAAGAAGGCACATAACCAGAAGAAAATCCAGTTTTTTCTCATGTCCACAAAATATGATACAGAGATTTTACTTTAAAATTGCTTATTTAAAAATTCATAGTCATGCATTGTGGGGCAAAGTATTTCCTACACTGTAGGAGATTGAGGCAGGAGCATTACAAGCCCATCCATGGCAGTTTAACCAACTTAGCAAGATGCTGTCTCAAATACAGAGTTTAAAAATGGGCTGGGTATACATTTCAGTGTTAAGGCCTTGGATTAATTCCTAGTACAAGAGAAAAAGACAGAAATAATGAATGAATGAATGAATGAATGAATGAATCAAATATCTTATCAGCCTGTGGATATTTTTAATTTGCACGTGTTAGAATTTATAAACCATGGGAAAATATGGAAACATAGAGACAAAATTTGGATTATAATGTATCTTCTCAACATTAGTGGTATTTTGATTTTTTGTTTTGTTTTTGGTACAGAGAGTTGAACTCAGGACCTTGTGCTTGCCAGGCAGGTGTGGTGCTACTGAGTTACATCCCTGGTATTACTGATATTTTGTAATATTTTCTAGTGGTCTTGGCCCATGAGAGCTGTGCAGTGTTAAAAATTATAATTTTTAAAGGTAATAGAATTCTGACTCTTGGGTCAAGTTACTTTTGGAAAATTGTTTATCTACTTTAAAAATTTTTTTTATTTTTATCTTTTAGATAGGATCTTACTTTGCAGTTCAGGCTGGCCCTAAACTCAATGTTTAGCCTAGGCTGCTCATGAACACATAGTGATCCTCCTGCCTCAGTCGCATGAGTGCTCTGATTACAGGTGTGCCCTACCATGCCCAACTGTATATTTGCTTTGTCTTTTAGAAGGAGCGACATATAGTTATCAGTAAAGTGGATGAAGAAGAACGCAAAAGAAGAGAACAGCAGAAACATGCTAAAGAACAGGTAATGGGCTGTGTGCCTTTGGGTAAAATGTGGCTTATTTGGGGTAAGAAATGAACATCACTTATTCCTTTCTGTGCATTTCTAGATCAAATGTTAGACTCAGTTTAATGAATAATTTTCTTCCATAGAAAACCATAAATTGGTTGAAAAGCCTGGACTAAAAAAAAGAGCAGTTGAGTTTAATCATTAGACAAAATGAGTCTGATATCTGGTTGGCCAATGTCCACTTTGATGAAGTTGTCTTGAAGAAAGTTTTGTTTTGGTTGGAGGAGTGGCTCATCAGTAGGGCGCTTGCCTATCGTGTCAGGGTCAGGTTTGACCCCCAGTACTACCACCATCACAACAAGAGAACTTCTTTGTGATCTTTCAGGTGGTTTGTCACTGGCTTTACTGCTCAGCAACTGTTGTTGCCAAGTTTGACACCACAAAATGCAGGACATTTAATCTGACTGATTCAAGATGATGAGGTCATGTGTGTCTTGTTGATTCATCATGCTGATTGTTATATGAAGAGTATGTTGGAGTGAGCCTGGCTAAGCTCTGAGGTAACCTGATGAGAGGTGTCCATGACCAGGAGCAGGAGGGTTAGCAGTGTAGATGGACGCTGTAGAGATGCGGAAAATAGAATGAGTGGAATCTGTGAGTGGGTGTGTGTAATGAGAGAGGAAGGAGAAGGAAGATGCCCCAGTTAGAATTTGAGAAGCTAGGTAGATCGTAGTCAGTGCACCTGGATGGGGCGATAGGGAGAGTTGGGGATGGTGGATGTCAGGTGCTTTTGAGTTTAAGCCAGGAACATCCCTGATGAGCCACTTTCAGATTTAGACAAGTTACTGTCGATCTAGAGAAAGAAAGATCAGAACAAGGCAGCTGCTTGTGCTCCTTGTCCCCACATTGAAAAGGGCAGTGCTGAAACAAAAGGGGTCAGCTGTGTTGTGGGATACCTGTCCCATTACTGAGGAGCGGATTCTAGATTGCACTCAGGGCTTTGGTATCCTGCAGCTGGAATGAGGGGAACCTTTAGCCCCCAGGAGCAGACAGATGGCCTGAGGCAGCCTCCACTCCTCCTGCTCTGGCACTCAGCCAGTGTGGCCTGTTCAGTACATGTAGGATGTTAGGGCAGCATGATGAGCCCGATCCCTGTGGTGGATAAGATGTGTTCTGTCTTTGACTTTATGAGGTTTTAGGTATCTTTGGGACAGATGAAGGAGTGAGTTCTGTAGGCAGATTTGTCACTGTAGGGAAGAGGTAAGAGCCAGGCATGGTTGTCACTGGCAGAGAGATGGGGACTGGCTCCTCGCATTAGAGCAGGCCTAAAGAATGGAGGAGGACTTAGGAGATAGGCAAAGGCAGGCCAGGTGGGCCATGAGGTTGTGGTGACACACAGCCAGGGGAGAGCATGTATGGTGAAGGCATGGCCAGTCTTCTTGAAGTTCTTGAAAGGTGGGATAAGGACTGAGGCCTGCCCATCGGTTTGAATTCTGGGAGTAGTTTGTCATTGCTAATAAGCTTTTCAGGATTGTTATTTAAGTTGTGGTAAGGTACACATAACACAAATCTGTCATCTTAAAGCTTCTTTAAAGTGTACAGTTCAGTGGCATTAAGTATATTCGCATTACTTTGCAACCATCACCTCGGTCTATCTCTAGAGATGTTTCCATGAGGAAGGGCCATTGCTCTATCCATTAAACAGTTCTCTGGCAGCCACCATTCTGCTTTCTATGAATCTGACCATTGAGTACCTCATATAGACGAAATCATACAGCTGTCTCTTAGCTCAATGTCCTTGAGGTTTTGTCCATGTTACAGCATGTGCCTGAGTTTCCTTTCTACGTAAAACTGAATGTTATTCTATTATATAGATACACCACATTTTACATACACGTTCATTTGTTGATGGATATTTAGTTAGCTTAGTTATTTAGAATAATGATGCTATGAACATGGGTGTACAAATGTGTCCTTTTTTTGAAGAAAGGAACCTCCACACTGTCTTCCATAGCTGCACAAACAATACACATGCATGGCAGTTTCTGCACACCCTCAACGCTACTTGTTCGCCTTGGGCGTAGTTTTAGGAGTGGGAGCGGTTTCATTGAAGTTGAAGCCAGAGAGCAGAGGACTTGGGAGTACTTGGAAGTTAAACTGGAACCAGCAAGCACTTCAGCAAGCTAGCTGTAGCAAGTCCATGGGAGGGGTCAGTGTTTGAGAGGGGCTCAGAGTTACAGACCTGGTGGAGAGATCCTGAACCTCTGTAAACAGTGGTAGGAAGAAAATAGGCGAGAAGAAAGTAAGTGGGAATGAATCTCAGAGAGCCGTTTCATAAAAATTTTGAAAAAATGCACTTGTCAAGAGAAAAAAAAAATTCCAAATCAACAGGTTCCTGAGAATGTGATCATTTTACTGAGTTTAGCCAGCAGGTGGCCGCTTTTTAAAGTTCATTTTTTTAAATTGATTTCTTTTTTTTTTTTTTAAGACATCTTGATGGAGTTGGAAATTTTAACAATTTCTGTGAACTGGTGGATCTGATGTTTTAGTAGCTAATGAGCAATGTTTGACCGGCTTATTCTACCTCCTAAAATAGAAGAATGGTGTGCACATAACTGTGAAGACAGTTATTTAGAATCACAGGTATAAGGTGTATGGCACTAAAGTGCTCTGCTTTGATACACACTTTTGGTGCTTTTCTTTTTTTGGCTAGGTTCTTAGTTCATTCGAATAAGGAATATATATATAATATATATATTATATATATGTATGCATCAATAGTTTGTTGTTTGTTTGGTTTTTTTTAGGAGGAACTAAATGATGCTGTAGGATTTTCAAGAGTCATTCATGCCATTGCCAATTCGGTAAGTGAAGCAGATTTCTTGCTTTTAGCAAGACAGCTGAACATGATATTGAAGGAAGTACCTTGTCATCCCTCCAAATTAATGGTTTGTGGGACGGGGGAGGAAGTACAAGTCTGCATGAGAATGGGCTTGATGTGATAGACTGCTTCAGAAAGCTGTGTAAAAATGGATGAGGGGTGTACTGAGGTGTTGTTACATGGCTACAGGAAACTAAGGTTTGTCCTCAAAACCAATATAAGGTAGGAAAAGAGAATAAGGAATAAGAGGAGAAATAATCATGTCTGATTGATGATTTTTTATTCCTGAAGAGTAATTGAGAGGATGAAAATAATTATGTCAGTGTTGAATTCTTTTTTGGGGGACAGGGTCTTGCTATATAATTCAACTGGCTTCAGACTCACTATATTCTCAAGGCTGCCCTTGAACTTGCAGCAGTCCTCCTGTGTCAGCCTCCTGAATGCTGGGATTACAAGAATACACTACTATACCTGGCTTTAAATTCTTATATATAATTGTAACTGAATTTTTTAATTGGATCTTACGTCTGATAGCCTTATAATATTTCATACATTTTACAAATACTGTGGCTAGTGGTGTAAGTGTGCTAGAGGATTCCCTAATAAACGTGAGAGGTGTTTTCATTTCCTTTCAGAAAAAAATTATCACAGATAAATGAGGTCATTCTTCCAGGGGTCTTTGTTAGACTACCTCCCTGGGTGCTAAGTAACTTGAAGTATGAGCATTTCTTTTCCTGGGGCAAAGGAATCACTGTGTCCCTTAGAAGCTGAGCTTCGTATCAGGGAAGGTTTAAGGCCATCAGGCCCTCTGAGACAACTTGCATGGCTCCCTAGGTGTGGGCTTGGAAGGAAGCACATGGTCCTTGGAAGGGAGATATACTGCTGTCTTCATGTGGAGAAAAGTAGCAGTTCCAGAACCCTTTAAAGGAAAAGCATTGACTCACTAGAAAAACTCTTTACCAGTAGATGAAGTGATCGTAGTAGACATGCACTGAGAGTATAGGTTTAAAAACAACAGCAGCCGAAAAGCAGACTAGGTTCCGATTGTATCTGCTTGGGTTATATGCAGTTGGCCAGCACACTCAGATCAAGCAGAGGTTGGAATATCAGTTGGTCGTAAGCTCTTAGGTAACTATTATGATGGATTAGTAAATCTTCGCAAGGTGAAGTTTTGCATCCACCTTGTGCATATCCTATACCTCTGCTTGCTCAGTCCCCATTTGCTCTTCTCTGATGGCCTTCCCACAGTATGTTTCTGACCATTCGTAGTTAACAACAAAGTATACAAAGAGGAGAAGCTGTATCGTGATCCAGATGTTTAAAATTTTTAAGTTACATATCTTAAAATTATGAATAACATATCTTAAAAATATTAGTGTATCCAGCAAGCTGTGGTAACATATGCCTGTAATTCTTGCACCAAAGGAGGCTAAGGCAGGAAGTTATCAAGTTTGAGTGCCACCAAGGCAACTGAGTGAGACCCAGTCTCAGAGTAAAAATTAAAATGGATTAGGGGGCTGGGGAGTTAGCTCAGTGGTTCCGGCACCTGTCTTGCAAGCTCAAGGACCTGGGTTCGATGCCTGGTAACCACATACCATACTGGGTGTGGAGACTGACGCCGAGCAGCAACCAGTATCACATACCACGGTGCCGGGCCTGGTGGCTCACGCCTGTAATCCCAGCACTCGGGAGGCAGAGGCAGGAGGATTGCTATGATGTGAGTTGGAGGCTGAGCTCAGGGCCAGCCTAAACCACAGAGTGAGAACCTGTCTCAAAAAGAAAAAAAATAAATAAAAATAAAATAAAATGGAATAGGGATGTAGCTTAGTGGCAGAGTATCCATTGGTTTATATGCCCCCAAATTCTGAAAAGCCAGTGGAAGTAAACACCCTTAAGTATTTATAGCACACCAAATTATTTTCTAGTCAATGTAAGTAAATCTATATTTTCTGTAGTTTCTTCTTGGTTTTTTTTGGTTTTTATTTTTTATTTATTTATTTTTTTGGAGACAAGGTTTTACTTTTGTAGCTCAGGCTGGCCCTGAACTCAGTGTGTAACCCAGGCAAGCTTTAAACTCATAGCAATCCTCCTGCCTCTGCCTCCTAAGTACAGAGATTATAGGCATGAGCCACCATGCCCGGCATTGTTGTATGTGGTTACCGGGTATTGAACTAGGGACCTTTTGCTTGGAAGGCAGGCGCTGAAACCACTGAACTAAATTCTCGGCCTGTTTTTATTTTTTGTTTCTTTTTTTGTTTGTTTTTGGTTTTGTGATACAGTGTTACCGTATACTTTAGTACATGGTCTTGAACCCACCGTGTAGCCCAGGTTGGTCTCAAATTCCCTGGTGGTCCTCCTGCTTCAGTCTTCTTAGTGCTGGAATTATTCTGTAGTTTTTTGGTTTTTTTTAACTTATAAATTTTTACTGATTTGATACAGAAAATTGCAAAAATAGTATAGAATTTAATTTTCTTCCTTTTTAAATTTTTTTAAATTAGTATATGGACTTTTACAATACATGATTTCATTCTTTGTGGAGAGTTCGTGTATATAGATAGCATATAATACTTTAATTCTTTCAAGAAAATATCTGTTTAAGATTATATGTAATTTCTATGTGCTTGTATAATTTCTTTGGTTTCTTATGTTACTGATTTCTAATTTCTTTGTGTTATGATCTGAAAATATGCATGATTTAATTTTGATCCTTTTGCATTTACTTAAGCATGCTTTTATAAGCTAACATTTGGTCTGTTTTGGTGAAAGTCATACATACTGCTAAGAAGAATGTATATTGTGTTCTGTAAACACCCTGTAGGTATCTAGTAAGTTCATTTTTTCAAAAGTTTTGTTCAACTCTGGTATTTCTTTGTTGCTTTCTTTGTGTGGTTCATGTATTTGTGAGAATGGTGTATAGAGGTCTCCCATTATAATTGTGTTGGTGTTTATCTGTTTTTTTTTAATGTCCAGTAGTATTTAATGAAGTTGGATGTGCTGGTGTTTGTGTATGTATTTGTAATTATTGTCTCTTCCTGTTGCCTCGTTTCCTTAGTATGATCTACTTTGCCTCTTTTGATCAGTTTTGGCCTGAAATGCACTGTTTGTAACTAGTGTAGTTACTGGTATTGCTTTTTCTCCTGGTTCTTATTGCATGAAGTTTTTTCTTGACCTTTGATTTTTTTTTTTTGAGACAGGGTCATGCTTTGTAATTCAGGCTGACCCTGAGCTCACTATGTAGCTTAGGCAAGCCTCGAACTCACAGCAATCCTCCTGCCTGTACCTCCCGAGTCCTGGGATGACAGGTGTGAACCACCATGCCTGGTACTGTGGTATGTGGTACTGATTGCTGCTGGGCATGAGTCTCTATGCCCAGTATTGTATGTGGTTAACCGGGATCGAATGCGGGCTCTTGCGCTTGCAAGACAGGCACCAGAACCAGTAAGCTAAATCACCAGCCCGACCTTGGATTTTTAATCCGTGCATTTCTTTTCAGTTTAAATGTTTCTTGAATACTGCATATCATTGGATTTTGTTTCTTGATCTCATCTACTACTATGTGTCTTTTACTTGGGGAACTGAGACTGTTCACATTGAGTTATTAATGAAAGGTATTACCTTATTCCTGTCATTGCCTGTTTTGTTGCTGATTCCCCCCCCACACACACGTACTTTTCCTGCTATTTAGCCTACCTGCTGTATCCAATATGTTGGACTTTTTGCATCATTGTTCTTTATAGAATATTGAATATTTTGTGTGCTGATTTTTGTGGTGATGAGTTTCTTAAGGTTATGGGACTTTTTGTTGTGGAAAGGCCATATTTCTCCATAAATTTTGAAAGATAATTTTGCAAGATAAAAGTCTGTGTTGGAAAATACTAGCTTTTAAGAGTATGAAGCGCTTTACTCCAAACTCTCTTGGCCTTTAAGGTTTATGTTGAGAAGGCGGCTATAATTCTAATGTGTTTACCTTTATAAGTGATTCATTGCTTTCCAGGAAGAGCTTGTAAAATTCTCTTTCTGTTTTGGAATTCTGATATTTTAACTATTATGTGGTACAGAGAAGTTCTCTTTTGAGAGCTGTTTGGACGTTCTGGGAGGGGAACAGAGCTACTTGTATACCCTTGACCGAGGAAACATCCTCCTCTATTGGGGTTGTCCTCTTCCACAGAGCATGCATTTCGGGAAGGACGCATATGAGCAGTGAGGGAGGAACGGGACACCTGCGTAGCCATCCAGATCAGCCAGATCAACCCTGGCATTGAGTAGGGTGACAGATGTCACAGCCAAATTGTCCTCTCATCCGAGAGGTTCTCATTTGATAATGTCCCTTCTTTCCATTCTCAACCTCATCCCTTATTCCTCTCCTGATTTGAACATTTTCTTCCCATTTCCCAATGCCTATTAAAATTTTGGTCCTTATTTGCACTTTCAGTTTCTCACACTAGAGAAACAATGCAGTATTTAAACATGTGTGTCTAATTTACTTCTCTAAAGACTCAGTTCTCAAGGCATATCTGTTTACCTGGAAAGGTATCAAGCTTATCCTTTATGGCTGAGTGGTACTCCATTGTAAAACAAAAACCCCACATCTTCTTTATTCATCAGTAGATGGGCATTTGGGCTGTTTTATTTTTATGTGCTGCTATAAACATGGCTGTGCATATATCCCTGTAGTATGTTGCTTTTAATTCTTTCAGAAAGATAGCAGGAAAGAGAATAGCTGAAGCAAATGGAAACCGTAGTTATAGATTTTTGAGGAATCCACACTGATTTCCAGTCGTTGCACCAGTCTACAGTCCCACCAACAGTGGAGAAGAGTTCCTTTCTTCCCATAGCCCTGCCAGCATTTGTTGTTGATTGATTTCTTGATAAGAGTCAGTCTTTCAGGAGTGAGATTTTAATTTCAGCATTGTTTTAATTTGTGTTTCTCAAATGACCAGTGATGCTGAACATACTTTCATTTATTTATTTGCCATTTCTGCTTTATCTGAGAAGTATCTATTCATTTCAGGTGTCATTTTGGATTGGTTCATTAAATTTGGGTGGACTGATTTTTTTTTACTTTTTTATATGTTCTAGATATTAGTCCTTTGTGGAATAACTGGTTAAAATTTTTTTCCACGTTTGTGGGTTGTCTTTTCACTCTTGTGATATCTTTTGCTGTGCAAAAGCTTTTTAAAATAAAATCCTAGTTACTGATTGTTTATATCTCCTGTGCAATATATGTTTTGATCATAAAATCCTTCACCTTTGTCTTCAAGAGTTTTTCCTATTTTCTCTTCCAGCAGATTTAGTGTTTCTTTTTTAATATTTAGATCTTTGATCCGTTTCAGTTGTAATTTAGTGCATGGTGAAAGATAGAGGTCTAGTTTCAATCTTCCGCATGTGGAAAGCTGTTTTTTCCAACACTATTTATTAGAGAGGCTATCTTACTTTCAGTGAAGGTGTTTGGCTCCTTTGTCAGAGATAAGGTGACTGAGTTGTTTGGAGTTATTTCTACATCTTCTTATCTATTCCATTGATCCTTGGGTCTGTTTTTGTGCCAGTACTAGGTTGTTTTTATCATAATAGCTTTGTAGTATAATTTCAAGTCAAGGACTGTGATGCCCTTGCCTTTGTTGCTCAGAATTACTTTTGGTAATCTAGATCGCCTCTGGTTCCAAATGAATCATAGAATTATTTTTTGTAATTTGTGGGATATGCTGTTGAAATATTGATTTGGATTGTATTAAATCTGTATAGCAATTTTAGAAGTATGACCATTTTTACTATATTAGTTCTTCCTACCCAGGAACAGACCCTGGTTCTTTGGTATTGGCCCATGATACTGTTGGTGACCTGGCACACCAGGAAGAACAAGTATGTCCCCTTGACTAAAGTAGTATAAACAGCAGCAACAATAGCATCAGATACTGCCAGCCGCGAACTCTGCTGTCTCCACTGCTCCATTCCAGGGGTGCCTTTCTCCATGGAGGCCTCTTTCCCATTACCTTTCCCACACCGTGAATTAGGGCTCAGGGAGAGAGCACTGCTTGTCATCTCCATCTTCTCCACTGAAGCCTGTCTCTTCACTCTCTCAGTGAGCTCCAATTCTCACTTCAGATCCTTGCTAGGTCCCAGGGACTTACTCCTGCTCTTTGCGTTGCTATAATCCAGTGTCTGGACACCAAATCTAGAGAGGCCACTTCCCAGCTGTTCACCATTCTGCCATCTTCCTGCCTAAATAACTTTTGTGACAGTATGTTACAGTTATTTTATTTAGTTATAGTTGTTAACCAACCCACCTCCTATTGCTGCGGAATCAAAACCAGGATCTCAAGAATGCTAGGAAAGCATTCTGCCTTGGAGCAATACCTCAGCCTTATTGTTATTCTTTTACTTACCTTTGCTATTATTATTTGTTTTGTTTTGGTACTGGAGATCAGACTCAGAACCTTGCACTTGCCAGGCAGGTGCAACACCACTGAGCTACATCTCTGGCCCTTGTGCTGTTATTTTATAAAAAGGTTTTTATACGTTTAGATCTATCTTCTGATTTTTCATTTAGTCCACTTCATTTCAGATTAAGGAGTGTGTGTGTGTGTGTGTGTGTGTGTGTGTGTGTGTAGAAAGAGAGTGCGCTTTTGAATCTGTCTGTCCTGTTCTTACTGTTCTTGTCTCTGAGTAATTGTTCTCTGAAATACCCCGAACTTTTAATTCTTATATTCTGTTCTCATGTCAGTCACTTCTGCCATCTATACTGGCAAAATAATTTTTGATGACCTGCTCTTCTGTCTGGAGCCTTGTCATTGCTGGTAGTTCTTTGTTTAAGTAGTCATTTATGTTTTGTATCACTTCATTTAATTCAGCTAGCTTTTTATTAACATCCTCTATAAGTTCCCTAATTGTTTCATTTGTTACCCCCATTATCCAATTAGAAATGTTTTGTGATCCCATCAAGAGTATCATTGGTCCTTCAGTCTGTCTGTTTGGCTGTCTCTCTTTCTTAATCTTGACAGTTTTGATGACTGTTAATACTTGGTGGGATGTCTCCATTTAGGATGTGTTCTCTTTGGACTGAAGATTCATGATTTTGGCCAGAATTATACAGCAGTGATGTCCATGGTGTTGACCTTGATCACTTGGTGAGGGTCATGTCTGATGGATTTGTGTTCTGTGAAGTTGTTTTTTTTCTCTTCTGTAGATAAATTATCTTACATTGAGATTATGAAAAACCTATTTTTCTCAAACTTTTTTTTTTCCCCTCAAACTTTTGCCCACTAGTGTTAGCATCTGCCTGTGTGGATCTTGCCTGCAGCAGGTATTACTTTGGGGTATGTAATGGTGAATCTGTAATTACTACATTTTTTATAGAATGCTTCTATAAAAAAGAGCTGTCCCTTTTCATCGTATATATGTATGTGTCTTTTATGTATATGTGTTTACACCTGGAGATTTTTCTTCTTTGGTTACAATCTAATATTTTTATTCTTTGCACTGTTATTGTTCAGATTGGACTCCTCAGTGTGGCCCTGTTCTTTGACCAGGCGCCCTCCTTGTGAACACTTCCTTACTTTCCAGAGGCACAAGAGATTCTAGGCTCATCTTGTGTTCTCCCTGGCTCAGCTCAGACTCTGACTTCTTGGAGGAGTTGGGGTTCCTTCCATGGGAAAGTAGTGTTTCTAAACCAACATTTGTCCCTCACTTACTACCATGATATGTTATTTTTTAGGACATCATCATTTTGGTATCCAGGGGAGATCCTGGAAGCAGTCCCCTGTGGACACTCAGGGTGACTATGTATCTTTCTGTGTGTTTGCACAGTTACACACTGATGACATGCTGTGGTCAACTATGAAGTCCATATACCATGGGCTCCCATAAGAGTGCAGTGGGGCTGGAAAGTTCGTGTTGCTTAGTACTTGTATTGCACTTTTCTGTAGTTAGATACACAGGTAGTCAGTGCTATGTTCATAGTGGCCTATGTTACTTAATACAGTAACATGTTGTATAAGTTTGTTGGGTAGAGTAAGAGTAACAGACTACTCCTGTGGAGCCTGATGTGTGGCAGGCTGAACCATCTAGGTCATTTACCTAGGTATGTGTGAGTCTGTTCTGTGATGTCCTCCTCACAATGAAATTGCTCCCAACTCGTTTTTCAGTGTATATTCCCCAACAGTATGCTTTGCGCATGGTTGTATCCTACCATTCCTTTATGCTGAGTATATTTTAAGTCTAATCTTTTTCTGTGTAACTTATTTCTCTGACAGTGAGAAATATAGCTTATTACTTTGCTTAACCCTGGCAAATATATGAAATAGTTCCAAACTGCTCATCAGCACCTGTGAGGAGGACCATATTGACCAAATTAAAGTATCTATGTGCCTCACTGCATCTAGTCAAGATACTGTTTTCCAAGTTTTTCTTTTCCAGCTTCCTCATTTATTAGTGTTTATACTCCATGTAGGGTTCCCTACATACTGACTCTATTATTTTAATCAGTGCTTGGTATTTCAGCATTGCATAGGAATTCAGGATGTGCACAAATAACAAACAAAAAGTCCAATCCATGAGACTTGTGACATTCTTGTAAGATTAGTTATATCACAGGGCTCTGTGAGTCCAGTATTGGTTCACTGCAGATCCATGGGAACATTGTAAAAACATTACAGTGCAGTGACCTGATCTGACGGTTAAGAATAGTGTCATCTATATAGCTAAATCGTAAGTTGACATTCCATTTTGGTAGTTTAAATTGTTCAAAATAGAGTAGTTTATTACATACATAGTACTTCAGGTAATGCAAAAGCAAAATGTGAATTTTGACGTAAATGGTGCTGAAAATGAAAATTCATTTTGTTTAGTACGGGTCAGTTTTGGGGTCTTTTGGTATTATTATGACTGTGTCTTTTAAAATAAACAGATTATTTATTTATTTGTTTATTTATTTTTGAGACAAGGTGTTGCTATGTAGTTCATCCTGGCCATGAACTGACTGTGTAACCCGGGCTAGCCTCAAACTTGTGGCAGTCCTCCTACCTCAGCCTCCCAAATGCTTGGATTACAGGTATGGGCCACCAGGCCCAGCTAAGTAGGTTATTTTATTTTATTTTATTTAGGTTATGTTATGTTATTTATTATTTTTTGAGATAGAGTCTCGCTTTGTAGTTCAGGCTGTTCCTGAACGCACTACGTAGCCCAGACTAGCCTTAGACTCACAGCAATCCTCCTGCCTCTGCCTCCTGAGTGCTGGGATTATAGGTGTGAGCCACCACACCTGGCATTGTGGTGTGTGGTTACTGGGAATTGAACTGGGGATCTTGTGCCTGCCAGACAGAAACCGGAACCGCTGAGCTAAATCCCCAGCCCCTCAGTAGGTTATTTTAAAGAGTAGTTTTAAAATATGTATTTCAGATTTTGCCCACAAATGATTTAAGAGTTCAAGAGACTAAAGATTTTTTTACTTTACTTTTTAAAAAGCTCTTCAGTAAAAATTTCACTACTTCTAGCTGTAGTTTTCAGCTACTTGGAAGTTTCAGGCAGAAGGATCACCTGGGCCCAGGCATTTAAGGCCGACTTGGGAGCTGTGTAAAACTCTCAGCTTTTTTTTTTTTTTTTAAACTACTTTTGATTTTCAAGGGTGACAAATTAATAAAAAATCAGAAAAATATCAGTGAAATAAAAATCATTAGGAATTTTTTCTTTAGATTCTGGGTTTAACACTTCAAAATTGAAAAATTAACCCAGTCCAAATTTTTGTATTTGCATATATTTATGCTTTTTTTTTTAATGTGGAAAAGCAAGTTTAGTTAATACAAAATCGTCATGGAATCTGAAACATGTACTTTATTCTCAAATTCTACTATATGTTTAAACCTGACCTTTTTTTTTTTTAGGGAAAACTTGTTGTTGGACACAATATGCTCTTGGATGTGATGCACACGATTCATCAGTTCTACTGCCCTCTTCCCGCCGTAAGTGGCTGGCCAGCCTGCGTTCAGTGAATGTGGTGCTTTCTAACGCAGATGGTGTCCTGCTGGGGAGGTGGGGAGAGGGAGGGAAAGAGGGAGGTACTCCAGCGGAGGAGGGAGTGAGGGAGGGGGAGAGGGATAGAGGGAAGGACAGCGGGAGAGAAAGAGAATCTTACGCACTTGGTTGTACACATAAGATGAGATTTGCACAGAAGCTATTTAAGGGATCCTCCGTCCACCGCTGCCAGAGCAGGGTTAAATATTGGGCTCATGATGCTCACCATTTGCTCATTTAGTGCAGGCCTAGAGCGTGTGCTGCTCTCTTAGTCCTGCTAAAATTAGGTGCAGCAGGACCGCTGGAGGTAAGTGGTGCCAACTGAACTGGATCAGCATCTATAAAATTCTTGATTGCCTCCCATTAGTTGCTTCGCTGAGGTTTTCTGTTGACCTCAGCAGTGATTTTTTTTTCCTTTCCCGTGCTTTCAGCCAAGTTGTCCAAGTGCACTACACACAAGCTTCTATGGCTTCTTTTCTGCTTCATGCTTCCTGACTGCACATAGCTGCCTCTCTCTTGCACCGTCATGCATTCTCCATTGTCCTTTATTTTGTGTCCTTTCGTGACCTCACTTTGGCTTCAGACGCTAAGGTCTCTGCCCCTTGCTGTGGTCTTTCTCGGAGCGGGGTGTGCATCCCACCCTGTGTCCTGTCCTGGCTGGCCTTCAGAGCAAGGTTGTTTAGGGTTTGTGTTTCTCAAATAAGGTCATTTGCACTTCCCTTCCTCCTTCATACGCTCTCCATAGCAGTTTCTGTCTCTTGGTTCCATTACTGTAAATAATTTTTGGTCGCCAATCCTGTTTTTAGTTTGTTTTGTTGTTGTTGTTATTGTTTTAGTTTTTTGAGACAAGGTCTCGCTTTATAGTTCAGGCTGGCCCTGAGCTCACTATGTAGCCCAGGTTAGTCTCGAACTCACAGCACTCCCCTGCCTCTGCCTCCTGAGTGCTGGATTTATAGGCGTGAGCTACCACGCTGAGCATTGTTGAATGTGGTTACCGGGATCAATCTCAGGACCTTGTGCTTGCTAGACAGGCGCTGGAATCACTGAGCTAAATCTCCCGCCCTTTTAGTATCAGTTTTGACTCTTTCTGTCCTTAAATCCAGTCTTCTGCAAAATCTAAACAGTATCCTGTCCATGTTGTTTCTCCTACTAGGATTATTTTAACTTCTGTTGCAGTAGCTGTCTCACCTTGTAATTCAAGTACCTCCAGGTGGAATTCCTTCTGTATTTCCCTTCTGCCCCCATTCAGCCTGCTTTTAAACCGAAGGTTAGCACTTTTCCTCTGAAGGGCCAGATAAAATATTTTGGCCTTTCAGGTTGTATGATCTCTGTCACAACTCTCAGCCCTGCCACAGTGGCCCCATGCTGTCACAGAATGCATAGAAATGAGTGTGCCCATGTTGCAGTAAGACTTTATCTAAAAAATAAATGGTGGGGGACCGGGGAGTTAGCTCAGTGGTTCCAGCGCCTGTCTTGCAAGCGCAAGGACCCGGGTTTGATCCCCGGTAACCACATAACAATACTGGGCATGGAGACTCACGCCCAGCAGCAACCAGTATCACATACCACAGTGCCGGGCGTGGTGGCTCACACCTGTAATCCCAGCACTCGGGAGGCAGAGGCAGGAGGATTGCTGTGATGTGAGTTTGAGGCTGAGCTCAGGGCCAGCCTGAACCACAAAGCGAGACACTGTCTCAAAAAACCTAAAAAATAAATAAATAAATAAATAAATAAATAAATGGTGGGCCAGAGTTGATCTCACGAATGCCTTCTTTAAAATGATGCAAGATTACATCAGTCTTTTGTCACTTGTGTGTTGGAAGACATCTGCTTAAGAATTAGATCTCATCTGTACATTCGAAAACTTCACTTATTTCACATTTCTTAGGTAAGGTTGACCTGTCAGCATTTTGATTACAGTCCTTCAGAATACTATAGCCATGTCTGGCGATTTAGTTCAGCATGCCGCTCTCTGCCTTGCAAGCACAGGGTCATGAGTTCAATCTCCAGTAACACACACACACACAGTACAACCTGTGCCAGTCGTGAGTAGAGTGAGTCTGTTCTCCTCATTCTCATTTAGCAGCCTTAAGGTTGCCAGTATTTTTCATAACACCTCCATTACCCTCTAGAACACTCAAGCTTCGTTGTAGTAATACTCAGAACAAATGTGATGGGAACAGATTTGCGTTGTATATCTAAAGGACTCTTGTGTGTTTCATATCATGTATTTCTCTGTTGGATAGACCAAATAGCTTTTCCACTCTTTAACATTTTCACTTTGAAAGTAATGAAGTTACTATTAAAAAAAGAGGGAAGAATATTTAATACAGTGGACCCTCAAGTTACAACCAGCTTGACATACAAACAGCTTGAGTTAGGACCAGGATTTTAATTTTAACTTATGAACAAAATCTTGAGTTATGAACCAAATACCAGCTGCTTCCAGATGGTCTCAGCTACAGATTTAACCCTTTAAGGGTTCTGGAAGGAACATTTTGACATTTTTTCCTGTGGGGTTCATTGAGAAATCCCAGGCTAGTGACCCTGTAAGGATGCTGAGATCTGGCTGTTCACAGGAGAGAGACTTTGAAGTCGGTGTAGAGGAGCCTGCAGCTTCAGTTGACCAACCCAACACCCCCAGTCCTCAGGAACTAATTGAGTTCTTAAGTCAAGGAACCAGTGTATTTTGTTACAGGTGTTTTAAATAGCAAACAGTGTGACACATAGGCATCAAATATTGATTTGATGACTATCTTCAGACTGTAGCACTTGTGTAGTCTTCTGATGTGTGATCTGTGCGTGTTCATATCACTGACCCTACTTAAAATTCTCCAGTCATGTCACATTCCTTTTATGGATAGTTGATGTGTTAGCCTGGCATCTCAGGCTTCTCTGATCTGCCCCAGCCTTCCTTATAGTCTTAGTACTTTTACTCTCCTTCTTCCCAGCTGGACTCATTTCTCCCTTGAGATGTGCCTTTGGCTTGGTATATAATTTCTTACCACTTGAACTTTCTGCAGCTTTTCTCAGTGTTTGTAGTCTGTAGCTTTACCTTTCATTCCCAAGATCCCGCTTATGCCTTCTCTATGAAGCTTTCCCTACCTACTGCCTTTTTGCTCGGAGTGATCTTTTTCTGAATTGCAGTCAGTACTCCTCTGGTGCATAAATTTGGCCTTGCATTCTGCAGCTCAATTCCCTTCTCCTCAGCCGTGCTCCTTGGAGGAGGGTCTAAGTGCCTGGCATAGTACTTTGTATGTGAGCTCTTAATAAATACTGATATAAGACTACTATGGCATTAAATTGTAGTCAAAAGTGGGTGATTTGGTATACAATAGGAGATAGATTAGGGTTAGCAGTTTGTTTTGTTTTGTTTTGTTTTGTTTGCGACAGGGTCTCACTTTGTAGTTCAGGCTGACCCTGAGCTCAGCCTCAAACTCACATCACAGCAATCATCCTGCCTCTGCCTCCCGAGTGCTGGGATTACAGGCGTGAGCCACCATGCCCGGCACTGTGGTATGTGGTGCTGATTGCTGCTGGGCATGAGTCTCCACGCCCAGTATTGTATGTGGTTACCGGGGATCAAACCCGGGTCCTTGCGCTTGCAAGACAGGCACCAGAACCACTGAGCTAAATCTCCAGCCCAGGGTTAGCAGTTTTATCCCTGTTTTATAAGTAAGGCAGCTTGAGGAGTTTACTTATGTCCAGAGGGAGATGTTTTTCTTTTATTTACCTTTGGAAGAAGAATGAGAATGAGAAAATCTGTTTAAAATCTTTTCATGCCTTGGCACCAAGTTTTGCATTTGGAAGTGTACTAAAGAACCTACAGTTTGAAGCTGCCTTTTGGAAGGACAGTCTCTTCTTATGAGACTGCTGGTTACTTCAACATGACCTTTTAGAAGGCATTGATGCAGAGCTGTGCTGTGCTTTGATCTTAAGGTAGCCATCATTTTACCTTTTTCTTAACTTGTGAAGGTTTGCAATAGTATCAAGAGATTACCAAGTCATGGCATTTTTATTTTACTTACTTTGAAACCACTTTTCACGTATTGTCTGTTCATTTAATGATAGTCATAGAAAGCTTGATAAATATTTCAAGCTAGCTAAATACAATCTGTATTTACAGTGTGTATTTACAGGCTTGAAAGCTAATTGGAAATGGCAGTTTCCTGTGAAGCATGAATAACATTGGAGAAAAGTGTAGTTTACAAAGGGTCAGGAGTGTGACTACCCAGTGTAACATTGCAATTAAGTATGTAAATGAGTTAATTCAAAATTAGAACGCTCTCATTTCTGCCCTAGACTTCCTGATCAAAATAAACTTGGGAAATGAATTTTCTAATTTAAGCACTTGTTATTAGTGCCACCGTAGTGATTTTCTGAGTACTTAAATAAAGAATCACATGTATATTGAAATGTCTATCTAGTACCCATTTTAACTAACATTCATAGGTGTTTTCAAAGCTAAAAAGTGGTTTACAATATATCCATTTCTTGTACAAACTATTTAATGTAAATGCTAGAGGCACTTCTTGTGTGTGTGGTACTGGGGACTGAACATGGGCTTTAACATTAAGCCACATTCCTATCCCTCTATTATTTTTTGCATTGAGACTGAGTCTTGCTGAGTCACTAACTTGTTTAACCTTGGCTTGAACTTGCAGTCCTCCTGCCTCAGCCTCCCAGAATTATGAGATTATAGGCATGTACCACCACCTCTAGCTAAGTCTCACATGTATGATAAACTTTTAGAATGGAGCATAACCTGTTAACTATTAACAGTAACTTTCCTGAAAGTATTACAAGCCTCTCTATAGTTTTCTGCGTATATTAGGATGCTTCCCCTTTTTTATTTCAGTGCTAAAATCCTTAAATTTGACTATTTTGATTATGAAGAGAGATTAGTTATCAGGTCATATTCCCAACCAGTGAGGAAATTGGACAGATTTTTTTAAAAGGCAGCTCTTAACTAGAACTGGCTCTCGCAGTTTAGTTTAAGGCCTATGTGAGGTGTGACAGTTTGTTTGAGAATATAACTGTGTACTTGAGCCACTTATATTTGTTTTCCATGAATTGGTTATACTGTATAAGGAACACTAATGAATCACTCTTCTTTTTTAGGACTTGAAAGAATTTAAAGAGATGACAACATGTGTCTTCCCCAGGTAGGGTTTCTCGGACTGCTTGCCCTTCTTGTTATATACACAGCAGCAGTAGATACGCATTGACATGACAGGGATGGGTGCGTGTGACAAGTGGGCTGTCCTACTAGAGTACTGTGTATGAGCCGGGGCTTGATTTAAAGTGCCCGATTTTGTGGTGGTTGGCTGTTTTAAATGTATGATCTGTCTTGTTATCCCATTAAAAATCCAAGTTTGAATGTGAGACAAAGCAGATAGCAAAGAAAGAAAGCAGATGGCACCTTGTTGCCCCATATCCTGTGGTCTGAAGGCCTGGCTGGCGAACATGCCTTGAGATGCTTCTTGTATGTGGTCAGTGCCTTGTAACTGTTGAAAGGTTCAATGGAGTGTTCTCTCGTTTCAGTCAGCTCTCTGATTGTAGATTTTTTTCCCTCCACTGCAAATGAGTGCCTTGACTTGTTCGTGTTTTCGTAGTTACCATTGCATGCTAGTTGTCATGTGTCACGAGTCTGATAGACCACATGTGAGCATGGCTGCCTGCAGGACAAGGCTCTGTGTTTTAGGGCCCATTTGAGGAGGAGCAGGTTGATGGCTAAGCAGTTTGTCTTTCGAGTGGTCTGTTTTTTTGTCATATTATCGTCAATGTTCATAGTCTGAAAAATACAGAAACACCATTTTTATATTGTTTTTTGTGTGTCTCTGATTAGGATTTTCAGTCTCCGAAATAGAATAATGAGAAATAACAGCAGCACAAAACTACCAAATGAGTTTATATCACATAAGAATTTATGTCATATGTATGTGGGAAGTAGTGGTTTGGGAAGTTAAGCCTTCATTGGTGTTTGAACCAGGTGAGAGCATATGAGGACATTTGACTTCCTTTAGAGATTGATGTAGATCGTCCTGTCTCTGGGCACATTGGCGTCTTGGCTAGTGTAGCAGTGATATTACTGCCTGATTCTCCAGTTAAATGTGTTTGGTTCCTCTGTAAAGTGTTTTATGCATTACACATATCTTAAAGTTTCACGTGTTAAGTATATGTTATGTATATACTTTATGTATTTGAATGAAGTACATTTCGAACATTGATATATATTTTGTTTACCTTATTAAAAATTCTTCTCTTGTTAGACTCTTGGATACTAAATTGATGGCCAGTACACAGCCATTTAAGGTATGATTTAAATTTTAATTATTACTATATTTTGAAATTTTTTAAATAACTTCTAATTTAAATTAGCTTTGATAGTCTAGTGTAATTAAATGTCATTTAAGATACAGGCAAGAAAACCAAATGGAAAAAAAGAGAGGATAAATTGGGAAAAGACCAGAAATATATTAAAATATGACAACGACTGTCTTTGGGTGGTAAAATTATAGATTTTTTTTAGTCTTTATTTTTTGAGTGTAAGTGTTTAATATTAAAATGTATAATTTGTTTTTGAATAGGTTACATATATATAGTTCTTACTTTCTTAATTTTCTTTTCCTACTTGATATATTTTGAGTGTGTTTTTTAACCAAGAAAAATTCAAGTCATAGAATGTAACCATGTGTACCTTGTGAAGGATCTTAAATAACTGAGATGAACGCCCACAACCCTGGGGGAAAGTGTGTAAGTTTTTAATGCATCTGTAAAAACATTCTTCCATTTGGTCAGAGTGAAAATTCACATTGCTGCTTCTCTTTTGCATTGAATAAACAATGAATTCTGTTTCCATAAAGAACACCAGGGGGCAGTACAAGATGCTCTTTATGTGTCTGTAGCTTGCTGGTAGCTTACTTTATTATACATTGCACAGAGATGAAGCATCATAATTCTCTGCTTCCTTGTTTGCAGGATATCATTAACAACACATCCCTGGCAGAATTGGAAAAGCGGTTAAAAGAGACACCTTTCAATCCTCCAAAAGTTGGTAAGAATAAAGTCCTAAGACTCTGTGATAATTATTGGTATATACCTAGAAGAAAGGTGAAATGACTCTTAAAACTATGTTGTGTATTTGTCTACTTGGCCTGATTTAATTTGCTTGTGCCTGTGTTGAATTACTGTTTTCGGAATGAAGATGGTCTTCTAATTGTGCATCTGTCTTATATTAGTAGAGCTTGGTAGGCATTTATTGAGAAATGTGGCAATTAAAACTTCAAGGCTTTTATAGTCCAATTCTTGGAATTTTCCTAAACATGATATGTTCTTTTATATGGTACATTGTTTAGGCAGACAAAAAATTGTCTAGTTTTCATGAGAAGAATGAAAATACATTTTCTGTCTCTAAAAAGCCCAAGAGCTGGGTTTATGTACTGATAAGATTAAAGGAGGGTCCCCATTTCTGCTTCCTTCTGGGTTTAGGGATAGAAATAGCAATACTAGGGAAAATTAGATGTCAAGAAAAATGCTTCTTTTTTAAAAAAAAAAAAAAGAATACTTCTTGTTAGAGATGTTTAGTCACATCAGGTCACCACCCAGGTATTTGGTCAACCTGGTGCTGTATCACCGCTCTTTGTAGCTTAATTGTGCTACTCCTTCTGCAGTTGGCATTCCATTATCTGCAAGCTGAAAACTTACCAAAATGTTGGTAATAGGACTGATGATTCCAAAACTGATAATGGGAAGTATTAAAGCTGCCAAGATGACAGTTACTTGCTACCTTTTGTGAGTAATAGTCCACTAAGGGAATTAAGGAAAGGGTGGAGGAGGAAGAGAACCTAGGCCTAGTCCATTATGATATAATGGAAAGAGTTGGTTCAGGAAATAACATGTTTCAGCTGGTGGTAGTATGGAGGATGTTACTTAGGTGCTGTTACATTAAAAGGCTTTTAAAAAAAGGTTTTAAGTCTGATATTTAATACTTAAGAAGAGGTTAAAGAATCCATGGATAAAGACATTGTATTGACATAAAAAATGATAGCCTTTTCCTTGTTAATTTGTATTAGTGCTTCCAATTCCGTGTGGTTGTGCCCTTCTTGACATGCATTTCCAGAATGACTCCAGGCTGTGATTATTCAGAATGATAGTTTTATACTGTTGTTTCCACACAGGGTTCTGGTGTCTAGTAGAGCATTTAGTGTAAAGCAAGTTCTTCTCAGATGTTTTTCTTTTTCATTCTTTTCAGACTTTAACTTTTCAGCATCTGTGTCTATCAGCGTAACAAAAGATTCATGCTAGAAGATAATTCTTGCTATGAAGGAGCTCATGATCCAAGGGCAGCACTATAGAATGTTCTGATCTGTTTTTGGAGTGGGTTATGCTGTCAGCTTGAGACCTTTCAGCCTGTCAGCATAGTAGAGATGTTACTGACTTTGAGCTACCAGTGTTAATTAGAGTTGTCATTTGGGGGGAGGGTTACCTACGGTCTTCATTGGGTGCCAACTAGGCAGGGGCTCCACTTACATTGTTTAATCCTCACAAAAGCCATCCTTTCCAGTTTATAAAACTGGGGGCTTGGAGGTGGTGGTGACTCATCCATGGTCACATGGCAAGTAAGTGGCCGAGCAGAGATTCAGACTAAGACACTGCAGCTCCAGAGTCCTGCTCTCAGTACACCAGTGTAGACTGAAGAGACCCTTGGCAGAATCTTTGATCACGTAATTGAAGAATTGTTCTAGTCTGGACCGAAGCCCTTTTTTTTTTTTCTTGGAGACAGGGTCTCGCTTTATAGTTCAGGCTGGCCCTGAGCTCAGCCTCAAGCTCACAGCAGTTCTCCTGCCTCTGCCTCCCAAGTGCTGGGGTCTACAGGCGTGAGCCACCATGCCCAACACTGTGGTGTGTGGTTCTGATTGCTGCTTGGCGTGAGTCATCCTGCCCATTATTGCTGTTTGTGGTTACCAGGGATCAATCGTGGGCCCTTGTGCTTGGCAAGACAGGTGCCAGAACCACTAAGCTAAATCCCCAGCCCCAAAACCTTCATTTTTGGGGACTGTTCTATCTTATTGTAAGATCTTATATGGAGAGAATTAAGAAATAGTTTTCTTCCTGCTTTTATAGATTGCTTTTGTGATACACTAATGCAATTTAGATTTAATAGGGCATTGTGTTTACTCATCTTCATGTTTGTGACATACTGGGGAAAACTGTTTTTCCTTTTTTTTTTTCCCTTTAGAAAGTGCAGAAGGTTTTCCAAGTTATGACACAGCTTCTGAACAGCTCCACGAGGCAGGCTATGATGCTTATATCACAGGACTGTGCTTCATCTCCATGGCAAATTACCTAGGTACTCCCGATATGTGTATCTGTCAGACCACAGTGGGCTAGAGTGGATCTCACCTCTCCTTGCAAGCTGCTGTGACTCATTACCACAGACTGGGCTACTGAAACAGTGAGCCTTTATTTCTCACAAGTTTGGAGGCTGGGAAGTCCAAGAACAAAGTGCCAGCAGATGCAGTGTCTCGTTAGATACTACATCCTGGTTTGTAAACAGTTGTCTTTTCGTTGTCCCCTTACATGGTGGAGGACAGACAGGGTGGAAGCCCCTTGTCTTTTCTTATAGCTCCCTTAAATACCTCTTAGAGGTCTCACCTTCAAATATAATCATGTTGGGGATTAAGATTATATATATAAAATTTGAAGGCACAAACATTCAGGCTATGACTACCTTTTCCCTAGAATCCACTCACCAACTTAGAAACGGGAGAGTCTGAGGTGGGAAGTAGAGGAGATGGGAGGGCAAAAGACAGAAACTTTAAGGTACCTGGCCCTAAAGTGTCCCTTTACCCTTGCCTAACCATAATATTAATTTAGACTTTTTTCTTTTTTGTCTGAACTTTCAGACTTTGTCCACTTTACTGTGTATAATATCCTGCTTCTTTTCTTTAGGTTCTTTTCTCAGTCCTCCAAAAATTCATGTGTCTTCCAGATCAAAACTCATTGAACCTTTTTTTAACAAGTAAGTAATCAGAGGATCTCAATGCCCCAGGTCTCTCACTGTGGATAAACCTATTGTCGTAGGATGATTGGGAGGTACATTTTTAGATCAAATACTTCTCGTGTGTAGTAATTCAGATGGTTTTTGGAAATAGAAATTGATTTTTCTGGAAACAATTTCTTAAGTATATCAGCTAAAAGAAGAGAAAACATTGCTAAAGATAGTATGTCTCTTCTAAGAAAAAGAACTAGTTTTCGCATTTAAATATTCTTACCAAGGAGATGTATGTACAGGTGGACCTATCCACTAGCAAACTTTACATTTGTGATTATTATTAATGTTTGCACGATGATCTGGTCATATAGTAGGACTTCTGAGAAGAGGTAAGATGTGATGCTTGGGATAATCTGCGAAGTTTTGGTTGGCGTTGCATCCTGAGTCCTCATCTTGATGGATCCAGTTAAAGACTTGCATGTGCATCTTCACTGTTAGAAGGACGAAGTGTGATTTAGGGAAAAGTCTTAAATTCAGAACATTTTTTAAAAATCTCCAGCTTGTTATCCAAAGTGTAGTTTGTGTTTGGTAGGCAAAGTTGAGACCGAAGATACAGATATGGCTCTGTTCCACAGCCCTAAACCTTCATCTTATGTGGCCATGTTAGATTCTTTTTTTTTTTGAGACAGGGTCTCGCTTTGTAGTTCAGGCTGGCCCTGAGCTCAGCCTCAAACTCACATCACAGCAATCCTCCTGCCTCTGCCTCCCGAGTGCTGGGATTATAGGCGTGAGCCACCACGCCAGGCACTGTGGTATGTGGTACTGATTGCTGCTGGGATGAGTCTCCACCCCCACTATTGTTATGTGTTTAACGGGGATCGAACCCAGGCTCTTGCACTTGCAAGACAGGCACCGGAACCACTGAGCTATATCCCCAGCCCGTGGTCATGTTAGATTCTGTGCAGGTCAGAGAGAAAAAGGCAGTCCACGTTGGTCTCTTCCACTGGCAGAGATGATTTTAGTGTTGGATCTGGTCACATCATTTCCTTCTATTAGATGCAACACTTTGCAGTCCTATCATTGTGTTACCAGATTAGAATCCAGTTTCCTTAAGATACTGAAGCCACAGTGCAGTACTTAAGTGACATGCTGCAGAGACAGCCATTAATTTCAAGCACCAGAATAAGTATTGTTTCAGTTAGTGAAGTTTATTACACTGTGACTTACTATTTTTTCAAAAAATCTTTGTTCTTTCCTGTGGAGGTTCACAGATACATGCATTCAGCTTTGAAAAGCTCTTTCAAAGTGGAAGAGTGATAGTATGGTATGTATTGGTACTGAAGTTGAATTTTTCTGCAGAGGAAATTAATTGTACTAATCACTGAGTCCTTGCTGTCGACCTGTTTCCTTAAGGGAGAAAGAGGATTCTCTTAGCTCTTAACTTTTACTTTGGGAGCTATATTTATCTCTTGTGATATATATGCCATACACTATGGAAGACATAGGCAACAATAAGTGTGCCTTAAACCACGGCTGTTACATTTTTATGTACATGGTGTTAAATTCATTATTCTACAGTATTTTTCAGGTGGACATTGTTCACTCATTTAGTACTATTTGTTTTTTATTATTTTTCTGGTACTGGGGAATTGAACTCAGGCCGTTATGTTTCCAGGATAAGTAAGGTATCACTTGAACTAAAGCACCAGCATTTAGAACTATTTGAAGCAACAATCCTACTGCTCCATTAAATTTACTTCTTTTATAAACTCAAGTGATGGATACAAAAGGAGTTAGATATAGGCCTAATTTATCAGCCTGGTAGTAACCATTATGCAGAGAAATCAAAGTAAATTTTGATTAAAAAGTGTAAGCCAAGAATGTTGTTTCATACATGTAATCCAAAGGCTGAGCAGGGAGATTGCTGCAGGTTTGAGGCCAACTGGTGAGACACTGTTTCAAGAACAAAAACTTAACTAAGACCCTCATGATTTCTAGATTAACCTAATATTGCTAATACTGTATAGCATTGTTGTTTCAAAGAATGGGACAATACATATGGCTTCATTTAAGTTGAAGCATATGTCCATTGATTTTTTTTTTTTTTTTTTGCTAAAATCTAAATGAGCACTGAAAATAGGTAAATGGAAGATAGGAGTACTGTGACTTTTGTACCAGAAACTCATAATTTGATATTTTTGTCCATTTATCCTCATCTGTAATTTTCTTCATCTTTTTCTTTTCTTTCTCTTTTTTTTTTCTGAGATAGGGTCTTGCTTTGAACTCACTATGTAGCCCAGGCTAGCCTCAAACTCACTGTGATTCTCCTGCCTCAGTCTGCTGAGTGCTGGGGTTACAGGTGTGTGCTACCATGTCTGCATTCTTCATCTTTGAGAAGAAAAAAATTCTAGCAAGATGTGAAATGAAGAATATGCAGAGATCTAATGCAATATGCAGTGTTGTCTAGATTATCCTGTAAGGACTTGGTGTGGTGCTGTTGTCTTTGTCGTGGCCTGGGTTCCACACACGTGCCTCGGGGCTTTGATGGGATCTGGATGAGAGTTGCAAGAGTGAGGCCTGGTAATCAGGAACACACCCCTGCTAATGACAGGGTGTGCAGAACGTCCTCTTCATTTATGTGGGAGGCTTTCTACTTCGGAAGTGGTTCACTTTCTTTTATAAGCCCGGTCAGTTTTAATTAATGCCTAGAAAACCAGTCTTAGTAACGAGCCTTTGGTCAAGTACTTTTGGGCTAGAAAGAGCTAAAAATTCTCCCTGCTTTTATTTTTTATTGAACCACAGAAAGCACAAAGTCCTACTTTTGTCTTATGTCCTACGTCTTGTTAACAGGCATCCATCTCTGTAAGGCATCTCTTGAAGTCTTGTAGATAACCTCTGGTGAAGCTTTTCTGGGAAGGCTTTTTCCACTGACCTCCGCTCTTTGAAAGAGAAAGGAAATGAACAAGTCTTTTACTTTGCTCTTCTGTGTAAGCGGGGGGCTTAAAAGGAAAAGCTGCCTGGCTGCCTGCAGGCACCTGCGCAGGGCTGCTGTGTGTTCCGGACGCTGCCGTTCTGACTCGGAACAGGATTCCACACGGTGTGTTGATCTTTCTGGGACAGCACTACTTTATGTTCTCTAAGCTGCTGATGAGATGGGCCACTAAGGAGCCATGTGCTCTAAAGAATGTCTTGTGTCTTCCTCTGTAAAAAGGAGACAAAACTCTTTGCCTTCTAAGGAGGTCATAAGGATTGTGTGAGATGTGCTAAGATAATTCCTAGGACTTAGGAGATACCTGTTATTTATTGTTTTCCTTTCTAGAAATATAAGAGAAGGATTGGAGAGAGTTGGCCAAAGAATACAAAAGTTTAGGAGTAAGTTCAAGGGCTCTCTATACATCGATGTGTCTGTAATTGCTAACAGTGCACTATAGAGCTGAGAGTGCAGCTCAGTACAGTGCTTGCCTAGATTGTGGAAGCCCCTGAACTTGATCCTCAGCACTACAAGCAAAACACTCGATTGTAGACCTAAAATAAATTAATGTATAAAAATGAGGAGAGAACATAACAAGATCTAACATGCTAGGATAGTTAATAAAAGTAGATATACACTGGAGATGGTAGAATAGTAATCCCAGCTACTTGAGAGGCTGAGGCAGGAGGATCATAAGTGTGAGACCATCCTGAGTAACTTAGTGAAACCCACTTTGAAAGTAAAATTTAAAAAGGGCTAAAGGTATAGCACATTGATAGAGCCCTTATTTAGCATGCTCAAGGCTCTGGGTTTGATACACATGCATAAAATAGATATGGTAGGAGATTGCGTTTTATCATTTTAATTACTGATAAAAAAGGTAAGTTTGTTACTGTGTGGACATAAAGTTGGAGTACAGTGCCAACAAATGTCAAGTGTCTGGTATTTGTTTATGAAAAAACAGATGGAGATTAGGTCAGATTAATACATAAGAGAAGAAAAATTGCAACATTCAAAGAAGTCTTATTCAAATGACTGTAATGTGGCATTTTATGGGAGGTTATGTAGGTAAAGGTTCATAGCAGAGAAGGAAAAAACCATGTGGAGTAAAGCGCACCACTCATTCTTCCTTTTCCTCCTTGGACAGCGGTCACATGCTGGCCACACATTGGGTTTTCCGTATAACATGGGCTTGACCTTTAACAGCAGAGACATTTTAAGCTGCAGAGTTACAGGGAAACAAGTACTGCAGATCGGAAGTGCCATCCTTTTTCCCAGCCCTCGCTGGTAAAGGATGGAGCAGCTCACTCCGCAGCTAGTACAGCTGCTGTTTGTGCCCAGCAGCGCAGTGTGCAAGGTCAAGGTCACAATGGCCTGTGTGTCTGGAAGCACAGACTTGTCTGACTCTTCTGCAGGGAAGCATTTGTTTAACTGACTGTCGTGCCTTGTCCTTCTTGTATGGGGGATCGTGCGAGTGCTATACTCATACCGTCTCCTCCTCTTGCATTTCCGGCCTCCCCGAGCAGCCTGGGTTACCGAGACTGTACTGTTGCTTAGCATTGTACTATTGGTTACCGTTATGTTGTTGGTTAGTGCATGGCTCTGCGTGTCACACCCCACCACGGGATTGCTTTCACTTGGAATGAAATTTGAAAAAGCCATTTGACTGATTCTTGCAGTAGAGCTGCACCCTGTAGGGTATCATGTCGTGTAGATAGTGAAGACATCCCAGCCCTATTCCTCACCTGTGTAAGGTATCAGACAGTTATTTACCCTTCCTGTGACTCAGGTTTGTCATCCATAAATTAAGAATATTAATACTTGTGCAGTAGGATTGTTGAAAAGGTAAAATGAGCTCATGGTCATCAGACCTGTGGTGTTTGACCCATTGTGGGCCTCCGGTAACTTGCTGCTATCGCTGCAATAGTGCTCAGTACTTTGAAGAGGCAAACAGAGGGCTGTTTTGTGTTCTTCTCTTTAATCCCCATGGTGGGAATTGAAGTCAGTGTCTTCACACTAAGTTACATCCCCGGCCCATTTACTTACTTATTTAATTTTGCAACCCTATCCCCTCACTGGGGATCCAATTCAGGACCTTGCGCTTGTGAGGCAGACGTGGCACCGCTGAGCTACCCCAACCCTGCCCTATTTAATTTTGAAACAGAATCTTGTTTAGTCACTAACTTGCACATGATGGACGAGGACTCATCATCCTTCCACTTCAGCCTCCCACAGTGCTGGGATTGTTTTATATTCTAAAAAGATACTGTATGTCACACTTTTTGCAACACCCATACCCCTTAATGGGTTGAATTATGAATTTTAATCAGAGTGTGACACAACCCCTCTGCTTGTAACTAAGTGATGTTCAGGAAGATTTGAATATATGTATGTATGTATGTGTGTGTGTGTGTGTGTGTGTGTTTATTATCATCGTTGAGGTTTGTGCTTATTTCTTAGTTTGTGTGGCAGTGTGGCAAATTCAGTTGTAGACTTTTATGCAGAGACGGGAAAGAAATTAACATTTGCTGAGTGATCCAGTAGAAGCTGTTTCTTCCCTTTTTCTGTTATTATTAACTACTGGTCTTTTGGAACAGAGTCTCACAGTACAGTTCAAGCTGTCCTTGAACTTATGACAGTCCACCCGAGTGCTAGGATTACTGGTGTGTGCCGCCATACCTGGCCCTGTTTCTTTTTTAGAAATGCTTAAGATTGGGCCGGGGATTTAGCTCAGTGGTTTTGGCGCCTGTCTTGCAAGCGCAAGGGCCGGAGTTCGATTCCCCGGTAACCATATACAGTACAGGGTGTGGAGACTCCCGCCCAGCAGCAACCAGTACCGCACACCACAGTTGCTGGGCATGGTGGCTCACGCCTGTAATCCCAACACTTGGGAGGCAGAGGCAGCAGGATTGCTGGGATGTGAGTTTGAGGCTGAGCTCAGGCCAGCCTGAACCACAAAGTAAGACCCTGTCTCAAAAAAAAACAAATAAAAAGAAATGCTTAAGATATAAGTTAAACAGGACTTTTACAGTTAAACATAAAGTTTATTCATTTAAAGTATACAGTTTAATAATTTTTGTTTCAAGACATTTCTGATTTTTAAAATCATAAATATCTGTAACAGATCTTCTCATTTTCACCGTTTTAAGCATGTAATTTGGTGGCATTAATTATATTTATAATATTGCACAGACATAATTACTCTTTATTTCCACCACTGCTTTGTCATCCTAAATAGAAATGTGTAACCATCTAGGGGTAATTCCCTCTGCCTGCCCACTACTCCCTCACCGCAAATCCTCTGTCCATCTCTGTGAGCTTGTCCTTTTGTGAGCTGTTTCTTTTGAAGAAACTCATTGCTTCAGGGAGTAGTTAATCCGTTAAAAGTATTTTGGAAGTGTTGGGAGCATTTCCTTTTATGACTGTGCTGCTTCCTTATATTGACATCTCTATGGATGTAAACGTGGCACTGCACAGATATGTACCCGTGTGACCACCCCCCAGAGACTGGGCAGGGATCAGCTGGGCTAAGTCACAGCACTGGTGCAAGACATTTGTCCTCTATGGAGCTCAGTCTACATCTATAAAATGGATATAGTACCCGCCCCCCGCCTCCTTGTAACTGCATCAGTAAGGCTATAGAGTTGGCTTGTGGGTGGACATTCAGGGAACTAGTTGTTACTGTGACTTACACCACTGTGAAGTTCAATAAATTAACGGGGTGTTGGGCCGAGGATATAGCTCAGTGGTTCCGGCACCCGTCTTGCAAGGGCAAGGACCCAGGTTTGATCCCCGGTAACCACATACCATACTGGGCGTGGAGACTCACGCCCAGCAGCAACCAGTGTCACATACTACAGTGCCGGGCGTGGTGGCTCACGCCTGTAATCCCAGCACTCAGGAGGCAGAGGCAGGAGGATTGCTGTGATGTGAGTTTGAAGCTGAGCTCAGGGCCTGCCTCAAAAAAAACCTTAAAATAAATAAATAAATAAATAAATAAATAAAGTAATGTGGTATTATGGACAGTGTGAAAAACAGACAGTCGTGTGTACACAGTGAGTGCAGTGCCTTAGGAGACGGTCCCTCTGGTGGACAGGGGCACAGCCATGAGTACATGATGCCAGTGAGATCTTTCTTTCTTTTTCTAAAGAACATGGCAGCTTAGAAGTCCCTTTAGAACACTTAGCTGCGTTTGTATCTTTTTATTTTATTAAAAAAACCTTTTTTTTAGGTTTCTTTTTTTTTTTTTAGGTTTCTTTTTTTTTTTTTTTTTTTTTTTTTTTTTGGAGGCAAGATCTTGCTTTGTAGTTCAGGCTGGCCTTGAACTCACTCTGTAGCCCAGGCCAGTCTCGAACTCACAGCAATCCTCCTGCCTCTGCCTTCTGAGTGCTGAGATTACAGGTGTGAGCCACCATGCCCGGTATTGTGGTATAGGGTACTGAGGATTAAACTCAGGACCTTGTGCTTGCCAGGCAGATGCCAGAACCACTGAACTAAATCCCCAGCCCAGCTTTTTATTTTATTTTCTGCTTAAAACTGAACCCTGGGCCTTGTATATACTATGCACAGTTTTTATAGCTGAGCTACACCAAGAATGTGGTTGTTGTAATTTATCTTAATTTAAAAGGTCTTGTTGGAAAGTTAGGTTGTGAATGAGACAAAATACCTGTTCTGTGTTTTGATCATGTTCACACACATTGAGCTTTGTGATGCAGGCAAGGCTGTATAAGTTGGCAGGCAGCAGGCCGAAGCAGGTGGTATCCTTATTTGTCTTCCTAGCCTTCTATTCACATCCTGTTGAGTCCCCTGGGGAAGCCAGAACCCAGGAGAGGGTAGGCAGAATGGACTAATTATAGCATTGACAGTCCTGGGACCCTTCGTCCCATTGGCTGGCCCTCCCAAGAACGTGGTTGCTGCTATCCTTCAGTTTTATACTGATGATGCTTCAATAAAGACTAATACACAGCTATTAAAGTATGTTCTCTGCCCCCTAGCTTTTACTAAAAGTGGATCTGGAATCCAAGAGACAGAGCAGACTCATTGTTACTCACTGGACATGGACTGAGTGCTGCTGTGGACATTACTAGAAATAGGTCCTTCACTAATACTGGAATCCATTTTCAACCTCTCCAGATGGAACAGATTTCGGAGTCAGGTACCGTGGAGGAGTAAAGTCCCAGCCCTGCCAGTGTTTAGAGTAGCTTCCCAGATTTCAGAAGAAATAAAGCTAGTTTTTCTCTGGATCACAAACTCTGTTTTTCCCTAGTACAAAAGTAGCATTTTATTCTCATCTACCTGAAAGTGAGTCATATTTCCACCGAGTAATAATGTTCGTGTCATTTTCAGTAACCCAAATTACTTGGGTCTAAAGGATCTCTTAAGAACTGGTTTGGAACCAAGCATGATGGTGCATGTGTATAATCCGAGATACTCAGGACGCTAAGATACAAGGATTGTAAATTAGGGGCCAGCCTGGCCTCTAATTTCTAACAAAGCTAGAACCTGCCTAAAAATAAAGTAAGAAAAGGGGCGGAGGGGTAGGGGATGAGGCCCAGTGGTTGTGTCTGCATTCAGTTTCTATCACTGCAACAGAAACAAACTAGTAAACAAAACAACAAGAATTGGTTTGCCCTGAAATCAGTCATGGTTTGATAGCTCTGAAAGTTGTTTAGTATATTGATTTACTTAGAGAAAGAACACAGGTGAGTCTAGACATGCTGGGTTATTCTTAGTCTTTCAGAATTTTTTTTCAGGCTGGACAATAGTGCTTATTTTTGAAATTTCTTCAGCAAAGGAAATAGTTATTTGCAGTTGATCTCACACTGTCAAGTTTCTACCTGGCAGTCTTTTTTTTTTTTTTCTTTTTTTGAGACAGGGTCTCGCTTTGTAGTTCAGGCTGGCCCTGAGCTCAGCCTCTAACTCACATCACAGCAGTCCTCCTGCCTCTGCCTCCCCAGTGCTGGGATTACAGCCGTGAGCCACCACGCCCGGCACTGTGGTATGTGGTACTGGTTGCTGCTGGGCATGAGTCTTCACGCCCAGTATGGTATGTGGTTACTGGGGTATCGAACCCGGGCTCTTGTGCTTGCAAGACAGGTGCCTGAACCACTGGGCTAACTCCCCAGCCCAACCTGGCAGTCTTGATTGCCAACAGGTTTATCAGATAAGTCCTATCTGCGGCTTTATCAAAAACTTCCCCTTTTTTGGGGAGGGCTGGGGATTTAGCTCAGTGGTTCCAGTACCTGTCTTGCAAGGACCTGGGGTTCGATCCCCAGTTAACCACGTACAGTACTGGGTGTGAAGACTCACCCAGCAGCAATCAGTACCACATACCACAGTGCCAGGCGTGGTGGCTCACGCCTGTAATCCCAGCACTCGGGAGGCAGAGGCAGGAGGATTGCTGTGATGTGAGTTTGAGGCTGCTCTCAGGGCCAGCCTGAACCACAAAGTGAGACCCTGTCTCAAAAAAACAAACAAAAAAACTGGCTTTTTGTTGTCATTTAGTTTTTACTCATAATCATAAATTTAACTGCTGTCTGGCTAGACTAGAAGAGGGGAGAGATAGGGGAAATACAGAACATTTCACGGATCTGCTCATCTTATTTGCTCAGGGGCCACACGAGTCTTCTGTGTTCCAATTTTAATATAACGTGCTGCCAAAGTGAGCATAAAGACTGTTTTCGAAAATAGTTAGAAGGCATCCTGGAATCCTCCCTTTGGTGAACTGAGCCTGCAAGTGCTCCAGGGGTCTCTCCTTGGGCTGAGAGATTCTACTCATATTTTCCCTGGTGGCTGTGAACATGTCTTTTTGGAAGCCACCTGTGAGGCCTGTGAGTAGCAAAGTCAGCATTCCTAGGGTATTCCTGCCCTGGCCTTGGTCCTGACCAAGAGTAAATGAGCAATAGTTATTTCTAAGACCATTTAGCTCTTAATTTGTAACATTCAAGGGTTAGCAATATACTCTTTTTTCTTTTTTTTTTTTTTTTTTTAGTTTTTTAAGACAGGATCTTACTATGTGGCTCGGGCTGGCCTCAAACTTACAGCAATCCTCGTGCTTCTGCCTCCCAAGTGCTGGGATTACTGGCTTGAGCCACTATGCACAGCTAACAGTATACTCTTAAGAAACTTAGAGCAGATGCCAAATAACTCATTGAACACCTTCCACTGTGCAGAATATGTAGCCCGTGTTGACTGTGCTTTCTGACAGTGGCCCTCACAGGTGAGTGATGATATCCTCTTTTGAAGCTGAGACATCTGTGCAGAGCCCCGGCAGTGGCAGAGTCTAGGGCAACCCAGGTCTGTTCTTAGTTGAGAATGCATTTTTCTACCACAGCCCAGTGACAGCGAGGCAGTTCTACTGTGGGTTGTGTATTTTCTTACAGAACAGTGTTCACATCTTTGGAAGATCTCTTGTCCTTAGTACTTTGCCTGGGAAAAGCTTCTAAAAGATGTTGACTTCGACCATTGGGTTATCTTTCCTCTGACATTTTACAATCTTTCGTATTACAGGTGCTACAGATGTTGCCTTTTATAATGCTCACTTTAACATTTTTATTTGATGTAATTTGACACAGTTCGTTTGACGGAGAATGTTCCATGAACTGCTGGTCTCCTCCGCCCTTTTTACCCTTGTTTCTAGAGTTGATTCTTTTTAAGAAAGGATGTGATTTTAATGAGATTATAACAAAAAGAATGGAAACAAAGTTTATGTACATGGGGCTGGGGGTGGGAGGGCGGGCAGGGTTATGGGGAAAAATGAGAATTAAGTTGTGTCATATACTGGTACAAATTCTCATTGTTGAATGCAATCATGATGTATATATGTAATGTACCAATAAAGATTTCAGTTAAAAAAAAAAAAAAAAAAGAAAGGATGTGATTTGGCTTAAGACAAATGTCAGGTTACGCTTTGTTTATGAAAACAGCAAGGGCCTGGATGAAAAATCATACCCCCCCCCCACCTGAGTGAAATTAAAAATAACTGATGCCACAGAAACTCCCCTCTGGCCCTTGGTTACCCTTATTTTACACAGGAGCTCTACCGAGCACTCTAAATGAGCTTATTTTGTGAGAGCTGTCTGCATGCTTCCTACTCTGATGATAAAATTAGTTTTTTATAGCACATAAATATGTACAATAATGAGCTCTTGCATACAAGGTTCTTATGGAATGCTTTACTGCTGTGCCCTGAAGGAAATACCAAGACTATTTACAAGTACAGTAGAGTGAGTAGTCGTTATTATAGGTTTCAGTTTTCCAGTGGAAGGCTTGGGACTTGAGGTGACTACAGAATAATTCACTGCTCCAATTGTGTTGGGATTAGATTGTGTTCACTACTTCTGTATCCCAGTTTCAGAGATGTATGAGCATGCATTTGTATTTAGAGCCCTTTTTTTTTTTTCTTTTTTTTGAGATGAAGTGGAAGTATGGTCTTGATGAAAGCAGATGAACGAGCGCGGATTTCTACTTGGGAAATGAGAAATATTTTAGGAAATAGAATAAAGAATTTGGAAGTTTGAGATTGAGGGACCAGAATAAACAATGTTTTGTTTTGTTCTGCAATATTGGAGACCCACACACACTAGGCAAATGCTCCTCTACTGAACCATGCCTACCAGGCCTTTTGTTAGATTTTATTTTGAGACAGAGTCTTACTAAATTACTCAAGCAAAGCCGGAACTTACGGTTTTCCTTCCTCAACCTCAAAGTGCACGTGACATCACATCCAACCGGTTTTTATTAGGACATGTCATGGCGTTAGTTTTTCCAGTTCACTGAATCCTATGTCCATGTGTGCAAGTCGGATGTCACTTAAAGTGACCCCTGCATTTGTGCAGTCCTGAGGACCGGTCAGCTGTGAACGGCTCAGGCTCCTTGGTTTTCCTGATGATAATTAGGGAAGAGGGGCAGATGTGACCAGGAAGCTTGATGTCCAGGCAGGAGCATGTTCCGTCCCACAGATACAACAAAGTTGACCTTTTTTTTTTTTTTTTTGAGGTAGGATCTCACTCTTGTCATTCAGGCTGGCCCTGAACTTATCCTTGAACTAACAGCAATCCTTCTGCCTCCACCTCCTGAATGCTGGGATTACAGGCGTGAGCCACCACGCACAGCACTGTGGTGTGTGGTACTTACTGCTGCTGGGCTAAGTGACCATGCCCGGCATTGTTGTTTGTGGTTACGAACCTGGGCCCTTGCACTTGCTAGGCAGGCACCAGAACCACTGAGCTAAACCCATGGCCCACAAAGTTGTCTTTTGATCTGCAGCTTCTCACTTGCCTGTGCCTGTGCCTGTGCCTGGGAGATTCACTCAAAGCTCTTTCTAGTGCTAGATGAGGCCTCTTCTTAAAGTCCTGCACTCACCAACCTTATGCAGCACTGATGCTGTTTTTTGTTGATTGTTTCTAGTTTCTTTTTTCTCTTTAGCATGTGTTCACAACACATAATAATTACTTTCATGGGGACTTATATATGTACATGTCACATCTTAATTGCTCTACTGCCCCTCCCTCACCTACGTCCACCCAAGATGCCCTTCTGATCTCTGCAAGCCTGCTTCTCTCTAACAGTGTACACAGTGCCCTTCAGCACGCTTCTCATTCACTTTCTTCCTCTGCCTTCCATTGCGATATGGACAAGCCTGTTGCTTCAAGGGCAAAATTAAATATTGTCTTCCATTTCTGTGTAAAATCAGTGATTTCATACATACATTTATTTTGCAATGCAGCATTTTAAAGAGACTTAATGTTCTTCAGTTCACAGAGGTTTGAGTTTCCAGCAGTGTATTCCTAAATCTCCAGGCTTCTTGAATGAGCTTTTTAGTATTATATTCACCTTTTTGTATTTTGAGGAATAGCTACATTAAAATGGGTTAATACTGGTGTTTTGCAATATTTTTGTGTTCGCTGGCCTACTAAGGGATAGTTCAAATAAACCATAGTCCAAGGCAAGATCTGTTCCATCAGTGAATAACCTTTGATATTAGTCCCTCTCCTCGAGCAGTCAAGTGTGTTTTGTGGTTGCCAGAAGCTTGTTGGTGAGGTTGGAGAATTTCAACAAAGGTGACAAGTGTTTGATTCTTTTTATTCTGTGTGTGTGTATGTACATTTATATATACATATATATGTATATACACACACACATACATGTTTGCTAGTCTTTGGTGCTACATTAGTGGCTTAAAGCATAGTTTGTGCCCAGTTCAAAGAAATAGATTTGACTTTTGCTAATGAGTTGCCAAGAGAGTGGCTGCTTAAAAACAAGCAGGACAGCTGTCAGAAATGATTTTCTCCAAATTGTTTCTTATAAAGAACCTGGTTGCTTGTCATAATTCAGCCTCCTACTTTCAGAGTGGTAGAAGCCCCATGTTACCAGTTCTTGGATTTTAAGACAGTTCTTGATATTGGTTTAATATTTTTATTTTTCTGAATCAGAATCATTTAGCGTAAATCGTTAAGACTATATTTTAAAAACATTTATTCAGATGACTAGAGAATCATCTTTAATGCTGGTTAACAACACATTAAACACACTGCTTCTGTTGGCCTGAGGATTAGTTCAGAGCCTGCGTCAGGAGCTCCTTGGTGAGACCTGGGAATGCGCATCTCCCATAAGCGCAGCTCAGGCTGTCGGAAAGCCACCTTGTAAGATGAATTCTGTGCTGTCAAGAAGCTGTATTTCTGTGAGGAAATTCTTCAGCACCAGGGAGCATTCTTACATTCTCTGGCACACAGTGTTGTGTTCCTTGGTTGTAAGAGTTTGGATGGTCACTTTGAGTGTCATTCAGCGTGTGAGTAACAGATGAGAAGGCAAAAATGGCTGAACAGCAGCTCCCCGCCTTGTGAGCAGGGGCAGAAGACCCTGGACTATGCTGGGCTTTACCTTTGAATCTTTGCGGACTTGTTTTAAAACTGTGATTTTTGTTTTTAAGTCATGTCATCTGATATGAATTCTCAATTTTAATTGTGATCATAACATGTATATAAAATTACCAATAAAATCACTTTAAAAAATCATGATAACTAGTGTCACCAATAGTGTAGTTATAGAGCTCAAAAAAAGAAAAGATTCCCCCAAAGTATTGCATTTACTCTGTGGCATCTACAATGTGAACTTGAATTTGCAGTTTCTTGGGATAGAATTCTGGTATGACTTTGGCCACTTTACCAAATGGAAAGTTTAGTTTTTGTGTTTGATACGACTAATGGCAATTCTTTAGTGATTGGGTGGGAAAATAAAATTTCACCACACAGCTTTTAAGAATGTAGCAAGACTGCACAGTCTTGATGGAGCTCCTCAACCATTTCAAATCTTCACCAAGATAGAAATTACATGTCATGCATGTGTTGGTTCATGTGTCTTCTGCAGTACCTGTAGCTGAAAGCCCTTCTGGGAGGGATGGTTCTTTGGTTCCATTCTAGGTGAAGGAGTATTCTTTTTTCATGTATCCATCGTCCTTCCTGAGGGCCTAGTTTGTCCCCTCACAGGTTAAGATGAAAACTGTGACGTTAGCTGATCTGTATGTGAAATATTTTATGGAATCGTTGCAGGGGGTCAGTGAGGCCTTTTGACAGCCCATTTGGATGGGCTTTGCATACACTGAAAGTTTGCATTTTCCTTCAGAAGGGCAGGGATGTTAGCAGAGTGAAGGCTCTCAGACAGCATGGCAGAAGGCAGGTGGGAGGCTGCTGGGAAAGCTATCTGGTTCAGTTGTGCAGCTGCTGAGCTACAGTTTTAAAGTTGGTTTCACAGTTGTGTGGTGCTTTCCAGCAGACCCCACCAGGTCCCACACAGAATTGGTCTCCGAGTTCTTCCAGGGTTTGGGGCTATTGAGTTCTCTGAAAGTGGACGCGCAGGAGAAGAGTGAGCAGTGCTATTAATAGCTTATTGACACAGGTTTCTAGGTGAAGTGTTGAGATGGCAAAATACTATCCATTAGAATTAACTAAACTTTTTTTTTTTTGAGACAGGGTCTCACTGTGTAGTTCAGGCTGGCCCTGAGCTCAGCCTCAGACTCACATCACAGCAGTCCTCCAGCCTCTGCCCCTCACGGTGGTGTGTGGTACTGATTGCTGCTGGGTCTGAGTCTCCACGCCCAGTATTGCATGTGATGACTGGGGATTAAACCCAGGTCCTTGTCCTTGGCAAGACAGGCGCCAGAACCACTGAGCTAAAACCCCGGCCCTAAACTTCTTGAAAAGATATTTTAGATATTTTACTTGAGAATGAAGTTTAATTATTTTAAATAGATAATATTTAAAATTCAGAAGCAGTATTATAGGACAAATAGCTTATATACTGCATGACAAAAGACATCTTTCAAAAAAAATTTTTTTGAATTGTTAGTTACATGGTAAGAATACCTAGAGAAAACCCCATCTACTTAAGGGTAAGTCTTGGTTGTATTTGTAGGACATAGATTTTTCAGAATTCAGTGTTGAGAAATAACAAAAATACATAGAGTAATTGAGACTAAAATTCATGGTTTTACTTCATGTTTTCCCTGTCACCAGGTAAGATAGTGCATAAGATATGCAAAATTAATTCAAATGACCTTATCTGTAGACCTCTTCTAAAAAAATCTCTAGCATTTTCCCTTGACCCTTTTCATTCTAGTAGCCTTTATTTTCTTTAAGTTTAAAGTTTTTCTTTAAGTAATAAAATGAATTTTAAAAAGCAGAGCTCACAGTTTCCCAAATCCACTGTGGGGAGGATAAAAAAGAAGAATTATTTTTCTCTTCTTGGCTTGAAGACGTAAATATTTTGGGCCAGGGATTTAGCTCAGTATTTCCAGCGCCTGTCTTGCAAGTGCAAGGGCCCGGATTTGATCCCTGGTAACCACCTGACAATACTAAGCGTGGAGATTCACCCCAGCAGCAATCAGTACCACATACCACAGTGTCGGGCGTGGTGGCTCACGCCTGTAATCCCAGCACTCAGGAGGCAGAGGCAGGAGGATTGCTGTGATGTGAGTTTGAGGCTGAGCTCAGGGCCAGTCTGAACTACAAAGCGAGACCGTGTCTCAGAAAAAAAAGATCCTGTCTCAAAAAAAGAAAAAAAAAAAAAAAGAAAAGACATAAACATTTTACAAAGATTTAGTAATCGTAGTATACAGTTTTTTATTGGGAGGGGCCACTGAGGTTTGAACCCAGGGTCCTTATCATGAACTAAATTTTCGTTAGCCTTTTTACTTTATCTTAGCCTTTTTACTTTATCTCCTTAGTTTGAGATGGGATCTCTTCACTTGGCTTTTTTTGGGTTTTGTTTCTTTTTTTTTTGAGACAAGATCCCTCTGTGCAGTATATGTTAGCTTTGCTTTGGGGCCTACGCTGGACGCCAACTCATAACCCTCCTGCTTCTGCCTCCCTCATGATAGGATGCCGTCACATTTTGTGCTTTTTAAATCTTAAAATTTGACCCCAAGTTATTCATATTTGATGTATTCATGGTTGTTTGTTATTTTATATACTGAAAATTGAAACCATAACTTACTGACCTTGCATATTAAGGAAGTTGATTTTTCTTATGGATGTATTTAGTAGTATAGCAGCAAATATTTTGGTGATTCAATTTTTATTCTTTTGAAATTAGAGTAGACATTTTAAATTGTCTTTATGGTACTTGATGTGTTTCGTTAACTGCACACACATGTATGTATGTGTATGTGTGTTATTAGGGTGTGAACTCAGGGTGTGAACTAGGCCAACTGTTCTGTTATTCAGCTACACCCTCAGCCTTTTATTAACTTTTTAATTAATTAAAACCTTTTTTATTTGTAGCATTTGGAGATGACCTAAATTTGTTAATTGGAGAATTGAAAATTACATGAAGCATAAACATAATGAACCTCCTAATTTAGGATTATCTCCTCAGGTTGTGGATAGCCGCAGTCACAGCTGCCCTTATCCTTGGGAAACTACTGTGCTAGGTGCTTTATATATCTTACTGTTTTCTTGCTTTGCAAATAATATTGATTAAATGAGGATAAAATAGTTTACAGGAGCAGAATAGTATACTTTAGCTCAAATTAATGAACTAGAAATAAAACCGGTTTTTTAGCCATGGGTTTGGCTTGTTAAATTGCAGGCCCTACAAATTCTCAAACCACAGAGGCATTCACAGAGCAGTGTTGTTCACTCCTAGGGTCCCATTTGTAAACTAGATCATACCCTGCTTGGCTTGTGAATGCCTGGTAGTAATGTGCCTTAATTGCTGGTCAGTGAAGCCAAACTAATTGCTTGTTGGGCATTTGGGTTGCCTTTCTAATTTGCTGTATAATGTAGTCTACTAGAAACACACAATATATTCTTGTCCAAGTAAAACTCATTAAAGTCATCTTACACAGAACAGAACGGCTGATATTTTGTCCACAGTCTTGCAAATAAAATTTAATGATATTACAGAGAGTTGTAATTAACAAGTACTCTTTTTAAGTGCTTTTATATCAATTCTGAAAGATACACATAAAATAAATACTGTAGTTTATATTTATGCGATATTTTTCTTTACCAAAAATTGCTTTCCTTTGTGCTTTTAATGTGTTTTAACTGAAAATGATGTGGACTTTGAGAAGGTCCCTTGTTTCAGACTATGTTGCTTACTCAAAGAAATTAGCCTTCAGTCAGCAATTTTGCATTTCATTTAAAAAAGAAACAGGTTGGGTTATAGCTCAATGGTAGAGCACTTGTCTGCCGTGATCATGGTCCTGGGTTTGATCCCCAGCACTGCAAAATAAGTTTGCGTATTAAAAAAAGAAGAAGAAACTCACACTGTCGTTCTACAAGTACCATTCATTAGGGCAACCTTTATAATTTAGGAATGCTTATTCGCGAGTTGGTAGGGTGATTAATATTTGTTTTCTTAGAGTTTTCTTGAACTAGCAAACAAGGCAGCTCTGTACAGAACGTCTTTTCAACTTTTTGATTATTAATTTCATTCATTGAGTAACTCCTGAGTACCAGGAGCTGTGTGAGGATACACCCATTCATTTATTTTTTTTTATTTATGTCATTTAACCTGGGGAAAATAATCTGAAAATGGATTTTAAAACCTTTTAAGTATTATTTTACAAATAGAATAATACAATTAAGCTTCTACTAAAAATTTTTGAGTAGATGCTTTTTTTTTTTTTTTAAAGAAATTTGTTTTTTTCTTTTAAAAATACTCTGGTTTTTTTCTTCTTTTTGTAGATTATTTCTGATGAGGGTCATGGATATTCCCTATCTGAACCTGGAAGGACCAGATTGTAAGTAAATTTTTATTTTCTTACTGAATTTGCCCATTTAAGTGTGTGGTCTAAAAGGGATAACAGAAAAATACTGAAGAAAGAGCTTTTTTTTTCCTCTAAAAAGGAATAGTGATTTTGTGGTTGATATATTTTGCTTAAGTTAGCGGGACCTACAGGCCTTCATTAGTCACTGTTTACTTAACATTTTCCAGTTTATGTGTGAGTTGAAATTTTTAAAAAATACATATTATTTTATTTTCCTCAGAATTCTAATTTCATTATTTCTTATAACTGTTTATAATAGATTTTAAGATATGCCGTGCATGTCAGTTACTTGTAAAAACTTATATTTTCCGATTACTTGAATATGTATATATTTAATTTAATAAGTTGCTATTGTTGTTCTTTTCCATAAAAACATTGAAAGCTTGTAGATGTAACTCAGTTGTAGAGTATGTGTTCCCTAGGTTCAATCTTGAGCACCAAAAAAAGAAAATACCTGACAAAATCTCAAAAAGTCATCTGTTTGATTGCTGGTTTTTTTTTGTTCGGCTTCAATTTCATTTCCCTTTCTGGCACTGGCTTATTTATCGTAATACTTGTATATGTCGTTGCATGTAGAAATGGAACAGCCGTTCTTGGTGATTATAATTATTGCAGCCACAGTTTGAGGGCGTACTGTTGTGTTGCACGTCTCATTAGCATGTTGTCCTCACAGTAATTCTGCAGTATAAATACCAGCATCCCCAGTTCAAAGCCAAGAGAGGTTGGAATGGTCAGGTCTCCTGCTTAAGGTCACACAGTTAAGTGATGGTTCCAGGGTGGGAGCATGAGGCCAGGCCTAAAGTCTGGCTCTAATAAAAAAGAGTATTTATTTGGGCAGTATATTCTTTAAATATGTAGACTGCTTATTTAAAAGGAAACAGTTAAATGTTCAGTAAAGCGTCTTGACCGAGTAGCCATTTGTTTCCTCTTTAAACAGTGTATCTAGGAACTTTGTGTAAAGAAGTATTTCACACAGACTTGTCTAGGGATCAAATTGTGATAGGTTTTTTTTACGTACAGTAAAAAAAAACCCAAGGTGTAGGTCATGAAGGCAGAATCCACTGGTCCTATAGTTTGTTTGGTACTCAAAGGCATTCCTGATAATTCCCCAAACCAGTGTGGGCTAATTTCATCAAAGTATCCCTGGTTTACTTGATCAGCTTTTCATCACCTCCTTGTCTTCTAGTGCAGCCTAAACGGGATCATGTTCTCCACGTAACATTCCCCAAAGAGTGGAAAAGCAGTGACCTCTACCAGCTGTTCAGTGCCTTTGGTAAGTAAAGCCCAAGTGTAGATGTATGTGTAAAAGTTCTGCTCTGCTTTCCATGTAGGTGGTCAGAGGTAGATAGTTTCAGGCTAGATGTAAGAGAATGTAAATATGGAAGGTTTTGATTTCACTTGGGGAATTTTTATGTGCTAACATGATCTGAGGAGCTTTTAATAACACTTCTCAATATAGTCCTATTAATCTGTAAGAAAACAAGATGCCATTAATACGACTGAATTTACTGCTGACCAGGGAAAACAAGCTTAGGCCAAGATTGGTAATTCTTTGGAGAGAATGTCTGTTTTGTGGGGACAGGCAGACTGCTTGAAACACAGTAACTGAGACGGCAGACACAGATGTCTGAGCAGAACAAGACGTGAGATACTTAGAATAGGGCAGTTTTCTCTCCTTTTTATCACATGTGATTAGATTAGTTTGGGGAGGCTTCTTATTGGGGCCTATAAACATCATTCTGGCCGCAAGCCTGAGGCAGTGTCTCTATAATTTAATTTAAGCTACTTATTCTTTGGAAATTCTTGAATAAAACAGGCAGCAAAAACTTGTATTTATATGTTCAGTAATGAGAATGTTTCCTGTATGTTTATGTCTCCTAAGTGGACTGGTATGCAGCCATTTAAAGAATACTTAAGCATTTATATTTTAAGAGTAAAAAGCGGATATGTTTAGGATTCCTTTGTCACAGTATTTTTAAAAACTATGCATAGAAGTCAGACTGAAAGGAAGTATGCTGTTGCCACTGACTGTTTTAGATAGTTTTTTCTTCTTTTGTGCTTCTCTGTTTTATCTACAATAAGTGTGAAATACTTCTGTTTTTATTAGTACAGATTTGCAGTACATAATAATTAGATTTATCATGGGGAGTTGGTACATGTGTACATCATTTCTCTTTTTGTTCTCTCCTCCTCCAAACCCTCCCTGTTCCAGCCTTCTCTTGGTCTACTTCCCTTTTGCAAAAGCTCTTATTTCCTTTTTTGTTTTCATTCCTTTTCTTTCTTCCTTCTATCCCTCCATCTCTTGTTATCTTTTCTGTTTGAAAAAGATCTCCCAATATCCTCTTGTCTTACAGTTTCCACCTAATTATATTTCTGTTATAAGAGAAGCCATGTGATAGTTAAGCTTGTGTGTCTGATTTATTTTGCTTATTATTATAGCCTCAAGGTACATCCACTTACCACTGAATACTTCAGGTTTATCATTCTTTATAGCAGAGTGGTATTCCATTGTGTAAAAATACCGTATTTCTCTACTCATTCATCTGTTGATACAGTGCCAGTGATAACAAGCAGCCTGCTGCAGCGTGCGTTCCTTTGGTTTGCTACCACTAATGGACTGTTTCTGAGATTTAGCTCTAATGACTGTGCTTGTATAAACATGGTTATGCATATGTCACTGTAATATGATGACTTCACTCTCAAGATTCCTAGGAAAGGAACAGTGGAATCAAATTGAGTTCCTAACTTTGAGTGTTTGAGGAATTGTGATACTGATTTCATAATGGTTGTACTAGTTTCCATTCCCACAGTAATGTAAAAGAGTTTCTTTTCCCCCACAGCCTTGCTGGTATTATTATTTAATTTGTTGATGATGCCCCTTCTCTCTAGAGTAAGATAGAAATCTCAATGTTGCTTTAATTTGCATTTCTCTAATGGCCAACATTATTGAAGATTTTTTCATGTATTTATTGGCTCTTTTTACTTTTTCTTCTGTGAAGTATGTATTTATTTCAGTCATCCATTTTTTGATTGGGTCTTTTATTTGGGGGAAATTAGTTTATTTTTTTTTTTATTTTTATTTTTTTTTAGGTTTTTTTGGTTTTTTTTTTTGAGACAGAGTCCCACTTTGCAGTCCAGCCTGGTCCTGCGCTGAGCCTCAAACTCAGCAATCCCCTCTACCTCCCAAGTGCTGGGATTACAGGCTTGAGCCACCATACCTGGCACTGTGGTATGTGGTACTGACTGCTGGTGGGTATGAGTCATCATGCCTGGCATTGTTGTATGTGGTTACCTGAGATCGAACCTGGGCCCTTGTGCTTGCAAGGCAGGTGCCAGAACCACTGAACTAAATCCCCAGCCCAGTTCTTTATATATTTTAGATGTTAGTCTTATGTCTAAGGAAAAGCTGGCAAAAGTTTTTCCCGTTGTGTGGGTTGTCTCTTCATTGTTAGTTGTTTCCTTTTGTGTGAAGACGCCTTTTAATTTGATATGATCCTGTTGGTTGATTCTTGGTAGTGTTTCTTGTGCCAGTGGGTTCTGTTCAGAAATCCTTGCCCACTCCTGTCTTCAAGAGTTTCACCTATTTTATTTTCTAGCAGTTAAGTGTTTCTGTTTTAACATTTAGATGTTTGATCCATTCTGATTATAGATTGGTGAGATATATGGGTGTAGACTCAATCTTCTGCATGTGGACAGCCAGTTTCCCCAGCAGCATTTATTAGACTATCTTTCCTCCAATGTATGCTTTTGGACCTTTTCTCAAAGATCAAATAACTGAATGTGCCTGAGGTTTTTTTCTGCTTCCTCTGTTCTATTCCATTGATCCATATGTCTGTTTTTGTGCCAGTACCATATTGAATAAGTAAAAATATCCTGATACTCTCAAATTTTAGAAAATTATCTGAAAGCAGGTATATTTCTAGGAAATGATTCTGCTCTTTGCAGATAGTCTAGATGTCCTCTGAAGTCCTAGTCCTGCTTTTAAATATATATAATATGGAAATGTAGTTGAATTTCAAGGCTCATTTCTTTTGGAGTCTTTTGCTGTTTCTCTTCTTAGCCTCTTATCCCCACGAGTTCAAACTTTAATTGACAATATTAAGTAAAATGTTCCTAGTAGTGTTTTTTTCTTTAAATTTAATTAATGAAAAAAGCTGTGTGACCTTGGATAAGTACCCTCAAAGAGTCTTTGTTTCCTCATTGGAGATAGTACCCTAAGGTGGAAAGGGCTAACCCTTCGAAGGCATTTAGCCCAATGTGCTGCATGTGGTAACTATTCAATGAAAGTTAGCTATTATTATTTACATAAATGGCAGCTCCCATGCACAGGGTTGAAAAGTATTGAATAACAGTAAGTGACCTTTTTAATCAGCAAAGTAAGTACATTGCCTTACTATATGGCTAGAAGTGAAATTATTTCTGATTTTTTTTTGACAGTGTTACAAAGCTGTTCTCAGAAATTCCTAGCTTTCTAGCCAAATGTGGTGGAATATGCCTGTAATCTTAATATGTGAGAGGCCGAGGCAGGAGGATTGCTGTGAGTTCCAGGCCAGCCTGAACTGCATAGCAAGATGGATCCTACAATGAATAAATAAAATTCCTAGAATTCTAAAATTTTAAGAGAAATAAGAACTTTTTTTTTGAGGGGGGGGTATTGCTAAATGGTGGAGATATTTACTCATTTTTGTAAAGTCCAGGATTCTGTTTGTTCAGGAGGAGTGGTGGGATGACAAGGCCTGTGCTTTTTCCTTCTGTTTCCTCCCTCCTGTGTCTCTGCTCCCCTACTCCTGTTCCCCTGCATTAGTGGGTTCCATTTCGCTCTATATGTGCTTAGCTTTTTGTACATATTCACCTCTCTGCATGGCATGTCATTTGTTTGTTGTGCTTTTTGTGACTATTTGCCTTCTGTAGTCTCTTTTAGTTCTCTCTGTGGCTGTTTTTCCCTTATCTTCCATTCTGCTACGTTATCTGGCCTGAATTTCAGCACCAAACTTTTATTACTTGTAAAGTTGGCTGACTCACTTTCTGTTTCCCATTCTTAATTTTCATTTTGTGTATTTATTAGTCTGTTTTCTGTTGCTCTTATAATATGAAGCCTTCGACTGAGTGACTTGTAAAGGTTTATTTTGGCTCCTGGTTCTTGAGGAGCAAGGTCTTGGGCATACACATGGTGAAGGCTGCTGCGTGGCAGAGTCCTACATGGAGCAGGGCTCACCAACAAGAGGGAGAAAGTGTGCGTGCGTGTGTGCACGTGTGTGTGTGTGTGTGTGTGTGTGTGTGTGTGTGCGTGCACATGTGCATCTGTCTGATCACTCCCTCTTCACATAAAGCCACTGGGATTTTGTCCTGCAGGTCCTCCTCAACTGGCCTTTCTAACCTGATCTCCTCTCAAGGCCTCAGTCTAAACCATATACTTGGTTTAAGTTCTCCCCTCTTATTACTTTATAGTGGGAATTGAAGTTCAGCATTATTTGGAGGAGGATGTGACAGACCATATTCAAACCATACCAGTTTCTGAAAAGAAACAGTTTGTTTCTAGTGTATATGTAGTGAGTCTGAGAAGAAAAGGGTCTCCAGTCCTGACAGAAGATTGGGCTGAATGATGATGTGGCCCAGGGTTTAATCTGAAAGGATCTTTCTTTAGTTTTCCAAACAAATTTCTCTGGTTTATGTCTTTTAAAATTTTAACAGAAATAACTGCTGTGGTGGATTTAGGTTTCAGGCAGGCTAACTCTGCAATGCTAAGATTTTGATGAACTAATTCATCTCTGTAAGCTCCATCGTTTCCTGAAACAGGCCACACTACCAGGTAACTCTTGATGGCCTGATGGTCACGTCCCTTCTCACTTGGTATTCACAGGTAACATTCAGATCTCCTGGATCGATGACACATCAGCCTTTGTGTCTCTCAGCCAGCCCGAACAAGTCCCAATTGGTAAGTGTGACAGACATCTGTGTTGTGTTTTCCATGGAGTGGGAGCTGCCCTCAGTTTAACAGCAGTGGCTTCAGCCACCTGACTGACTCTTGAGTTCCTATCTGGCTTGTTCTTGAGCTTGTGTAAACGAGAGGAGGCAACAGTGACTGTCATGTAGAAATGGGAAAATAAGATATATTCCTGTGCTCATGAACTAGAGTCCACATCTTTTCACCTGCTTCCATTCGGTTCCTTTCCATTTGTGCTTTTTCTAAAATGATTGAAGATTTACTTGCGAATTAGAAATGGTAACTTGAGGGAGCTGAAGGGACACTAAAAATGAGACCTGCGTTGGCTTGTTTATATTTCTTCTCATTTGTTTATAAGTATTTCAAATTATATTTGTTTTACAAACAAATCATTGGAATATTTTACTTTCTTTTAAAGTAGGCTTCTTTGGCCGGTGCTTTAGCTCAGTGGTTCCGGCACCTGTTTTGCAAGCACAAGGGCCCGGGTTCGATCCCCAGTAACCACATACAATACTGGGTGTGGAGACTCACGTCCAACATCAACCAGTACCACATACCACAATGCTGGGCATGGTGGCTCACGCCTGTAATCCCAGCACTTGGGAGACAGAGGCAGGAGGATTGCTGTGATGTGAGTTGGAGGCTGAGCTCAGGGCCAGCCTGAACTACAAAGTGAGACCCTGTCTCAAAAATAAATAAATTAATTAATTAAGTAGGCTTCTAAAAAGTTGGAATAACATATCTGTTGTTGGACCCTAAATAATTTTGATATTGGCCATCACTAAATTCTAGTTTTGTTCTGTTTTGAGACAAGTTCTTACTATGTAGTTCAGGCTGGCTTTGAACTACTGTGTAGCCCAGGCTGATCCTCTTGCCTCTGCCTACCAAGTGCTGGAATTATAGGCATACACTGCCACGCCCAACAAAAATATATATTTTTAAGTTATATATCCAGATAGATTTTAATCACCATGGTACTTAATAATGTAAAATGTGTGATAATATTTAAATGATATATCTGTTTTTTATTTAACAAAGGGTCCCACACTAAGATTATGTAAGTCTGATTATATAACTCTTGAGTAACTATATATGAAAATTTTGATAAACATCAATTCAGATCACAGTATTTTGTTTAATTATGTCACCATTGCAGGAGTACATGCCCTGTTGTACAAGTTACAAGCTTAGCTTCTGCTTTACTGTCTATATTTGTGTAACCTTGGCTATGTTAATCAAACCTTCCTTCGTAGGGTGTGGGGTTGGGAATCAAACCCATGGCTTTGAACAGGGTAAATACATGCTCTAGCTCTGTGCTGTCCTCCCAGAGCCTATTATTTAATCTTAATAAGCTTTTCAGATCTCAGTGAACTGAGAATGATAGCATGAATTGATTGGTTTTTTTGTTTTTTTGAGACAGGGTCTCACTTTGTGGTTCAGGCTGGCCCTGAGCTCAGCCTCCAACTCACATCACAGCAATGCTTCTGCCTCCACCTCCTGAGTGCTGGGATTACAGGCATGAGCCACCACGCCTGGCACTGTGGTATGTGGTGCTGATTGCTGCTGGGCGTGAATCTCCACACCCAATATTGTATGTGGTTACCAGGGATCGAACCCGAGTCCTTGTGCTTGCAAGACTGGCACCGGAACCACTGAGCTAACTCCCCGGCCCCATGGATTGATTGTTTTTACTGTGAACCCTATATGATACTACACGTGTAGAACTTAGTGTTTTGTCTTAGATCTAGAATGTTCCTCAGATGCTTATATGTTGAAAGCTTAGTCTACAGTTCAGCAGAGTTCAGAAGTGGGTGTTTGGGGAGGTGATAGATTCATGATTCAATGACCTTATGGGGAAATGATGAAAATTTTTAAGAGGTGGAGCCTAACCAAAGGGGTCGGGTGTGCCCTTAGAGATTGTCTTGTCTATTGCTTCCTCCCCTCCTTCTTCCTGCTTACCGTTAGGTGAGCAGCTTTCCCTCACCATGTCCTTCCTCCATCACACACTGCCTAACCTCAGGTCCAGAAGTACAAGAGCCAATGAGCAGGGACTGAAACTTCTGAAACCACTAAGCCAAAATAAGCCTTTCTTCCTTTAAAATGTTAGTTTCAGATACTTCATCACAGAGATGGAAAGCCAGATAATCTGCTTGATAATAGCTTTGAGCTTTTGTGGTTATTTAATAGCACATTAGGAGCACACAGCTCCTGAAGATGCTTTGGATACAGAATGTGAATGATATTGATTGTTAAATACTTTAGTCTTTGCTTAGACATACTTTGGATACCTTGCAATCTTTAGAAAAATGAATTAGAGAATCCAAAGGGATCATGTAATTAGAGACCTGAAAGGTGACTTGAGGTGAGGATAGTAGTGAGGCTGCAGAAGGGCTCCAGGCGTGTAGAGCTGGTCTGGCCCTTCCTCCTCTGCTCAGGGCCACACGCCAGCTGCCTTGCTGGTCACACTCAGGTGACGCAGAACCCTTGTGCTGGGAAGGAGGAGATACACAGGCTTCGAAGTCACGCTGACCCAGGGGCTAACTCTGGCTCTGCCCTACATCAGCCATGTGTCTAGACTAGTTACGTAAACCTCTAAGCCACAGGCTTCTTGCCTGTGAGAGGGTGGTGGAGATACTTTGCAGGATGACATGAGGGTCAAATGAGATCATGACATTAAGTTCCCAGCAGAGAGCCTGACATTTGACCCTTGGTGTCTGACTAGTGGTGGATAATCATTGGAAACTTCTCCTTGGCCTCTGTGCTTAGAACAGTAGGAAAGAAACTATGTAAAAGTGCTTTGAAATTTGTAAAACACTAGACAATTGCATTTATTTGAAAATGCAGACATACTTTTTTATTTATGTATGTGTGTTGTCAGAGTTTCTTTTAATACTCTCATAACATGGATTGTCCAATAGTGATTGCTCTTTTATTAATTATTGGAAAAGTCTTCAAATAATAGTTTTCAAGTGTGATAATTGATTTCAAAGAGCCACCAAAGCTCTCTGTTGTTACCGTTTGCTTGGTTGTGTTGCCTCCCTGTGGGGAAAATTGGTTCCATCTTGTCTACCACTGAACGCCTTGTCCTGGCATTCAGTGTGACACAGGTGTGCAGATGGGGACTAGGTTGTGATGAAATTGTGACCTTTTGCCTTTTTTCTCTCTAGATTAATAAGTAGATGACTACTATCTTTTGAAATGTGCAATCTTGCTATTAAAATTTACTTTTCTATTGGAGTCTTTTCCTGCCCTGAAGATATCTCTTACTGAAGTAGATGGCTGAGTCATCCTTTTCAGAGCTTTTACCTCCCCCAGAACTGGTCTAGTTCCTGCTTCTGCTCGTCTTAGCATAAATATCACTTTTTCTAGATGTTCTCTCTGGTGAGACCCCGTTTCCTCTGCTTGTGTAGTATCCATGGGATCTTCTTCTTTCATGTTTTTAACAGAGAAGACTGTAAACTCTTTGCGACAAAGGATCATATCTCTGGTTTTTGTTTTTTGAGGGTTTTTTTGGGAGAGTGTCTATTTTCTTTTTTGGTATCAGGAATCAAATTAGGGCCTCGCTGTTGGCAGGCGCTGTGCTACTGAGTTACATCCCTGACCTAGGATCATGTCTCTTGTTCAGCATGTGTTTATAATGCTGAAAGTGTTAGTATCTGACATTAGTAGGTAAATATGCAATATTATTGAACTGAATAAGTGATGTTTATGGTATTATGATTTAGAGGTGCCATTGTGCACTTGATGGCTCAATAAATCTACTGTCTCTGGATTTCAAAAATTAAGCAGAAGTTTTATTGGAACATAATGTAAAGTTTATTTTTTTATAGTGCCAGTTCTAATGATGAGAGGGACCCCAGGTATCTGATGCGTCACACATTCTATTAATGCTCTCTTAAACAAATTACTTAGTCATTTCAACTGAAGCAGCAGGCCTGTTAGATCAATAATGTAACACTGAAAAAAAAATCATTAAATGCCTGTTTATATAGCAGCGTGTATTAAGCTTATTTGGCTCTGAGACAAGCTTTTTGTATTTCAGGCTGGCCCTGAGTTCACTGTGTAGCCCAGGCGATCCTCAAACTCACAGCAGTCCTCCTGCCTCAACTTCTTGAGTGCTGGGATTACAGGTGTGAGCCACCACGCCTGGCATTGTGGTGTGTGGTACTAGAGGTTGAACTCAGGACCTTAGGCTTGCGAGGCACACAATAGAACCACTGAGCTAGATCCTTAGACCCCAGTTTCTTGAATTGTACAACATCATGATTGTTTTTAAGCCTGGCTTCTTCGAGCTTGTGCCTGGTTGATATAACTTAATATCTAACCAGTTGTTTGTTATGCTACAACACTAATCTGGTTAGGTTTTCTCCGTTTGTCAGCTAAGCAAGGGGATACGTGAAACATGTGAGCAGTTTATAGGCTGACGAAGTTTTACTTTTGGCTGGGCCCTTTCTGTTCTAGGTACACAGGTCTCACATTCAGCTAGTAGTGTAAACATAGCTAAGACTTTTTCCTGGTCATTTTTTAAATGTAAGTATTTAAAGCTGTGAATCAGGGCTCGGTATTTAGCTCTGTCTTGCAAGTGCAAGGGCCCAGGTTCAATCCCCCGGTAACCACATATAATACTGGGCGTGGAGACTCACACTCAGCAGCACTCAGTACCACATACCACATACCCCAGTGCCTGTCGTGGTGGCTCACGCCTGTAATCCCAGCGCTTGGGAGGCAGAGGCAGGAGGATTGCTGTGATGTGAATTTGAGGCTGAGCTCAGGGCCAGCCTGAACCACAAAGTGAGACCCTGTTTCAAAAAAAAAAAAGTGCTGTGAATCAATCCTCTAGTCCCTGCTGTAATAATACCCACAAATGATCTTTATTTTCATTATCATTGTGTTTTTATACTTTTTTTTTTTCCTTTGACCCTGGATAACTTAGAAATATGGTATTTAATTTCCAAATACTTAAGATTTTCCAAGAATTCTTGTTGTTAGTTTATAATTCTGTCATTTAGAGTGATTTTAATAATTTCAGTCTTTTTAAATTTTATGCATTATCTCAGAGTAAGGTCTGTCATGCTGAACGTACTATATACATTTGAAAATGTGAATTGTATAGCATATAGTTTGATTCCTGAGGCTCAGGTAATGGTGTTCATTTATCCTATGCCATTACTGATTTGTTTATTTGAAGCTCTATAGCTTTGAGTGGTAGTCTTTAAATCGCATATGATTGTGGATTTGTCTACTTTTCCTTTATCTTAAAATTTCGTATCGTATATTTTGAGGCTATATTACGAGGTGAGTTCACATTTATGATTGCCTTTCTGATAAATTGACCTCTATCATAATAAAATGTCCATCTGTATCTTTTCTAACATTTTTATAGCTGCCTCTGATAGGAATATAATTATTCCATTCTCATGTTTTCCTCCACACACATGTGCGCACACACACACACGCCTGTTGTTGACACAGTGCAGTTGGCTTTTCTTTTTCCATACAGGAGATAAACCCAGGGAGTACAAAGCTATATCCCCAGCCCTTTTACATTTTTTTTAGCCAGCTAAATTGCCGAGGCTGCCTTTCAGCCTGTGATCATTCTGCATTACCCTGTTTAGTAGCTGGCATTACAGGCATGCATCACTATGGACAGCTGGAGCTTTCCCCTTTTCTTTTTTTCTATTTGAGACAGGGTCTCACTTTGTAGTTCAAATTGAACTACAGCCTCGAACTTAGCAGTCCTCCTGCCTCTGCCTCTCAAATGCTGGTATTATACGTGTGAGCCACCACGCCCGGCACTGTGATGTGGTTACTGTTGCTGGTGGGCGTGAGTCACTACACTTGGCTTTGTTGTGTGTGGTTACCGGGAATTGAACTTGGGACCTTGCGTTTGCAAGGCAGGCACCAGAACCACTGAGCTACATCCTAATCCCTTGGATCTTCCTGTTTTGAATCTATTCTGATAGCTCTTTACTTTTAGTTGGCATATTTTGTTCACTTAGTATAGTTAGCTGTCATTTTAAAATCTATTTTTTTTCCTCTGTCGTTTCTTCTTTTTTGTGGGGTTGAAGGGACAGTATCTCGTTTTTGTATTTCAGGCTGGCCCTGAGTTCACTGTGTAGCCCAGGTAAGCCCCAAACTCACAACAGTCCTCCTGCCTCTGCCTCCTGAGTGTTGGGATTACAGACTTGAGCCACCACACCTGGCATTGTGGTATGTGGTACTGATTGTTGATGGGTGTGAGTCACCATGCCCAGCATTGTGATATGGTTACTGTTACTAGGGATCAAGTCAGGACCTTGTGCTTGCAAGGCAGATGCCAGAACCACTGAGCTAAATCCCAACCCTGTATTTTATTCTTTGTAAAAATCTCTCTTCAGCCGCCTTTTATGTTATTTGCATTTATAAAAAATAATTCCATTTTTTCTATTGTTTTTTATCCACATTTTTTTGTGTGTTTTTAAGTGGGTACTTAAGAAATTTCAATATCTATCCATAGCTTTTTACAGTCCACTAAGAGTACATATGGTACTTGTTGTGGCTTTTATGTGGATATCTCCCTGAAGCCTCTTGTGTTCATAGGTGGGGCTTTTCAGAGGTGGCTGAGTCTGGAGTGTGTGAGGCTGGGATACTTGGTGTGATGCGAGGATTAAGGCTGCCCCACCCTAGGTGTCAGCACTACCCATTCCAAGGGTGAGTACCCTGGAGAGGATATAAGGGACAGAAAGAATGTTCCTGCTTGTCACTTGTTCCTTGTTGCTGCTGCTGTTTCTTCACTCCTGTGCTGCCTTCCATCTGCCATGAACTGTTCCTCCTCTGTGATCCCCTGCTGCTGCACTGTCCCACCATGGAGCCAGCCAGCTGTGAACTGAGACCTCTGCAAACTGTGAGCTAAATTAGTCTTTCCTCCTTTAACTCTTGGTGTCAGATATTTTTGTCTCAGCAGGGAGGAAAAGTAGCCAAGGCACTACCACTTTGTATACAGTGTAGGTAGGACCTTTACCCAAGAAGTCCATTCATTTCCAGTGGTCTTTTAGGCTGTCATTGACATGTATAATACATCTGTATTGATTTTGAATTCCACAAAATGGTGTCATTATTTTAAACAGTTAATGTATTTTAATAATCAGAAAAAGTTACTTTTTCTTACCCAGATATTTACCATTTCCACTACTTTTTATTTTTAATTCCTTTTTCCCTGTAGTAGGGATTGAATCCAGAGCTTTTGCACTGAGCTACATCCAGCTCTTTAGTTTGAGGCAGGGCTTCACTAAGTCTCTGAATTGCCCAGGCTGTATTAGCACTTGCAGTCTTCTTGCCTCAGTCTCCAAGAGGGCTGGAATGACAGGGATATGCCACCGTTCCCAGCTTCATTCATTCTCTGATTTCCAAGTGTCTTTACAGTATTGTTTCCCTTCAGTCTGAAGAACTTCTTTAGGTACATATTGCTGGTTTGGTGGCAACTAATTCTCTAATTTTCCTGTATCTAAACTGTGTCTGTTTTGCCTTTATTCCTAGACTGGTTATATAATTCTGTTTCCGTGTTGTTCGCTTGTTTTGAGACAGGTTCTCACTACGTAATTTGGGCTGGCCTTAAATTCTTTGATTCCCGCCCCCTCCCCCGCCCCCAATGGGAGAGCAAACTCAGAACCTTGCATTTGCCAGACAGGTGGTGGCACCAGTGAGCCACACACCGCTGCCCCCACACACACCCCACCCTGAGATTTTTTTTTTTTTTAGTACTAGGGATCAAACTTAGGACCTTGCGCTTGTGAAGCAGGCACACCATCACTGAGCCACATCCTTGGCCCTGGCCTTGAATTCTTGACTATCCTCCTGCCTTTGCTTTCTGAGTGCTGGTCTTACAGACCTATACCGCCACACTCAACTTTATTTTCCCCATCATTTTAGAGTTGGAATTCTATCATCTTCTGGGCTCTGTGGCTTCCAGTGATGACACACCTGCAATCATCTGAATTCCCACATGTGTAGTGTGTTCTGGCCACTCAAGATTTTCTCTTTCCAGTTGGCTTTTCATGACTTTAACTGTTGGTATACTTACATGTAGCTTACTTGTTTGTTTTCTTCTTTACATTTTTAATATATTTTTGGCGATGGAATCCAGGACCTCATGCTCACTAGGCAAGTGCTGTACCACTAAGCTACATCCCCAGCCCACTGGCTTTCTCATTGTAAGTATGTGTTGGGAGCTGAGCTGAGGCCCCCTGCATGTAGGTAGTTAACTTCCTTGTACTCAGATTACCAACTGTGTGATGGCCGCAGTGGAAGGTAACTCAGATCTCAGCTCAGTTTTTTCACATGCATGCTAGGTGTCAGCCAGAGATGTGGCTGGGTCTGTACTCCAAGCCTCTTCTCTGCTGCCGTTTCTCCCAGAACTCCTTCCTCTCTCGGTTGCTTCATTTGTACATCCCTTTCCTTTGTGCCTGTCAGCCTGAGCTGGCCACAGTTGCCCTTCAGGTCAAAGTCCCATACAGACAACCCAGAACATTCACTCGGAGACAGCTCCTCTGTTTTCTTCTCTCAAATCTGCCTGGTTTTGTTTCTGTTCTAGACCCTTCGGATACATATTTTTTTTTTGGTTGCTTATTCATTTTCCTGCAGTTTGTAGTTGTTATCTGTGAGAAGGTAAATTTTGAGGGAGCTTTTTCCTTTGTATCAGAAATAGAATTCTCTTGTCTGTGCTTTTTAATTCTTGTCCTCTTTTTTATTCACGTCTGCTATAGTATATATAGTGCTTACACTACCACTTTCTCTATGTTTAATGATTTTAGAGAAAAATTTGAACCGTCAGAAGAGATAACTCATCCTCAGCTGCTTAAGAATGACAAGTTCATTTCTTTTTCGATACACATGTGTTTCAGGAGAATGTTCAAAATATTTGCTATCTTTGCTTCTGCGTGTCTTTTGTAGTTGCCTAGTATGTATTCTTGTCAGAGAGGAAATATACAAGATAGTTAAGAAAGAATCAAAAACTGATATTTTTCTTACATGTTCATTTTCCCAATCTTAAACTATAGAGTTGATTGATTGAATTTTTCTTCATGACATAATGTTTTAAGGTACTACTGACTAAATTTTTTTTCCTCTAAAAGAACTGTGGAATATCTTAATAATATTTATTAAAAATCATTTTGCTTTCTTCTTTCCCTAGTATGTTTAATCTTGATAATTTGCCATCTTGTGTGTGTCCATTGTCAGATCTACACCAGGGAGCATTCATTGTGACAGGAATTTGTTCTCCCTCATTAGCTTGTTTTAGGGCCTTCACTATATGAGAATAGAATAGAGTGCTTCCCGACTGTGGACAAAGATTCTCAAGCTCCTAGTAAAATTACCACTGTGCAGGCAGCAGTGAGCACAGGGTGTCCAGTGGTAGATAGGTACAGTGTAAGTAGCAGAAATGCTGTGCTGAAGACTCGGTGTTCACCTTTTATAATTCTCTTCTATCCAAACTACTGGCCTATGGTGTCAGGGCCTGTATTATCTGGGTCTAGGAATGTTTGCTTTGTGATACATTATGAAAATATTCAGAAAATCTTTCCAATTTAATTGCAGTGTCACTTGTAAAGAAAAGATTTTTGTATTTGTATTACCCTTCTGATACCAGTTTTAAAAATAAATTGAGCTCCTTATTAAAAGTATTTGAAAATCTTTTGAAGAAAACAGCTCAACCATGGTCTCAGAAACTAGACATGAGAACTCTTAATATTTTAGCTAATGTTACCTTTTACTTATTTTACTGGTCTAGATGAGTATTTTCATAACCTTTTAATAATTAGGCTCTGCAATTAAAAGCATTCCTTTCTGTTTATTTTGCTTATATTTTTAGACAAGATCTCTCTGCATAATCTACTCTGGCCTTGAGTTTACTATGTAGTCCAGGCTGGTCTTAAATTTGCAATCTTCCTGCTTCAGTCTCCAAAATGGTGGGGATTATAGGCCCAGCTAAATGTATGTGCTTTTGTTTTAGTTTGTTGTTGTACTGGAGATCAAGCCAGCCCTGCCTCCCTTTAATTTTGAGATAAGGCCTTCTGAAGTTGCTCAGTGTCTTAGTTACTTTTCTCTCCTTGCTGAGACAAAACAACCTAATACCCAGAGTTAGAGGGGGAAAGGTTTGTTTAACTCACAGTTTATAAGGTTTCCGTCCATAATAAGCAGGCTCCAAGGCAGAGTACCACATGGCAGAGGGACAGTACAGAGGAGAAACAATTTATTGCATGTAGAAGGAAGCAAAAGCAACAAGGGACCTTAGCGACATCTTTCTGCTCCCTTTATCAGTTTGATTTATCTAAACACCTTATGTGTTTTTTTTTG
>PVIR01000169.1:160738-238741 GCA_004026965.1 Petromus typicus
TCCTCCTGCCTCTGCCTCCTGAGTGCTGGGATTACAGGCGTGAGCCACCACGCCCGGCACTGTGGTATGTGGTACTGGTTGCTGCTGGGTGTGGGTCTCCACACCCAGTATTGTTATGTGGTTACCGGGGAATCGAACCCGGGTCCTTGCGCTTGCGAGACAGGCGCCGGAACCACTGAGCTAACTCCCCAGCCCTAAACACCTTATGTTTTTATGCTCAGTGTTCCTTACAGAGACAACAGACAAAGAGTAAGTTGATATTTTGCATGATGATGATGGCCTTTCTTTGAAACATGCAGTATGCATATTGGCTTAAGTGTTTGACTCTCTCCTGGCAAGGATGGAGGGGCTGAATTCAGGTGGAGGGTAGGATGAAGTAGCAGTTCTGCATTCAAGGGATTCAGTGTGTCACTGCAGCTGGGGCTGGAACAGATCCAACATCTTAGATGGTGAGCACTCTGCCAGAAGGAAGGAGTCAGTGTAGACTGCAGGGAGATGGGAAGAGCCCCTGGGGAGACTTCTTAGTGGTGGCTCCTCCACTTACCTTCCCTGAGCGAGTTGGAGTTGGCATGGTTGCAGAAGGCTGAGCCCACCATGGTGAAGAATGGGACCGGAGCAAAGGGTATATAGGGGGTAGAGTGGCAGGAGGGAAAATTAGTAGATAGAAACATGGGTTTTGTATGTTAAATTTGGGAGTTTGAGACAGGTGTGCTACTCTGGAGGTCAAGGCAGGATCACAAGTTCAGGCCAGCTCATACAATTTAGCAAGTCCTTGTCTCAAAGTAAAATTTTAAAAAGGGCTGTCGGGCATGGTGGTGCACACCTGTCACCCCAGCACTCTGGAGATCGTGGCAGGACCATGACTGAGTTTGAGGCCAGCCTGGACTGCATAGTGAGTTCAAGGCCATCCTGAATTCATAGCAAGACTGTCTCAGAAAACCAAACGAGGGTGGCTGAGAATGTGAGGATGGAGCTCAGTGATAAAGTAGTGGCCTAACATGTAAGACCCTGGGCTCAATACCCAATATTAAAAATGAGCTTAAATATCTTGTTGCATAAGCTTGTTGCCATGTGATTTGGTTTTTTAAATTATTATTAAAGCAAGTTTTAAAGTATCCACTTAATAATTTTTCTTTGAAAACTCATGAATGTTTAAAGGATTTCCAAGTTTTGGGTACGAGCTGATGGAATGCATAGTCATCCTTAGAAACCCCGTGGCTGCCAAGGTGGCCCCCAGAGGAGGACAGTGCCTCCCACAGGTGTGGGGTGTACCATTGTACAGAGTCCAAAATAAATGAAATAGATGATATATTTGAGCCAGCTCTGTTTATTTTTAAATGTCTGGAAGGTTGGTCTTTTTATTTACTCTAGTTCATAGCCTTTTCTAAGAGACTGCGGCCAGATTGAATTTATCTGGGAACTGCCACATCTATAAATGCTACACAGAATAATAAATGGGCTATGGCTTCCAAGAATTGGTGACAGTGCACTTCAGTTCCTAATTTAGAGTTTGTGAAAATTATCCTTTGACAAACAAGATTGCAAAAACAGAAACCCTACTCGGTGGATTCATCTCTTGACAAACATTTAAATGTTGTTTACACAAACAGTACTGGGGCAGGCGAAGGTGGAGATGAATAAGTGGGTGAATTCAGATGGCAAGCGTTTCTGCCTTCAGAGGAGGAAGAGAGGCCTGAGCTCTAACATAACTGTGTCCGCCTACAAGGCCTAGGTACTCCAAGAGGGGACCACATCTCAGCCATTGTTAACATCACTCATGTTCAGGGGTATTGCTAGGCACAGGTTTGTTTGTGAGAGGCTTTGAAGGGAGGCCTCGGTGTGAGAGGGTGAGTTCTGTTACCAGAGGGGAGATAAGAGGACGTCGTACCACCATGAGAAAGAGGTGATTTTCAAACTGTAGGTCACACTCTCTTTAGGGCTTATGAAATAATTTAAGTGATGACAGGCATTTTAAAAAAGGAATAAGTGGGAAAGCATGGGCAGATATCGTGTTGTCCCCTATAATCCTGGCTACTCAAGAGGCTAAGGCAAGAGGATAATAAGTTTTAGGTCAGGCAATTTAGGGGCCCCTGCCCCCAAATTAAAAATTAAATAAAGGGGCCTTGGGATTTAGCTCATTGCCTTGCTGTGCCTGCCGTGTAAGCACAAGGTCCTGAGTTCAAAACACACACGCGCGCGCACACACACACACACACACACACTCCCGCACACTCCCGCCCCCGCTTGTGTAAAGGAAGAAGGACAAGAAAGGGAGGGCGTGGCTGGGGAGTTAGCTCAGTGGTTCCAGCGCCTGTCTTGCAAGCACAAGGGCCCGGGTTCGATTCCCCGGTAACCACATACAATACTGGGTGTGGAGACTCACGCCTGTAATCCCAGCACTCAGGAGGCAGAGGCGAGAGGATGGTTGTGATGTGAGTTTGAGGCTGAGCTCAGGGCCAGCGTGAACCACAAAGCGAGACCCTGTCTCAAAAAACCTAAAAAAAAGAAAAGAAAAAGAAAGGGAGGGCGAGCTCAGGGTCTGTGGGGAGTGTCTGGCAAGGCTGCTCATTCCATCTCCACGGCGAGGGGCGAGGCCCTCACTGTGAGAGGACTGTTGTGGGAGCACCTGGCCGCTCTCTCCACCCCTTTGCATGATGGAAGATGAGAGGTTACCGAGGGGCACCGTTGGCAAAGAGGACCAGCCCAGAAACCAGCTTCCGGGGTGCTCTGTATTTGTGCAGGAGGTGGCAAGGCCGTGGTAGGACACATCCAGCGTCCATCCTCACCACAATCCACACAGAGCCGTGTACTTTGGAAGAACATAGGGCCTCCGAGCCCTCAGGATTCCTGTTTCTGCCCCAAGCTGTAAGATGATGCTCCTTGTGCTGACAAGGCCTGTTGGATGGAGCGGTGGGGTGAAAGGACCAAGTCCCATGCTCCATCTCTGCGCCTTTAAGTTGGGACTGTATTGTGGGCAGAAAAGAACCATTTGCACACCCGGGTGTTGGGTCTGGCTCCAGGGTGTGGTGAGGAATTCCTTCCAGTGGGATGGCACTGCAGGGCTGAGAGGTGGGGTGTAGCCAGTGGTGCCCAACGTGAAATGGAGACTGTAGTAACCAGCGGTTAAAATGCTGTTTCATGGTTGGTCTGTGAGGATGTTTCATTGCTACTGACATTGTTCAGGTTTTATGGAAACCAAGACTTTTAGTTTGCTATTATTCTTGCTTGCCATAAAACCTGAAATGCGTTTTTATGCCAAATGTGATTTTTTTGTGTGTTCTAATTCCATTTTACCAACCAGAAGATGGTGCTGTTGTGCTGGCAACCGATCTGCCTTTCCATGTTCAAGTAAAACTTAGCACCTAAATGCTAATTCACGCTCAGTAACAGGGTGCTCTTTAGCATTAGGATTCAACAGTGTATCAATCCTTCATAATCCAAAGCTAGCAAAGACTGTTTGGGGCCTTTACCTTTGCCCAAGGCCACCTTTGTGCTGGGGTAAAGGGTACCTCTGAATCCTTAGACCAGAAGACCAAACACTGCAGCCAAAGTGACATTGATTGTATCTCCTTTTCCCATGGCCTTCTGCAGCTGAGTTGCTGTTTTAATTAATCCCTACTGCAGCCAGGGCCTCTTCTGGAGCCTCTTGGTTCCCCACGCACTTGTCAGTAGAGCCACTTAGGGTTAGGGCTCAGCTCTGGAGGAGATTCGCAAGTAATCTGAGGTGCTGTAGATGAGGCAAGTTTGCTGTCAGGACTCATTAGTTCGATGGATTTGTCCTCAGACTCAGCTTGTGGGCTGGGCTTAAAAGCACAGGCAGGCCTCATTGTTCACAGCTTCCGTGCTTGTGAATTCACCTGCTTGTTAAAACTTTTTGTAACTCCTCATTACTCAGCGCCTTTGTGGTCGTTCCCAGGCGTACTGGTGGGGGAAGTTTGAGTTGTCCAGTGTACACATCCCTGCCGAGGTGGACCACACAGTACTCTCCCTTATTTGAGCTCTCAGACTGTAAACAAATGTTTCTTTCCCAGTCTAATTAGTGCCACGTTTTTTGGTTTTTCATGCTTCTTATTGGTGACTTTGCTGCTTAAAATGGCCCCAAAGCACAGTGTTGAAGAGCTGCTGAGAGTTCCTAAGTGGGGAAGACTGTGGGTGTGCCTTGGGAGAAAACATATATGCTAGATAAGCTCTGCTCAGCTTCAGTGTGGTGCTGTTGGCTGTGAGCTCGCTGCTAGTGAATCAGAGAAAGCTATTAAATAGACTGTCTTTAAACAGGAACACACCTCAGACAAGGTTACATGGTGATCAATTGACAGATGTGTGACCAGAGGCTCATGGGACCTAACCCAGTGATTCCTCCAAGAGCACTTGCTTTTTGTGTGCAATTCTCCGTTCTCCGAGGTTTGAGGACCATTAACTATAGCAAGCCTTGACTGTCTGCTGCTTTTTCCCTTCCTTTCTCTTTCAGGATATGCAACCCAAATACTTCAGGGAGGATTTCTGACGTGTAGGGTTTTGGAGGCTTGTGTGTTCATTTGCTTTTGCTGTACCAGGGATTGAACCCAGACCTCCTGTGTATTGGAAAAGTGCTCTACCATTGAGCTAGTGCCTTAGTCTTCTGTGTTTTTAAAAGAGAAGTACCTATAGTGAAGCTTCAGGAGCTGTTCTGGTTCTTGTCTTATAACAAAAAAGGGCTCCCTGCAGGGCCATGCAGCCTTGCCTAGCCCAGTGGGAGCTCTTCCTTTAATCCTGGCGCAGAGACCATACACGGCTCCAAGTGCTGGCTAATTAGGTGAGCGGGGACATAGGATGCAGCTGCTGAACCACTTGAATTGAAAAGGATGTTCTCTGAATTTCTACTTGTTCTTGATACCTTTTTCACAGATGCATCTTCTTTTTGTGAATTTCCACTTTTCCTTTTCCTTTGTGTGATGAGGGTGGAGAGGAGTCACAGACGTGTGTTTTACTTTGCCAGCCTGTCTATTTCAGCTGAGTTTTGACTTTGCTCTTTGCCCCTTTTGGAGAGAGAAGAGTGAAAAGCAATGGCCTAGTCACTTAACATGTTCGCAGCAGGGCTATAATTCATGTCTTGCTGCTGGGTGGCTCTGAGCCACCAGTCGTACGTGTGTGACTGTCCCATCAGGCAGCATGGAACCATCTCATCAGTTAGCAGGCTGCCCATTGCGACTGTCTCTTGCACATACCACCAGTGGTTCAATATGGCAGGAACATGTGCACCTTTTGATAGGCACTTGGAAAAAGTAATATGCAACAGATGTGGTGGAAATCAAACAATACCCAATACCCTATTATGCAGTCTTTCAATTCTGTGCATATGACACAGAGTACAGTCCTTTCTTAGCGGAGCTTACCATTAAGGAAGAATGTTGCTTCTTGGTCTTTTGAGCTGATCACATCCTTGGATTCTCATGAGCAGATCTGTCCTGTCATCATCATGCAGGTACAGTGCTAAGAGCCCTGTGCAGATGGGTGACCATAAAGAGAAGGTGCTGTGAACACGATGGATGTGCTGCGTGGGACTGTCACACAGCCTCCCTGGCACTGCCCTCACTGCACAGTCAGTGCTTGTTTCCTTTCACTAGCACTGAGCCCGTGCCCCCTGCCTCACTAGGTCGAGAGTGACAGAGTGTCCCCATGCCATCGCATGGAGGTTGTCTGTTTTGCAGCCACTGCATCAGTGGAGCTGTATAAGTAATAAGTGCAGGAACTGAGGGTCTTGGACAGGTTCAGACCTGGCTTCCTGAGTCTGCCGGATACAGCCTTATCTTTCAGGCAGGAGGGATCATCCGCTTCTGTTTTTGTCCCAGCCCTTATCCAGGTAACTTTGCCTCCTCCTGTGCAGAGGTCACATGTAGTGAAAGCGGCCTCAGGCAATCTGAGTGGGTCTTATTTTCAGTCTTCAAATAGTAATTCTGTTTGGAGATTATCTGTAAGGATTCTAGGTAACTTCAGAGAGGCAAAAACAAGGAAATAATTAAACATCCCATTCCTTTTTTTTTTTTTAATTAACTTACTTATAGACTAAATCCTTCTATTTTCTCCTGAAATTAGACCCCTTTCTTCATATATGCTACATTGGACTGTAGTGCTTAGAGGAAAGTCTCATTTTGATACACAAATGAAATACAAATTTTAATTTTATTTGTACAATATTACTATGATGCCTAGTAATAGACTTTATGGATCTAAACAAGGAAAGATACGTGTGAAAACTCTAGGCAGGATCTGAGTGGTACTTACAGCTCTTCTGTCCTGACAAGCAGTTGAAAACTCAGTTTTAATATTGTTCGAGACATTTAAAATGAATGCTATTTGGGAAATTACATGTAAGCAGAGGGAAACTATATTCAGTAAAGTATTTTTAAGTAAATTGAATGAGTTTCTTCTAGGTTTATTAGGTTTCTAATTTCATTTAAGGAAATCTTTTCCGTCCTTCTCCTCCTCCCTGTTAAGTGCTTGCAAGCCCTGTGAAAAGACATGATGTTAGAGCTTGATCTTTGCCTTATTTTAAAGAGTCTTAATGCTGCAGTGAACAGCTGCCCCTTGGAATAAAGATCTGTTCCATAATTCATGTTTGGACAGGAAAGTGTATGTGGTAATGAATCTCGAGTACCTGAACTGCCAAGATTGACCCAGGGTGCGATAACGTGCAGGTGTGGCTTCAGGCCAGGGCTGTCTTCTAGGAGCATACTGATAAAGAAGAACAAAACAAAACAGTTCCTAACCAGGTAGTTGCCTTAGAAAAATAGGGCACCCAGTGTTTTAAGTGTCTTAGGTTAATAAAAATGAAAATTTTAACTGTGCCTATATGCTCATATCAACTCTTGGTTCATTTTTGAATACCCCTGCTCCCCAAGAGTCCTTCATCTCCCTAGTCCTGTGTTGCAGAGGGGCCTGTGAGTTTTGTTCTAAGGCCATCAGCTTTGTCTTTGATTTTAAAATGTCTCATTGCATGTTTTATATAAATGTTTGGCCTTTACTACATCAGATTTCTTTCTACATATGTACAGCATTAATTTTAGGTCAGTGGGAGGATGGACTTCTCTGTGTGCAAAGAAATGGGGCAGAAAGTGGAGACTGTTCTAATTTATGCCCAGGCCTCACCCTAGTTTCTGATTTTATTGCACTGTTAGAGAATCTGTTTAAAATAGTTGGTGGTATTTGTTGAGTCTTGGTTTTATGACTTAGTTTTTGTAAACTTTCCAAGTATGTTTAAAAATTTATTTTTTAGCTGATAAGTATAGTGTTCTGTGTGTTTGCTATGTCACACTTATAAAAATGTGGCGGCAGTTTTCTAGATGTTTACTGATTATTTTTGTTTGCTTGTTCTATGTGTTTGCACATAGATCTATATTTTTAACTTGCACTGTGATTGTGCAATTAGGGCTTTTTCTTATAATTTTCTCAAGTTCTGCTTTGCGTAGTTAAGTGCTATTGTTCTAATTAGTGGTTTGTTGTTTTGTTTTTGTCTTGAACTCATTTTTGTCTGATATGACTTAATTATACTGAGGTTTTCTTTGTTTGATTAGTTAGTATTTGCCCTGCACATCTCTCTCCGTCCTTTACTTCCAGCCTTTGAGAAGGGCTGTCTCTATGTTTGACAGGTAGAACAAGAATGCCTGTATTTTACATGGTCATGTTGGTTTCTTTTTTCTTTTTTTTTTTTTTTAGGTTTTTTTAGGTTTTTTGAGACAGGGTCTCGCTTTGTGGTTCAGGCTGGCCCTGAGCTCAGCCTCCAACTCACATCACAATCCTCCTGCCTCTGCCTCCCGAGTGCTGGGATTACAGGCGTGAGCCACCACGCCCGGCACTGTGGATGTGGTACTGATTGCTGCTGGGTGTGGGTCTCCACACCCAGTATTGTTATGTGGTTACCGGGGAATCGAACCCAGGTCCTTGCGCTTGTGAGACAGGCGCCGGAATCACTGAGCTAACTCCCCGGCCCCGGTTTCTTTTTTCTTGACATCCACTTGTGGAGCAGCATTGGAGGATCACCAGGCCCACTACTGCCCGTGAGCCCTGGCTTTAACTTTCTCTTACTTTGGACACCCGAGCTCTGTGATCATGTCTAGAGGAGGGAGACTGTGCGTTCCCCACTTACACCCCAGCTCTCTCTGCTCCTGGCTGTGGTGCGCATGATGTCTGTCACTCAGGACCCTTCTGTGCTATGACTACTTGGGATTGTCTAGCTTTTTCTGCTGGCCTTTCTTTACCTTGGACCTTTTTTTTGTTTTTTGAGACAGGGTCTCCCTTTGGAGTTCAGGCTGGCCCCGAGCTCACTATGTAGCCCAGGTGAGCCTCAAACTCACAGCAATCCTCCTGCCTCTACCTCCTGAGTATTGGGATTGCAGGCATGAGCCATCATGCCCGGCTCTGTGGTATGTGATTCTGATTGCTGGTGGGCATGAGCGCCCAGCATTGTTGTATGTGATTAGCAAAGATCGAACTCTGGACCTTGCACTCGCAAGGCAGGCACCAGAACCACTGAGCTAAATCCCTGGCCCAGACCTAAATCTTTTGTTATGTTTAACAAATATGCCACATGGAAAATACAGATGTCTGTTGGTGTAAACTCATCTTCGCGATCTGAAGATTTGCTTTGCTATGTGATGTGCACAGGTCTGTCAGTGTGTACCTGCCAGACTGGAGGACTGGGTGCCTTTGGGGATATGTGGGGTAATTGCAGCCAGTGACGTTTTGGGGAGCAACTGTGATTTGCTGCAGACAACAGCTGCAAGAGCTTGAGTTTGGGCATCTATGTGTTCTATTGTGGGTTGATTTCCTGGTCCCCTGAATTTGAAAGTTCCGCGGGAGCCAAGTTCTGTGGTCACCAAGGTGTGAGCCTTTTCTTAATGAATCTTGGTGTGGAGTAGGGGATTTATTTCACTGTCTGACAGGTGCTTCATTTTACTTTGTTTTTCATATGAAAAAGAAAAGGAAATGTTTCGGTTTGCCTAAATGTATATAATAGCAGCTCTGTTTTTCTAGTACTGAGGGTTAAACTCAAGGCCTCTCACACACACTAAGCCAGCATTCTACTACTGAGCTACGTTCAGTGCCCTTTTCTTATCTTGAGACAGAATCTCACTAAGTTGCCTAGACTGGCCTCAAACTTGTGATTCTCCTACCTCAGCCTCCCAAATAGCTGGAATGATAAGTGTTTGCCACCATACTCAGGGACAGCAGCTCTTTCAACCAGCTGAAAAGTCGAGGAAGTGATGTTCTGAAAAACCTGTAAACTTTTAGGTAAGTCATTTGGGGAAGTGGCCCACAGTATGGAAGGGGGAGGCAGTGTGGCATCACTCGTGAGGATTCTTTCTGTGTTTGGAAGAATCTTTGTCCAGGTATTTAGTGATACACCCTCCCTTACCTGACCTCTATCTAAGGGTTGTTCAAAATTTCTTAATGATGCTTTGCCTCGCTGTTACATTTAAAAGTCACTCTTATATCCCCAGCCCCGCCTAGCTGATTTCTCTTTAGTCTGCACTCCTGCCCCCACTGGTGTCTTATTTCCCTTTATAGCATCTGAGGTCCATAGTCCAGCCTGAGCCTAGAATAGTCCCTGACGCACTTGTCCGTGTGGATGTTTATTAGACGAGGCCATTTGTGCCAGGTACCAAGGTGGGTATTGACGCTGCAGGTGGGATGCTCACTCCGTGGAGTTTACAGTCTAGGGAGAGACATGTGTGTGCAGTAAAGCATGGGCAGCGCCATGAGGAAGGGCAGACACTGACCTGCTTGGGCCTGGGAGTCAGGATCAGCTCTGGTAGGGGAGGAAGTGTGACACCAACGAGTGAGAGAAGAGTGGAAATGAGCTTTGGGACGTGGTGGAGTGCTCCAGGAAGAGGGAGCACTGTGCCCAGAGGTGCGGAGACAGGAGGGAGCCAGTCAGGGAGGCAGACGCCCAGGGCAGTGGCAGTACAGGAGTGACAAAGACACAGAGGTGCGTGAGATGCTAGGGAAACAGGCAGAGTCCTGGCCGGCTGGAGTTTGAAGCAGGGAGGATGTTTTTAGGGGGATTAATGGCAGTGAGGTTTTTTTGTTGTTGTTTATTTTTTACTATAGTGAATTTTTAAAGGTGTTTTTCCCATTTGCCATGTTTTAGATCACACTTCAACTAATATATACAGGATTTTACAGACCATCCAACATGGAATTCTGATGACTGACAGTGGAATCCTTTGGGGACGGCCTGCAGTGGTTCCCTCATAGCAAGTTTCAGAGGCCAGGGCACCTCAGATGTAGTCAGGTGTGGTATCTGGAGTCCTAGCTTTCTCAGGAAGGTAAGGCAGGATTCCTAGTGTGAGCCCAGCCTGGGCAACTTCATGAGAACCTTTCTCAGAATAAAACCATGATACTCAAGAGGGCTTGGAGCCAGGCATGATGGTGCACACTTAATCTAGTACCTTGGGAAGCTGAGGCAGGAGGATTACAAATTCCAGCACACCCTGGGCAACTTAGTAACTGACGAGGGCCTTGTTTTCCAATTAAAAAATGAAAAAAAAGGGCTGGGGATATAACTCAGTGCAGAGATCCTGGGTTCAGTCCCAGTACTGGTTAAAAGAAAAAAAGAACAGATGTTTTCTAAATAGTTAACATAATTTAACAGATTTTTATTTTTTAAATTTTAATAATATATTTTCTTGTTGAAGTTTTGAAAGTATTTTTAAATGCTTCTTAGTAAGATTGAAAAACAAAGCCTGTAAAAACCCTCAAGATGAGTGAGGTTTACTTATTTTTGGTCGATCTTTCTTCCTTCTTCCTCCATTCTTCCCTCCCTCTCTTTCTTCCATCCAGCCCAGGCCTTGCCCAGGTTCCACGAGTGCTGTGCCACTAGCCATGCCCACCTGCCCTCCATAAGTGGTCTTATTTTGGGTTTCACCCGGCAAGTTAGGTACCGTAGAGATAAACAGATCGCACAGCAGCAGCAAGGCCAAGAGGAAGGAGCAGGCAGTTTGCAGTCCCATGGGCCCCTTGAGTCGCTGGGCTTACTGTGGCTTTCTGAGCCAAGGGCCCTTCCTGTATAAGCAGGGAAGAGCCTGCATGTGACATGGAAGAAGACAGTGCCATGATCACAGAGGCCCCATTCGTGCTGGCTTCTGTAGACAGGGCCTCACAGCCCGCATGTGAGTGGCCGCTGGACACGGATACAGCACTTCGCAGGGGACTGGCACGCAGGGAGTACTCAGCGGCCTTACAGTTCTTACTTCAAGGCTGGGAGAGAAAAGGCTTTGTCTTGCTGAGTTAGGGACACACATAGTGGCTTTTTAAGTTTGTCTTTGACAATAAGAGGGGAAATCACTTATCTTTAGGCCTAGAAGACTCTTTGGAATCACTTATAATATCCTTTAGCCGCATTTAATCTTTTAGGCACAGGGATCTCTCCTTGTATCTGCTAAACCTCGTAATTCAAGTGGGAGAAGAAAACCAAAGATATTTTTGGCCCCTATTTTTGGCTCTATTTTCTCTCATATTTTTGTCATGATTTCAGCTCGTTGATTCAGACTTATATTATGTGTTATGTACTGTTTATTAGCCATCCTTGCTGGGCAGTGTAGGAATTCGTGTACTGCTTGAATTCTTTCCAAGTGATTTTTTTCCTGGTATAGGGGATCAAAGCTGGGCCTCCTGCATGCTTGGCACTCCTGTCTCTTAATGAATTATCACATAGGATGTGGTTTGAGGTTTCTCGGCAGTGGAGTGAGTCTGTGATAATCTGTCTAGACTCTCTTTCCCTGTCCTGAACAGGGCATGAACTTTCTATAGAGCAGGCCCGCCTATTGCATCCTTGACCTTTAAGGATAGTGAGACCTTGGACTCCGGAGTCTTCATCATAGCATGGAGATAAGCCAGATAGGATTAGAACTAACTGTGAATTTTTAATTTAAATTTTTAACTGAAAGAAGAGTTATGTGTAATATAAAGGAAACACTTGCATAAAGTGGAGATAATAGAAAAGCAGGAACTTAGGATCTGCTTTGTTGGTGTTCATAGGACTCCTGGAGGGAAAATGACCCAGAAACTACCTGTAATGAGCAACCCCATGTCTGGGTGTCTTTCAGAACTTCTGACACTGGTGAATGTCATAAAAATGTGGATGAATAACTTTCTCTGTGTGGTTCTGTTCTTTGCTGAGAAGGAAATGTGGCTCAGAAACATTTTTTGCTTTTCTGGTAGATACCTTTTCTTCTTTTACTTTCATGCTTTCTTTCTGGGATAGTACAAGAGAGAATAAGCTTAACCATGTGGTTCATCTGTCTGCATAGCCAGCCATATCCACCAGGCATGGTGATGCAAGGAGGCTGTACTCCCAACATTCTAGGAGGCTGAGGCAGGAGGATGCCAAGTTCAAAGGATGCCAGCTTTTGGCAACTTAGTGCCTGAGACAGATTCTGTCTCAAAAAATATAAAGGTACTGAGGATATAGCTCAGTATGAAGGCCCCTGGGTTTAGTCTCCCACACCACAAACAAACAAAATGTCACATAGATACATGGTAGTGACCAAGAGGCCTATCAGTGTTTCCTTCTAGTCTAGTGGAGGGCTGGACTTAGCTGCTAGAATCCTGCATGGGCTTTAGAAAAAAAGAGTAACAAATTAAGAATCCACCTCTGTGGAATGCTCAGGTTTCCTTTATTGTTGTTTTTGTTCTGCAATTTGTTTGTGACAGGGTTGCATTCTCTGTAGATACCCCAAGCTGACCTAGAAAGTCATGCCAATCTTCCTATCTCTGCCTCCTGAGCGCTGGGATTATAGGCATATGCTACATACTCAGCTGATTGGTGGTGGTGTTTTTTTTTTTGAGACAGGCTCTCAGGCTGGCCCTGAGCTCACTATGTAGCCCAGGCCAGTCTTGAACTCACAGCAATCCTCCTGCCTCTGCCTCCCGAGTGCTGGGATTACAGGTGTGAGTCACCATGCTGGGCACTGTGCTGTGTGGTACTGATTGCTGTTGAGTGCGAATCATACCCAGCGTTGTTGTATGTGGTTACTGGGGATTAAACTCGGGATTTTGAGCCTACAAGACAGGCTCTGGAACTACTGAGCTAAATCTCGGCCCCTGATTGGCTTTTTAAGACAGGGTCTTGAGCCAGGGATTTAGCTCAGTGGTTCCTTGCCTTGCAAGCACAAGGGCCCAAGTTTGATCTCCAGTAACCACATACAACAATGCTGGGCATGGAGACTTAAACGCCTACCAGTGGTCAGTACCACATATCACAGTGCCAGGTATGGTGGCTCATGCCTATAATCCTAGCACTGGCGAGGCAGAGGCAGGAGGATTGCTGTGAGTTCCAGGATCCCTGGGCTACATAGTGAGCTCAGGGCCAGCTTGAACTACAAAGTGGGACCCTGTCTCAAAAAAAAAAAAAAAAAGACAGGGCCTTGCCATGTGTACCTGGCTGGCCTTGAGCTGTGTATCCCTTTGTTTCAGGCTTCTAAATGCTGATGGTACAGGTGTGTGCCACTAAACCTGCTCTTTATTTAAGTGTTTTCTTTCCTTTTGAGCCTGTTATTTATTTTTCTTCTTTTTAAGTCATGAAGATTAATAATTGTTAATGTGGTCCTGGAGATTGAGTCAAGGACTTAATGCATGCTGTGCAGGTGTTCTACCACTGTGCTACACCTCCAGTCCCCAAATTATCTTTTTTCTTTATTGTAGCTCTTAAAAAGTTTTTCCACAGCCCTGTATAATTTGATTCTCTACAGTCTCTTAATTCCCTCTAAGTAAATAAGTAGGTAGCTTTCCTTGCCTTCTTGTTTTTTCCCCTAGAATTGGTTGGTTGGTTGGTTGATTGAGCCAGAATCACTGTGCATTCCAGCCTGGCCTTGAAGCCACTTTGTATCTTAGACTGGCCCCCTAAAATCTGTGAAAACCGTAGAGAAATTTAGGGCTGGGTAAGTTGAGATTATTGTATAAGTACTGATGGAAAGAGCTACCCTGATGGGCAATTTGCAGTGTAGGAGATTCTGAAATTCTTGGCTTTCCTATGGGTTAGTTGCAGTTTGTTTGGTGAAGCCCATTCCCCTGTGCTTTTCTTTTTCCTTGCCAGCTGCACCCTCCCCTGCACCCTGCTGTCAGTGCTGCCCTCTGCAGAAGGTGCTAGATACATCAGTCATTGTTGGGTGTGCTGGGAACCTTTCTGCACAGGAACATTTCCACCAATTGTTTTTGCCATTGTTTTATTGGGATGTTTTTGTTTGCTCTGGGTGAAGATTTAGAACTCTTCCTTGAAGGAAAACTGTTATGAATATTTTAGCATAAATTGATTCCTCAACTTCAAGCCGAGGTGTTTATTCTTTCAAAAATAGAAAAATAGGGCCGGGGACATAGCTTAGTGGTAGAGCCTGTGCCTCACACTTGTGAGTCCCTGCGCTACAAGAGAAAAATATGTGCAGACTTCTCTAAAAGTTGGGAAGTACACTTATTTATGTGAAACTGGAGATACATTTATTTATGTAAGATGTATTTTTACCTAAAAGAGTAGCTTGTGTGTCGTGATTTGCTCAACTACAGAAATCTCTGTAATCTGTTCTAATATGTTTTGTCCCAGTATGTGTGTGTTACAGTTAACACTACCCCTGACAAAGGGCCTCAGCAGCTGCCCCACTCAGGATCCCTCCTGGAAATCCGGGAGCTATGCTTTTCTCCTTGTTTCCAATAGAACTCTGGTTTCTCCAGTGTTCTTTTTTTTTAGGTTTTTTGAGACAGGGTCTCACTTTCTAGTTCAGGCTGGCCCTGAGCTCAGCCTCCAACTCACATCACAGCAATCCTCCTGCCTCTGCTTCTCTAGTGCTGGGATTACAGGCGTGAGCCACCACGCCCGGCACTGTGGTATGTGGTACTGGTTGCTGCTGGGCGTGAGTCTCCACACCCAGTATGGTATGTGGTTACCAGGGATTGAACCCGGGTCCTTGTGCTTGCAAGACAGGTGCCGGAACCACTGAGCTAACTCCCTGGCCTTCTCCAGTGTTGTTGAATGTTGGTGATATTTAACCAAGAGTTAGAGCATCTGTTTGTGGTAATTTGGGTTTTGTTTTTGTTTCCTATTTTGAAAAAAGTTTTTGATATGTTGTCCAGGCTGGCTTCAAACTTCCAATTCTTCTGCCTTAATCCCAGATAGCTGGGACTACTGGTATGCACCACTATGCTTTTGCTATTTGTGGGGTTTTTTTTTTTTTCTAGGTTTTTTTGAGACAGGGTCTTGCCTTGTGGTTCAGGCTGGCCCTGAACTCAGCCTCCAACTCACATCACAATCCTCCTGCCTCTGCCTCCCGAGTGCTGGGATTACAGGCGTGAGCCACGACGCCCGGCACTGTGGTATGTGGTACTGGTTGCTGCTGGGCGTGAGTCTCCACACCCAGTATTGTTATGTGGTTACCAGGGAATCGAACCCGGGCCCTTGTGCTTGCAAGACAGGCGCCGGAACCACTGAGCTAACTCCCCGGCCCTATTTGTGGGTTTTAAGTAATGATGAGGAACATTATCTTCAGAATTTGCTGTCCATTTGATATCTGTGAAAGGTAGATTTTAGTGTTTAAAATTTATATCCTTTCCAAATATCCTCTCATACGAAAATGGTTGATAATTAAATTGCTTTAGCATCTGTGATAACATTTTAAATAAATTGGTTTATTTATAGCCAAAGAACAGATTACTTAGTGATCGTACAGCAAGACACATTTATGAAGCTTTTCCCCTTTCCCATCACCCCAGTTTCACTAACTTTCTGTGTGTGTGTGTGTGTGTGTGTGTGTGTGTGTGTGTGTGTATATGCATGTGTTTGTGTGTGTTACTAGAGATTTAACCCAGAGCCTTGCAGTGCTAGCTAAACATCTACTGGTGACATTTCATCTGTAGCCCTTTTTCCAAATTAGACAAGGTCTTACTAAATTCCCCAAGGTGGCCTAAAATTTATCATCTTCCTGCCTCAACCTCCCAGAATGCTGGGATTATAGGAGTGACACCATCCCTGGCGGATCTTTTTTTTTTTTCTTCTTTTCTTTGCTTGCTTCTGGAGATGATCCCCAGACTCTCCACATGCTAAGTGTGTGCTCTTGCCACTGTGCTGTACCTGCAGCGCAAGCGTGACATTGTTTTGAAGAATTCCTTCAGTTTGGATTTATCTGATTGTCCAGTGATAAAAATGTTTGGCACAAGTACTACCAGGTGTTATGTTCTTTTCAGCACATGATACCAGTTTGTTCCAGTTTTTTGCAGCTATTTTCTGTGATAATTTAGTTAAATGGTGGACTCAGATTTCTTCTTGGTGGTAATTTCTTCTTGTGTATAATACTTTCAGAATTTGAAAATCCACTTCCTGGAATATCTTTCATTCAGCAACATCAGTATACATTGATGGTTTCTTGCAACAAAAAGGTGGATTGCTTTTGCATTTGACCTCCTTGTGCAAAGGTGTCATTCAGATTTTAGTTTACGTGTTGCCATAATGAACACTAGAATTAGCTTCAGAAGTTTAATTGGTTATTCGTTTATGAATTATTTTTCTTACAGATTTATAAGCACACCTATCTGATCATTATTCATGTCTAACATGGAATCAGTTATTAGATAACAAACACTTCTGAAATCCTTATACAACTCTAAACAAGTACCATTTACCCCTTTATTTTATGGAAGAAGTTGAAGCTTAGATAAATTAATCATATTTATATTTTGTACATACTTATGTGGAGCTGTTGTGTGCTTTTTAATATAGTGTATTTTATGATGCTAAACTTGACATTTTCCCGTAGTTAAGAGCTATCACTTATTTTATACATTCTGGCTTTTATGTCCTAATTAGAAGCCTTAAGCATTTATTCCATTAAGGATAAGTTTTTTCCAAATGCTAATTTATCAGTAAGTAGAGTTGCCAGATTTCACTTAAAATAACTGTGTTTCAGCTATTCTATGGAATCCACTTACAATAAAAAGTTATTTCTCTAAATTCTATTTCAACTGTAGTTTTACATGGTATCTTATATATCAATAAGACTTTCCATGACAACTTTTTAAGAAATTTCAGCCCTCATTCCACTACTCACTGCCTCAGTTTGACCTGTAGCCCTGTATCTATATTATATATTGAGCTTTTTCGTGTAGTATTTGTATTTTATCACTGAAGTGTAAGCACCATGATGTTGGGCTTTTGTTTCTTTTTAATAAAGTTTTTGAATTAAAGTCTAATACCTATACAGAAGTGTTAGGGATACTGCTCAGTGAACTGTTTCAAAGTGAACACACCCTTAAAACCACCATCCAAAGGTTATTCTCAGCACCAAAAATAGTAGGCAGATAGTGATCGATCGGCAAATATTTATTTAATGAATCAATTATGTAACCTGTGAGATATGCAGTCACACTGACCCATGTATGAAGTCATAGAATTTGATTATTTATTGGTGGTTATTCCTTCCTTTGAAAGTTGTTTGTTTGTTTGTTTGTTTGTTTTGAGATAGGGTTTTACTTTTTGTAGTTCAGGGTGGACCTGGAATCACTATGTAGCCCAGACAAGCCTCGAAGTCACAGCAGTCCTCTTGCCTTTACTCCTGAGTGCTGGGATTACAGGCGTGAGCCACCACACCCAGCTAGAAGTGTAATTTTTAATGAAGATAAGTAGCATAATTTAGCTGTTCTTCTATGTTGAACACTTACATTTCTGGTTTTTAAAATGAACTTTAAAATTTTTTCAGGCATCTTTTATGCATAAAAAATTAGTCCTCATTTCAGGTTGTTTTTATTGGATCATTTCTGAAAAGGAAATAGTAGGCTAAGCAGAGGATATGATCACTAAGCCCCGGGTCATTTAGGCAGAACATCCACTGACAACCAGCTTTGGTGAAGAGAGACAGAGGTAGATGACTGACAGTGACCTTGGTTTACAGCTTCGGGAACAGTTGATTGACATCGGCTAGCAAAGTGGCCAACTGGCACTTTGCATCCTTCCTGACACATCCTCGCAGTGTGTCTGAAACCCCATGGGCTCGTATTCTAGTTCTTAACTAGTGTGAGACTTTGGGGGTCGTTCAACTGATGGCCAGTTTTCTCCTCCATAAAACAAGGGGACTGGAATATCTTGCGGTGGCACGGTACTGCAAGGACATCATCTGAGGACAGGACTGTTGCAGCCCTTGTACAGGTGCCCCCACCAGTGTCCAGAGAGCTGACCAGGACCCTCCTTCACCTTGGTCAGTGAGGAGGCTAGGATGTAAGTCCCAGGACAGGATTCCCCCTGGCACTCCGGGAATGAACCCTGTCTGACAGGAGGCAGAGCACTGCTGCTCAGTTTAGGCCTTTATGTGCTGCATCTGGTTCTGCCTTCTCGTCACACAGTCAGCTCTCTTCAGGTTGTGCCGACCAGCTCCTGAGTGTGGTTCATGAGCCAGGAGGACAGATTGCTCCTCTCCGTCCCTGCTCAGGATGCATCACCCTTCACCATGGTGCTGCTTGGGAAGGCAGAGTCTCTTCTTCTGAGGAAAGAATTCACTCTGCCTGTCAGCAGGGAGAGCGAGCTGTCCACCCAGCCAGCCCTTCCTCAGTGGCTCTGTGGCAGCAGGTGCCCCTGCTGTGCACTCTGATGCCAAAGGAGAGCAAGTAGCAGGGGCAGGAGAGAGGAGCACAAGTGAAAATATTATCTGTAGTCTTCTGTTTTATTTAAGCCATTCTTGCAAGTTTAAAAAATTCTAATCTACATTCTATCCATTTGAGTTTAATACTAAAGTGTTTTAAATTACCAGATTAATTATTTAACTTTTCCTCCCTGATTTCCACTAAAGCCCACTCTCTGGGAAGCTGAGCTTTGGTTGATCAGTGGCTTGTAGCAGTAATTGCAGGCACAGGGCTGTTTGAAACAGAGGAAAGTAGCTGCATTTGGTGCTCTGTGCTGCCGACCCATCATGATCAAGAATATGCCTTGTCTGCAGAGGACCAGCGTGGGAATCTGTGAGCGCAGCAGAGACACAAAGGCACGGTCTGTGCATTCACTAGGAACCACTCAGAGTCGCATCATGAAATTTGTAAGCTTGAGGGAATTCAGATTGACGTGTTTTGGGTAAATATCCTTGCTCTGGTGAGCCTGGTTCGGTTGTCATCCATTCAGTAGAAATCTGTATCTGTGTGAGCAAGAGATGAGCTGGGCGACGCGGCTCTGCTTTCCCCTGGAATGTCAGTTTGCACATTCCTCTTAGGGTGTGTGTTGCTGATTATAAACTGTGTGTGCACATGTATGTGTGTTTACGTTTATGGTGCTCAATGCAAGCTGTCTTGTCCCTCTGGTGTGTGAGAAGAGCGGGTTTTGCATTGCGAATTCTCTCAGAGACATGTGGCGCTCTTCACTGCAGGACCTCCACAAAGAATTTTCCTGGTTACTGTCAGCTAAAAGCAGTTTTCATCTTGAACCTCCCCTCGTGTGGGTACACAGTGGCAGGACCAGCCTGGGGCGCTGTCTTGGAACTAGCTGAGGAAAGTGCTTCAGTTAAAAAAAAAGTTGCGTGGAGAGGGTAAGAGGCAGCCAGTGACAGAGCGGCTACCCCTGGGTTTTGAGTGTATTCTGCCATTCTGCTTAAAGGATGCTTTTTAAATCCTGAAGTGGTTGAGCTTTTTTGTAGCGTATGATTGAGGCTTCCAGAGTGCCAAGCGCAGGTCTGTCTGTGGTTTTTGGAGATATTAGTGAGTCATGCCTACGCTCTCGCTACATCCGTGACAGGCTATGTCCAGTCTTGTGAGCTCTGTGCCTTGCTGGGGGTTACGGGTGCATTGAGGTAGCTGTGCCCTGACACCTACCTTTTGTTAAGTGTGCAGCAGTGGGAGAGTGTACGAGGGGAGGGGAGATCTGTGAGCTCAAGAAGGATGGCTCAGCATATCCCAGCAAGCTCCCTGCCCAGGATTCTCAGCAGGACTGTGTGTGGCCTGGGGACCTGAGAGGGATGGCTCTTCTGCCTCCTTCCCCCAAAACCCTCATCAGCTGTTGGCTGTGGAGTAAGAGAGATTACCTGACTTTACAAGCCAACTTCTTTTTTATATTTCATGCCTCTGCCTTTACCTTGGCCTCGCTATCTCTTCTCTTCTCATTTCTACATTTCTCCCAGGTGAAAGCTAGAGATTTGACTCCTGTATTAAGTCCATTAACCAAAAGTATGCCATTCTGAATCGTGGACTGTTCTGCCGAGTCGATGGATAGAAGAAAATCCTTGCTGTTGGTTTGATTTAGACAGGAGAGATCTGCATGGAGCTTTAGAAGTGAGCCAAGCCTACTCTCCCTGTTGATAAAGGCTTTAACTGCCATCCTACTCTGGCCTCAAGCATAGAGCACTATGTGAACGCACTGGAAATACAGTTTGCGGAGCTTTATAGCCAGGTCCCATGGAGGTTGCTATTGGATAACGTTTTTTGTTGTTAAAATCCCCATACAGAACCATGCCAAGGCATTGTGACTCAGTCGACTCATTGAGCATGATTTAAAATGAGACTGCCTATGTAGGGACATTTGCTATGGACTTCAGAACTAGAACTGAAAGGATGGCAGTATTTTTCTTGGGAAAAATATGGAAAGCATCTTTTAAAATCCTCAAGTCTCCATCATTATTCAGAAAACATTCTGCGTTCTGCCATTGTAGTGATTGAGTTATGCCATTTACATAGCCCGTTGTGTTTGCGACTTTTTACAATGTCAGAATTGATTGAGTAACACTAGATTCAAGAGCTACATAAATTTCATTGCCTTTAATTCACTGGGTACTCTTGGCTTAACCTGGTAATCATGACCAGGGCAATCACATTCTGTCCTAAACTTAATTACTAATATACAAGCACTCAAATCACATATCATACTTCATACAGTGTTACATGTGTAGGTGTTATGGTGTCTGTCTCATTGTCTCCCCCAAAACGTGTGTGCTCATGGCTGGGGATTTTGGGAGGTGACTAGATCATGGGGCCAGGATACTCATCAGAAGATTAGACCACTGATGAATTATAGCTGAATGTGACGTTGGGAGGTATAGCCTGGCTGAAGAAGTGGGTCACCGGGGGCGTGGTCTGGAAGGGCCTCCCTCCCTCGCTCCCTTCTTTTTTTCCTCTGCCTCTCGCCACCATGCCCAGAACCACATCAGAGAAATCAGGTGCTTGAGCTCATCAGGGTCTCCCTACCTGAAAGACATAAAAGGAAGGGTACTTCTAGCTGGCACAGCAGTAAGACCGATCTGTCACTGGGTCACTTGTACTCTGCCATGCCCCTTTGCCATGCCACCGTGCTTTGGAGCCAATTGATTATGGACTGAAAACTCTACAAACTGTCAACCAAGACACACTTCTCCTTTCTGAAAGATGTGGGTATGGTATTGTATGTCTACAGTGAGGAGAACATAACTAAGACAATAGGTAACAAGGACTGAGGGAAGGTTAAGAGGCCCACACGAAGTGGAGAGGCAGTACAAAGAGCAAAGGGGAAGAGCGGGTAGAAATGGGAAGTTACTGTGGATGGCCGGGTGAAAGGTTGACACCCCAGTGAGTAGCGCTGCCAAGACTTGTGTCCCAATGGCAACAGTTCCAAAATGGTCAGAGCATGCACAGGAAAAACTGCACTATGCCAGAGCCCGGGGACAGAGTCAGGCGTTTATCATTGTGCTGATCTTCCAGGGCAGGGATTGTGACAAGTGACCCGGTGACAGATCGGTCTTACTGCTGTGCCAGGTCAAAGTACCCTTCCTTTTATGTCCTTCAGGTAAGGAGACCTTGATGAGCTCAAGCACCTGATTTCTCTGATGTGGTTAGATATGTTCCTGTGGCCCTGATTTAATTTGATAAGTTCATAGGTGGTAATTTTTATTAGCCCATATAAGTTATTAAAGTATTAGGCTGCACTTTATGATTGAACTGGTCATAGAGATTGTTTGCTAATACAAATAAGATTTAGAGTCATTTTACTTTGGCATTTGTACACAAAGCAAATGACCCATGGCAGACTGCTTTTGTAGATAATGGCATAACTCATGGGCCTGAAAGCCGCTGTTCATGAACACCTCAGAGGGCAGGGCCCAGCTTGCTTTCCACAGCTGTGTAGATACTTGACCTCTCAGAAAATGTTCCTTGGTTCCAGATTGAGTGTGGGATGGTATAGGAAACCTGTGAATTACAGGGAATTTTAAGATACTGTATTATGAAGTACTTAAAAGTACTTTGAGGTATAGCACTATTGTACTTGCCATTATATTAATTTTTGACAAATATTAGGCTTGACTTTTTTCATCTAACCAGTTGGTTTTTCATTGGATGTCCAAATGTACAAAAAGATCTACATCAATCTCTCTGTAAGGTAAGAAAACAGAATATTTGTAACAGTCTAGAAAAATTAACAACATGATATAGAAAAACTGAATAATGTGTGTGTGTTTGTGTGAGAGGGAGAGAGAGAGATGCGGGAGATTGAGCCCAAGGCCTAATGGATGCTAAGTAGGTGTCTGTCACAAAGCTATACTCCTATCACCAAGTATCACTACTTTAAAAAATCGTATTCTCCTGCTGGCAAAGAATTTCACAGATTCTTTTCATGTGCAAGAATGGTGAAGAACTTGTTACCGCTGAGAGCATTGGAGGAGTTGCTGCCTTGTAACACCCCTTGCTAAGAGGAAAGCTTACTCTCGCTGACTTACCTCCCGGCCCCCTTCTCTTTCCAGCCCTTCTCTCTGGCCCTCTCTCCCTCCTTTATTTCCTCCTCTTGCTGTGTACATACTTGTTTGACTTAAGAAAAATCTCACTCGGGATGGTTCATCTCATCTTGGCAGCTTTATGTGTCCTGGTCCAGAATGCTGCCTGTCAGTCTGATGGCAGTGCCTGCCTCATCGAACAGAAAAGTGCTTAAGAGGAAAACCAAGAAGTGAAATAGTCTCCCTAAGATTCTGAAGAAGGCCGGAGGGATGACTTGGTAGTTTAAAAGGAGGGAAAAATAATACAAGCATATTCATGGTGGTAGGTGGCAACACAGATGGGACTTTAAAGTCAAAATAATTCTTACTCAATTTCATACCACCTCTTTAGAGTATTTGGTAATCCCTAGGGTATTAGAATATCATGTACAAACAGAACCTTGTAATGAAGTAAATTAGTTCTCAGGCACATCATCTTATCAAAGACAAGGAATAAAATTGATGTAGAAAATGAAACTTGTGTCCTCAGTCTTGATTTCCCCTTTGAAGATGTGTGTCTCTCTCTGTATTTTTTCCCTGAGGTCATATGTTTCTGGTCAGTGTCACTGGCCCTGTAGTCTGAAGAGATCTCATTCCTTTCCTTATCAGACTGTCCTGCTCCGCTGAGGATGGAACGCACAGAACCAGGGTGGGCTTCTTGACGCCATGGAGGCTGCTGGCCACGTGTCATTATCAGTCTTTTTATACCATGTTTTTAATTTCTCTGGACTGTTAGAAATGTTTTGTTTTCTTACTCTACAATGTCAGGTGCTGCTGTTTTCCAGCCTTTTGGGGGTGGCAGATCATGTGTGGGGAGGCGAGTATGGATCCTGGATGTTGGGGAAGAGAAAAATTCAGGCGTAGAGATAGGGCTCTTGTTCCTAGTGGAAGGAAATGGGACCTGCAGGAAGGCACAGAGTGGGGGAACCACAGTCAGGATCCCGTCCCACTGCAGTTAGAGTGCATTTCTAGAGGCCCCTTTCCGATTGGGAGAGGCTGCATTTGGTGGCTGACAGCCTTCCTCCCAGAGGAAATGACTCACCTTGCCAGTGAGCTGGCTCAGCCCTTCTTGACTGATAAACACCTGTCTTTCCTACTTTTTTTATTCCTCCCTCCTGGGTTCTCCTTGGTTAGTGACTAACCTGAGTCATGAAGTAGAAGTAAATTATTTTATCAAATGAAAACCACCTCAAAATATCCACAGAGAGACATAGAATGAGTCTCTCTTCTCTTATAAACAGACTTCATGTTTTTGGCTCCTAAAACCTAGAAATCTTAAAATGTGCTGCTCAGTCGGGCCTTTTTTGCACATGGTTATGGGAAATGGAAAATGAGGGTGCACATTTGCTTTATCACGGTGTCATTAATACGGGGGCAGATCTAATGCTTCACTGTAGCTCAGCAAGTGTCCTCTGGGTGCTTCTGGTAGGTGTCTGTGTCTAGGGCATGCTTGTACCTGGCATCGAAGCAGAAGTGCTGTTAGCAAGAACCAGTGCAGAACTAGGCCCATCTTTATGTGCCTGAGGACACAGCCCCAACCTGCGGCCAGTAGTGCAGTACCCGCAGGCTCTGAATCTGACGTGTGCTAAAATTTCTCTTGTTGATGAGCCTTTTAGAACACAAAGTACATAGTTCTAACAGTGGGTGGCAGTGTACCATGGCACGTTTCAGACTTAGAGTCAGGGTCCTTTGGAGGGAAATAGCCTATTGATAACAACGTTTAAAAAAAAAATACAAAGGGATGAAAAAGCAGCAGAACAGAAAACATAAAGTGAGTTGTTTTCCCATAATAAAATAGCTATTGTTTGGTGGTACTTCTGGGATGAAAGCCTAGTACATTACATGGCGCTCTGCTGCCAAAAAGACAAGAAAGTGAATACCGTGTGGAGGGGACCATTGCCAGGGATGGGTTAAATTCAGCTTTGTGACACCAGGCAAGTTACTGGACCTCTCCAGTGCACCATGCTGTCGTATTCAAAATATTGTCCTGCCAGGATAGGATTAGAGTGACAGAGAATATATTAAGATTAATGAGACATTATTGAGTTAGAGATGACGTAGCACCTGGTATATAGCGACCTCCCTAGAAAACATAATTTCCATCTATTTGCACCCCTTTATCACAGGTATAGAAGCAGACCTTAAAGATATTGCTGTAAAATAGCATAACTAAAACACGAACCAGTCAGTCTTCCCTGGAGTGGAATTTATTCAGTGTTCTTGACATTTAGGATGTGTAATTTCACATGATCTAGGAGATCTTTGATTTTACCTTAAATTATTCTTGTATAGTTGAGACATCAATCTTAATTTTCCCCCATGAAGTGTGAAGAGCGTTGTGAATTGCTTAGGTCTTTCAGCTGTCTGTCAAGTCTCTCAAGACTGATAAGTGTGGAATTGCTTTCCAAATCCTGTTTTAAGTTGTGTGTTTCATCTAAAAAAACAAAGGTTTTTTTTAGAGTAATAATAGTTATAAACTTTTTCTCCACTAAGTCTGCGCCCACCTGACTCCGTCTTCTCTTCTATCTTCTGCACCTCTTAACCCTGCTCAGAAGGAGCCGTCATCTAACCCTTGTTAGCTGGACTTCGGCAAGTCAGGGACTTGGTCCGCAAACCTGACCCTGCCCTGCCAGTGACACTGGGGCTTTTGTCAGCCTGCTCTACCCTCCCAGCCTGTTTTCTCTCTGTGGGAATAAAGTTGCTAGTCACACTGGGGGTGGGGGTTAAGTAGAAAAAGAGCATCTCGCAGATCGGTGAGCTGGAACTGAAGTTCGCCATCTCTGGTAGATCCCAGCCGGAGTCAACCCCTCAGCCTCAGATAGTCCCCCTGCTCCCAGGCTGCAGCCCTGACCTGTCAGGGACACACCCAGCCCTCAACCATGACTCGCGGCAAGCTGTCCTGAGTTTACAGAACTCCCTGTCTGCGCCTCCCTGCTGGGTGCTTGGTCCTGTCTCCCGTCCTTGGGGCCCCTGACTTAGCCCTTCCCTCTGTGCTCACCTCCTGTGTCTTCCAGCAGTGTGGAAGGCTGCAGCCCGTCTCCATCCTTACAGAAGACCTCACCTTTCCCCTCGCTATCCCCCAAGGCCTTTCGTAGTCCCTCCCTTGCCAGTTTTTCTCCATCACATCCTGGCCTCCAGCTTCCTCCAGGCTCCCCAGTGTCTTCTTGCATGCAGCCTGCCCCTTTTCCTGAGGTCTGGATGCCCTGACCTGTCCTCCTCAGGACATTGTCCCTTGAATTCTGTAAGGCCTGCTTCCTACATTTGTGCTCGCCTATTCAGATTGCGTCTTGACGAACTCTGCTGCCTGCTTCTTCCCCTCAGTGTTGTGGCTTAATGTTGGTGTCCTCTGAAGGCTTCTTTCCTTGCCATATGTCTTAGTTTCTTTTTCATTGCTGTGACCCAATACCCAATACCCACAGTTTAAAGGAAGAAAGGTTTATTTTGCTCACAGACCCTACCAGAGACGGTAACCTTCAATTCAGTCCATAGCTGGCTGGCTTCAAGGCTAGGGCAGCAGAGCAGAGGGGCTTCACAGAGGACAGGAAGCTCATCGCAAGGGAGCAGGAAACAGAAAGTGATCCAGGGAGAAAGGAGAGAGAGAGAGAGAGAGACCCATCAAAGCCGTGCCCCAGTGACCCACCTCCTCCACCATCACTTTTGGCTGATGAGTGCCATGCGTTCATGATCCAGTCACCTCCTGGGGCCCAGTGTGAGTGCATGCGGCTCTGAGGGACATCTACACCAGCCAGGACACTCCATGCCTTCTCCCATTGCTTTCTAGCAGTTCTGCTTTTTCTTAGGGTTCAAACTACCTTCAGGACAGTAATTCCCAGTAGAGTCTGCGTACCCCACATTTCCACTGTCCTGCAAAGCCACATCTTTGTATTCCACATCTAGCTGTGCCCCTCCTCCCTTAGCCCAGTCTCTAAATAGTACAAACCTGTGCTGTCGTGCTGGGACCCCCAGAACGGGCCCTCCGTCCTCCTGGTATCCCAAGCCTCCTCTGTCCTGCCCAGCAGCTGCCCTTTCTCCTCTGCTCTCTGTACTGGTGTGGGCTGGTCTGTACCCGAGGAGGGTGTCTGATGGAGAGCCCCACCCGCCTGTGCTGTGGGCCCCTCCTGCTCCCTTCTCTGGGCATCCGTGCTGGGCTTCCTCAGGCCTCGGCCCAGAGTCCGTCTGCCCGGATTATGCTCCCCACCTGCAGCACTTCTGCCAGCACTCCCCTCAGCAGCTTTCCTTAGGGAGGTGTCCTCTGTGGCTTCGTCTTGACCAGTCCACTTCCTTGTCCGCCTCAGCACACAGATGATGACCTGTGCCCCCTCGCTGGCACTCATGTGGATTTCTGTGCCCTGATTTTGTCTTCCCAGTAAGAACAGGCCGGGGTTGCTCTGATTCACTCTCATAACCCATGCACCTCATTTTAGAAGATGGCTTGTTTGTGAGTCAGTGGAAGGTAAATAAATGAGTAAGAATTAAGTCTAAGCTCGGCAAGGCAGCATACACAGATAAACCCAGCACTTGGCGGACTAGGGCAGGAGGATTGCCCTGCGTTCGAGGCCAGCGAAACTATATAGTGAGACCTTGTCTTGAAACACAAGCAAACAGAAAAATTAAATGTACCTGTTTATAGAGCAGTTACCGTAATTCTGGATAGATCACGAGTATTTAATATTAGTAGCTTTATTTTTAATTAACTTTTCAACTTGTAATCATGCAATGAAGACAGAAAAAAAAAAAAAAGCTACCAGACTGTTTTTTAAAGATAATGTTTCTTGGTGACATCATTAAATGCTAAGGCAGGTGGCAAGGGCCAACTCACAGTCAACCTTGAAATATTTATTAGCTGTTCTTTACTTAAGCTCCTACTCATGGTAAGGTCATTATTTCTAGTTTTTGTTTGTTCGTTTTTGTTTTTGAGACTGGGTCCCACTTTGTCATTTAGCCTGGCCCTGAGCTCACTATGTAGCCCAGGCTGGCTTTGAACTCTCAGCAATCCTCCTGCCTCTGCCTCTCAAAGACTGGGATTACAGGTGTGAGCCATCACACCCGGCGCAAGGTCATTATTTCTCACCTGCATTCTTGCCGACCTGGTTGGTTCTCTTCTACCAATCTTTGCTCTTTCTGTCATAACATCTGTAGATCATGGGCTTTTTAAAGACAGGGGTTATCTCTTCCCTTGTGCCGCATCCTAGTACCCACAGCACATTTCCCAGGCGAGAGTTTGCTGATTGAATGAATGAGATGAATGTTTCAAAAACATGCAATGATAGATAGTACCTGAAGAGTTCATGAAAATTCAGATGGCTATTTTCGGCTCAGTGAAGTTTTGAAAAATTATAGTTCAGATGTTTTCATTATGTGTTTGTCCAGACTGCTAGATTATGTTCAGTTTGAAATGATAAGGGTATTCCAGTGAGCTGTTAGGGTCCCAGTACATAGGGCTCCCTCATTTCTGTTACACAGTGGTGTGAGAGATGGAGCTATGGGACACCAGTTTGATTTTTTTTCTGAAGTGTATGGTTGTAGTTGAAGAGCAATAGCCTTGCTAGGTGTGATGGTGCACGCTTGTAATCCCAGCATTGGAGAGGATCACTGCAAGTTAAAGGCCATTCTAGGGTACCTAGTGCATTCAGGGCCAACCTGTGCTGCAAGCAGACCCTGTCTCAAAAAAAAAAAAATGGAGTAGCCTCATTAATTAAGCAGCTAACTTTGCCCCAGGTCCTGTCCTAAAAGCTTTGCATAGTACTCTCTTCTTCCTAACAGATTCATAAAATAGTTAAGATACCCATTTTGTGGAAAAAGAAACAAGTCTAGGGAAGCAGGTGACTTGCCCCGAAGTCAAGATTTGGGTATGAGTTGAACCCAGGCTTGTGTGACCTAAACACCTGAGGCTTTGCACTTGACCTTGATGTTTCTTTTGTGTAGATTTTAAATAATAGAAAGCATAATTATCTTCATGCGAGCTCTTGCCCAATTTTTTAAGGAGTATTTTCTTTGACACCAGTTGGTCTTAACAGGAGATTTGTGTAGTGAAATGTGATTAGGCAACAGCAGCCTGTGTTATTCAGTTGAGGGAAGATGTGGACAGAGCAGCAGGGCCGTGACTGCTGGAGACACTGGGACCAGGACCTCACCTTTGCATTGTGATATGTGGTGGCCAGGAATCGAACTCAGGACCTTGTGCTTGCCTGACAAACTCCAGAACCACTGAGCTAAATCCCTAGCCCAGCCTTAGCACTTTAAAAAGAATTTTTTACCCTTTGTTGGAGAATTATCCCTGATAGGAAGGGAAGAGTATAAGACAAGGAGGTGTGAGCCCTGAGTCCCAGTTGTGTGACCAGGGCAGGTGAGCCCCCTGCACTGGCTGTCAGCGAGGCAGCCATTTCTTCCTGGCCTGGTTTGGATGCAGAGCCGTGCTCCATGGTTACTGCCCTTCCCAGAGTAGAGCCAGGCCAGCAGGCTCCCGTGGTGCAGTCCAGGCTCTTCGTTCACATGTCAGGCTTCAACATGGGGCTTTAAATGGAACGCTGTGTGTATCTGGTCACGGGCAGACACGGAGGCTGTGTCTCTGCTTCGTTTCCTTCCTATCACATGTTGTTTTCCTGCAGTAGTACAGGGCTGAATCCAGGTGCTACAAGGAGAAATGACCATGACACCTTCCCTCAGTTTCCAGCCCTGCTGGGGAGACCGAGAGGCCAAAATGGGACATTGGAACAGGGGTGCGAGGGTTGGATGGGGTGAGGTGACCCTGGGGCCGATGAGATGGGCCAGCCAGCAGGTCTGCTCTTCCCCTGGAACGCTGCAGCCATCACTGAGGAGGACGGGCCCTGTGCCCGGGGAGGCGTGGGCTGCAGAAGCCTTCAGAGGGCTGTCATCTTCTAGGCTGGCCTGTCCTTTTTTACCCCTTTGACCCCTTGGAAATACCTGTATTGCACTGTTTGTAAGATCCCTGGTTCCCACATACACTTAGTGTCTGCCTCGTCCCTCTGATGTGTTGAGGGGAAATAACATCCAAGAGTAGGAAAAGATTCATCTTGAGCATCAGAGTTGAGAGATGTGGCATTATCTTGGTTTTAGTGCCTTTCTTAAAAAAAGTTTTGTCAGCTCTCCTATAGAATGGATGGTGCAGCCCTCTGCTCCATGGAGAGTTGGTCAATCTGTTGGAAATTTAGGCCTGAACAGAATTCTGTGGATTAGGAGAAAACTTTTGTGTCAAATATATTCATATTTAAACGAGTAAACAAAAATGAGAAAGGGTGTCCTCCAGGTATAGGGTGCAAATCCAGGCAGCAGCCAGTGGTACAGGGCCAGGCTAGCAGCTGCTGCGGGAGGAGTGAGGCCAGCCTGCAGGGCGTCAGGAGCCGGCCCTGTTGGCATTAAACATAAACTGGCAGAGGGCAGCAGGGCTTGGCAGTGTCATCCAGGGGGTGGTCACACCAGGGCATCCACAGACACTCCATTGCTCCTGTAGACACGATCCATGCCTGTGCCACCTCTCGGGGACTCTCTCTGGGACCCTTCCAGAGCCTGCGGTGTCTGGACGAGTACAGTACTCAGTTTTTGTTTCCGCTCTAACAGTTGGGTAGGCAGTTCTGAGCTCAGTTTCCTCATCTCTAATTATGTGCACACAATAGCTCGTGTTTCGCTCAGGAAATACCCATCAAATGCCTCTTCTACTTATAAGTATCTTAATTAACACAAATATAAGCAGTGCCTTTAAGCATGGAAAACTCTGGTTTCGATGGAGAGCACCCAGGACTAGTGGCGTGTGTTTCTGAACGGCCTAAGAAAGTGGCATCTCAGCCACTGTGCTCATTTACACTCAGCCTGTTCAGGGCTCTTCTCCCGTGTCCCAAAGCAAGGTCTCTTACAGAGGTCTTCTGCTTAGCTTAGTCTGACTGGAAATGGCCCTTCGTAGTTGGACAGGGTAAACAATGACAAACCAGACATTTATATGTATTTGAAACATACCAAACGCGCTTCAAATGAGAACTAAAACACTGCTAATGAATTATACCTCCTGTTCTCCTGTCTGAGCTTCCTGACTCCCTACCAGGGACTACTCCTCTCTTAAAACAGGCCGGCCATTTATTCATATGCCTGTCTTGTGTTCCCTTCTCTCTCCTTCTCTCCCTCTTCTGTCTTTCGTGCATACATGCATGTGTGTGTGTGTAAAGGGTATCACAGGCTCCTTGGGATTTGCATTTCTCACCTGTCATTGCATTGCTAAACCAAGGTCCACTCACTTTGTTTATATGCCTGTGGTTCCTCTATGTTTTTGCTCATAAAGTCTTGTGTTGTGCAAATATTCTGCAATTTATCTGTTCACCTGACAATAGGGATCTGGATTGCTTCCTCCTCTTCTCCCTTGCCCCCTTTTTGACTGTTATAATCAGTGCTTTTTCAGAAATTCTTGCATTGGTCCCCTTATTCTCCTGTGTTAGCAGTACCTAGGCATAGGGTCACTGGGTTATAGACAGGATGTGAAGTAATCCACTTTAGATAAGAACACTGAATTGTTTTCCAGGGTGGTTACATAGCCTCTAGCAAACTCGCTGCTCCACGTCTTCCCAATGGTTAGTATTAATAGTCTTTCTAACTTCTGCCAACAGCAGTAGGTATAAAATGGTATCTTACTGTGCTCTTAATTTGTTCTTGCTAGAAGTTGAGCATTTCTGCATATGTTTATAAACTTTTTATGCTTCCTTTGTGAGGTAAAGATGCGTGCTTTTCATGTCTGCTGCCTGTCTTTCTCTGGTTCTCCTGCCAACTGTTAGCACGTTCGTGTGTGCTGGTGCTAATCCTCTGCCTGTCGAATGTCATATTCAGATCTCCCAGTCCACAGAATGACCTCACTCTGGCCAGTGTCTTCTGGTGGACAGAAGTCCCAATATTAATGTAGCCAAACTTTCTGGTCTGCTTTTTATGTTTAACCTTTTCTGTATCTTCATAAATTAACCTCTGCTTCCAGCTCAGAAAGATAATCCCATTTTCTTTTCAAGTTTTCAGAGTGTGCTCCTGACATTTAAGTTCTTCATCCATCTGGAGTGGATTTTTTAGCTTGGTGTGACTAAGAATCTGATTTCATTTTTTTTCCTATGGATAAACCATTTTTCCAACTCTTCATATTTGTAAGCTATTCTTTTCAAAAATCAAAGTTTCACAGATGCAGTAATTCTGTCTCTAGGCTTATCTGTACCACAGACAAGTCTGTTTATTTCTTTATCAGTTGCCATACAGTCTTTATTACTAAAGCTTTACTATGAGCTCTTCTAGCTGGTAGGGCAAGGCCTGTTGTCATTCTTCAGAAGTGTCTCAGGCATTGTTGGCCTTTTCGTTCTTCCACCTGTCTGGTGTTGCAGAGTAATTGAGGCATACTTTATATATAGTAAAATTACTGTCTTTTGAGTATAGTTTGGGCTTCAGCAAATCCATCTGTTCATATAAGTACTGGCACACTCAAGACCTGAGACACTTCCCTCACTCTCCCAGGATTCCCTCATCCCATTTGTCACTGACTTCCACTATACCAAGCTCAACCCTGGTTCTTTGCAACTATCACTTTTTTGTTGATTATTTTAGCCTTTAATTTTTAGTTTTAATATCTACAATACCTAATTTAAATGGCCTCTTTTTAAAATTTTTTTTGGTGGAGTTATAACAGATCAGCTCAGTTTCAGAAGGACTTTGTATCTGACAGTCCTTAGAAGGCCTTAGCCAGCTGTTTAGATTCTCTGATGCTCAATCCCTCTGTCCTTGTAGTCACTGGAACATCCCTTCCTCCTCGGTTGTCGTCAACACTAAATAAATGCTGCCACGTGTACAGAGTGGCAGAGACAGTGGGCCAGGCAGGTGAGGCTGGGAGTGAATGAGACTGTTCATAAGAGGAACCAACTCACTTGCGTACAGGGAGATGGGGTACACTCCCAGCATGTTTGGTTTCCCAGTGACTTTGACACAGTGGCAGGACCAGCAGATGGCCTTGAATCATTTCCCTGACATATTTGGCAAAGGCTAGTGTTGCCAAGCAGCCTTCTCTGTGCTGCTTGTAACAGGGAGCAAGACTCATGGAGGACACAGTTGACGGACAATTCATTTGCTAATTCACCCATTAGAGGTGTGGCTCGGAGCCAGAGATCGGCTCCTAGATTAAAGGCGAGAGCTTGCAAAGCTGCTGGGACCTGAAGGAATGCTGGTTGGTAAATTATTCCCACATGAAGGCCAGCAGTGAAAAGTGGATCATTCTGTTTCCCCTGTTAAGTGATCCTAATTCCAAATGTGCTCAGATAAATCCCCTTGCCATGCTGGTGAGTTGTTTGTAGCATTTGTCCACGGGGCTAAGAGTAGAATGATTGGAAACAGTCGGATAGTGCTAAACAGATCCTCAGGCTCCCTCTGGCCCTGTCATCACCTCTGTTGTCTTGGGGAACGTTGACCTGAGCCTACTCTTTCACTCAGTAGTCCGAATTCAGTTTGAGAGATTAGTGCAAGTGCCATCCTCCTTCTGGTTGTGCTTCAGAATAAACTTTGCAGAACAAAGACTGAAACTGGAGGAGCGGATGCAGGAAATGCTTATTTGCCAGCAGCTGGTAGGATGGCAGGTCTGAGTGCAGACCACCTTCATAGATGAGCGTGTCTCCCAGGCGGGCTGCCTGCACCGTGTCATCTCCATCTTCTCTTCTCATGTCATCTCCATCTTCTCTTCTCGTGAGTCAGCGTCAGCGCGCTGCGCTACTTTGAGCTCGAGTTTTAGCACCTCGATCTACTTCTGGGAGACACTGCAGAAGATGAAAGTCCCTTGATACTTTGAGGGATTTTTTCGTTTTTATCTTTAGCTGTGGAATGAATATTGGAAAAGTAGAACAGACTTCCGAGTGAAAAATTGTTTTAAAGAAAGGGGATTTTTCTTTTTAAAGTTATTTTTTTTTAAGTGGATAAATATTTAGAGCCCAACGTTCTGTGAATGATTGTGCTGAGGCGTTTCAGTCAAGTCTGATCCACTTGCAGATTAAAGTATCAGGTGCTGGGGCCAGGGATATAGCTCAGTGGTTCCAGCGCCTGTCTTGCAAGCACAAGGACCCGGGTTCGTTCCCTGGTAACCACATAACAGTACTGAGCATGGAGACTCACCCCAGCAGCAACCAGTACCACATACCACAGTGCCGGGCGTGGTGGCTCACGCCTGTAATCCCAACACTCGGGAGACAGAGGCAGGAGGATTGCTGTGATGTGAGTTGGAGGCTGAGCTCAGGGCCGTCCTGAACCACAAAGCGAGACGCTGTCTCAAAAAAAATTAAAATAAAATAAAATAAAATAATAAAGTGTCAGGTGCTGAACACGCAATGTCTGCCTCTTCTCATTCTGCTGTCTCTCCCTTGGATTTTAGGTCCCTGATACACTGGAGTCCTTTGTCCGGTTCTGCGTGTTTGTTTCTGGATGCCTCCTGCCATGCATTCATTCCTATAATATTTATCAAGAACTGCTCTGGACCAAGAGCTTTGCTAGTTCTGAGTATAGATTCATTGACCCTGGTACCAAGACTGCCCCTGACCACACAGCAAGGCTCTTCCTGTCTCTCTGTGAACTGTGGGGGTTAAGTTTTGGGAGCAGCAGTGGTGGGAGAGCATGAGCCAAAATGCATGCTCCAGCATGTGGGCACTGGTCCACCCAGACCTTTCCTGGGTCCTCATTCCCACACCACTATTGTGTCCAGCCACAAGCTCCGAAGAAGGGGAAGAGTGGGATTAGAACAGAATCGACCTGACTGGAGCTGGGGACAGAGTTCAGAGGTGCAACACGTGCCTCGCAGCCCTAGCATTGGAGAAACAAACAAAAACAACACCTTAGTCTGAAGCATTCACATGGGAGCAGGGAGAAAGTCAACTTTGGTTTTCTAGCCGTCCTTCCCGCAGGGGCACAGTACAATTAGTGGTCTTAGGAAGTGAAAGTAGAGGTGTGTCTCAGGATGGTGGAGGTAGCTGGAATTTGCAGGAGGCAAAATGAGATTCAGAGCAGCAAGAAGGGCGTTGGCAGTAGAATCAGAGTAACCCAATGTTGTATCTGAGAGGTTCCGTCTTGTTTTCTCATCCATAAAAATGATTCCTCCTTATAAGTGTACTGTGAAAATTAGACACCTCACTATATGTGCAATACCCTGCAGGAAGCCTCCAGGATTTCATACAGTTGCTCGTCATCTCCCATACAGCTGTTTTTAACAAAATAGTAATAGTTTAGTTTTTTACCTATTGGTTTTATTTTCGTTTTCTTCCCCAGAAATTAATAATTTTCTTTTCTTTTTTTTTAGAGACAGGGTCTTGCTCTGTAGTTCAGGCTGGGCCTGAGCTCACTATGTAGCCCAAGTGAGCCTGGAACTCACAGCAATCCTCCTGTCTCTGCCTCTCGAGTGCTAGGATTACAGGCATGAACCAATGAGCTGCCACACCCACCACTGTGGTATGTGTTACTGATTGCTGGTGGGCAGGAGTCACCATGCCTGACATTCTGGTATGTGGTTACCAGGATCAAACCCGGGCCCTTGCACTTGCAAGACAGGTGCCAGAATCACTGAGCTAAATCCCTGGCCCCAGAAATGAATAATTTTCAAGCAATCGTGCCAGCTGCAAATATTTTGAAAGTCAGTGATTTACTTATATCATTATAGTTTTCTTGGTGTCACATTATGAGGGAGATTGGAGAGCCGTAAGTGTTCCTAAGGTGAGGACACTGACTGTGGAATGTGTACAGGTTGTACCTACCATCACCTGTCTTGTAAGTGGCAGAACTGAGGTGAGAGCTCAGACCTGAGCTGGGTCTCCTCGGCCCACTTCAGGCCATCTTTCCTAGGTGGCATCCTCATGTTTTATAAGGATTTCTTTCTTTTCCTTGTAGCTGTCAATACCAGCAAATATGCAGAAAGCTATCGGATCCAGACCTATGCCGACTATGTGGGGAAAAGGCAGGGGGAGAAGGAAATCAAGAGGAAGTGGACAGATGACAGCTGGAAGGAAGTGGAACGAAAGCGGCTGAGCACACCAAGCTTGTCCCACTCGCTGCAGAACCACTACTACCCTCCTGACAGGTAAGCATGCTGGCAGTGGATGTCCCGGGTCAGAGCTTCTCCAGCGTAGCTCTCCTGGCTGCTACTTTTAGGATTATGACTTTGGGGCAAGTTATTTTTTTGCAGCTTTCACCCAGTGTGGCTGCTGCTTGAAGAATGAACACTTTTCTAGACACGAGCTCTCTCAGTGAGCTCCGAGGGAGCCCCCTGAGCAGGTGAGGGGCAGACTCTGTGACTTGCTTTTCATAAAGCTGAGGAACCAAGACCACAGCTCATCTGCTTCACACCTTTGTGAGGCTCCTCCCTATGTTGGCAACTTTCGGTTCCCACATAGACACCGAGCCCCACGCCTGCTTAGAAAGAGAGCTCAAGGTGTGCTCCTCCAGTCATCTGTAATTCCCCTTCGGAAAGTAAACACTAGCAGAGTTTGTTGTCTTTGTGAAAATGTAAAAGGTAGATTCAGAAAACAGAAGTCTATGTATAATATAGATTAATTATGGAAAATCATAAAGTTTAGGAAAATAGAGGTTAGCAAAAGAAAGAGCTAAGCCATAATGCCAGCAGCCTAGAGCAATCACCATTGATATTTTGGGTTGTTGTGTATACTTTTAAAATTTGGGTTTGTTTGGTTTTTTTTTAACTAAAATGTAAATAGAAATCTATAAAATGCATAGATCCCCATTAAATGTTCAGTTCAGAGTTCTGACAGTTGTGTGCATTCATGTAACCACCACCAAAATATGGCAGAGAACATTCCTGCCTCCCCCAAGAGTTCCTGTGACCTTTTTCATCCAGTCTCCAGTCACTGCTACCCTGAGCGGCCATGTTTTAATTCCTGTCACTGTAGATTAATTTTGCTTATTCTTGGAATTTATAAACAATGAATCGTGTGTCGTATTTGCCTTTATTGCTTCATGTGATTGTGAAATTCATCCTGACTCTTACCTCTGCTGATCCCTTGCTCTTACTTTTGAGTTGGATTCTGTTGTATGAATATGCAGCGTTTGTTTTACCCATTCTCTTGTTGGTATACGTTTGGATGGTTTCCATAGATAAAGCTGCCCTGAACACATCATTTAAAAAAATCATCAGCATATGTTTTTCTCTTGAGCAAATACCTGTGAGTACAACTGTTGATTGTTCAGATATTTGGTGTTTCTGTTGAACTTTCTAAGAACAACGAAATCCAGTTCTCCAAAGCTGGTGCGCTGTTGTGTAGTGTGCTGGTCTGTCATAGAGTTTTAGTCACTCTGCACCCCTTCGGGGTGTCATGCCATCAGTCTGTTGGTTTCAGCCATTCTGGAGGAACGAGATGGTGTTCTGCTGTGGTGTGAATCTGTGTTTCTCTCTTGACTAATGATACCGGCCACCTTTTTCTGTGGCTACAGTGCCAGTGTTCCGTCCCAGGCCTCACCCGTGCAAGGTCGTGTGGATGTCTGAGTCTCTTGCCTCTTTTTAAGTTCGACTGTTCTTTTCCTACTTTTGATTTGTAGGAGTTCTTTTACGTAGTATGGACAGATATACAACCTTTGTCAGATAACATGCTCTGTATATAATGTTTTTTAGGCTGAAGTTTGCTTAGTTGTATTGTAACGGTGCATTTTAACGAGCAGACTATTTTTTAAATTTTGATGAAATACTATTATGAATTTTTTTATAATTAATGAGTTTCTTTAAAATCTCTACCTGTTCTAAGGATAATTTTTCTCATGTTTTCTTCTGAACAGTTTGTTGTTTTAGCTTTTACATGAGGGTAATGATCTTTCAAATTAATTTTGTATATGAAGTGAAATGGGGTTTATCTGTTTTTTCCAGCAATATTTATTATAAAGACTTTTCTTCTTTCATTCGTTTAACTCACTACCTTTATCACATATAAACTGACTAGCTCTAATCCTAGACTCAACTCTTCTGTTCCACATATATATATATATATATATGTTTTTTCTTACGGTAATACCATACTACCAGTCATAAGTAAGTCTTGAAATCATATACTTTCTCATATCATATACCTTCTAACTTCTTTTTATTTTTCTTTAGTTTTTTTTTTAGGTTTTTTGAGACACAGTCTCGCTTTGTAGTTCAGGCTGGCCCTGAGCTCAGCCTCAAACTCACATCACAGCAATCCTCCTGCCTCTGCCTCCCGAGTGCTGGGATTACAGGCGTGAGGCATTACGCCTGGCACTGTGCTATGTGGTACTGGTTGATGCTGGGGTGAGTCTCCACGCCCAGTATTGTTATGTGGTTATGGGGGATCGAACCCAGGCTCTTGCGCTTGCAAGATAGGTGCCAGAACCACTGAGCTATATCCCCGGCCCTACTCTAAAGATCTTATATATCTTACATTGCTTTTCTTCATTATCAAAAATCCTTTTTTATGTCGTACTTGGAATTGTTTCTTAAATTTCATTCTAAGTTATTTATTGCTTCTATATAGAATTATAATTTATTGTGATTGGTGTTATATCCTACTACCAAATAAATTTATGTATTTCTTCTGATAGTTTTTTTAAACATTCCATATGATTTTCTGTCTGTACAATTCTGTCTGTAGTAGTTTTTGCTTTGTTTTGAGACAGAGTTTTGCAGTGTAGATAGGCTGGCCTCTGACTGTAGTCTTTATGATAACAATTACAATAGCTTTTAATAGCTTCTTTGATTTCTCACATAACAATATATTCTGGGCTTCTCCAACACATTCTTACCTTCTGTTTCTCCAAGGAGCACTATTCCTTTCCTGCTAACAGGAAATGGAAAATGATATTTAGAAACCATAATTTGAGTTCTAGGGGCATTTGTGGATGTTTGATTGATCTTTTAATAGTAGTCCTTTAGAATGAAGAATTAGCAAGGAAGCCTATTGACTCTTCCTTTCTCTAAGATAAATTTATATAGATATTTCCAGTTTCCATTGGACTCCTGAACTTGTGCTTAATTTCTTTTAGTATAATTCCTTTTCTTATTACGCTAAAGATTGTGATTCCAAATCATATAGACATTTTTTAGCCAACGATGTATTTAACAGTCTCAGAATAACTACTGATGCCATTACTAATATATATAACTATTGAAAGAAATTAGTTATTTTTGTGTTTAGGGTAAATTCCAAGAGAGATGAATGATCAAAGTACCATGTTTGGGGGCTGGACATACAGTTGAGTGGCAGTGCTTGCCTCACCTGCACAGGACCTGAGCATTACAGTAGCATGTGCATTTGTGTGCATATAGATGTTGTACACACAAGCACGCGGCACACTCACCAACACACACACACACACCTCTTTTAAAGTCCTTTTAGATAATTCATCTGTGTGATTAAACTCATAAACGTATTTTTATTTTTACTTTTTATAAAGTGTAAATTTGCTTTCTGATTATGTAAAAACATTAGATAATTCTAGCATATTCAGGAAAATGTCTTCTCCCTTTGCCTTTTGTGTCTCTTTTCTCTCATCCCCTTTAGGCAGATCTTGTTTTTAGGGCACTTTTCCGTCTTTTTGAGTATGTAAGCGACCTCACACGTTTTGCGGAAGAATACTGATGCATCACACATACAGTTCTCTACTCTTCCTTTACCCATAGACTCAAATCTTGGAAACCCATTAAGTTGTGATTTTTCTATACTATAAGGGACTGTGGTGTTCTTCAGCATCCTTAGTAAAAGCATACCAGCCAGTTATACCTGGCTGTTTGAATTCTAATTTACATTACTGACTTTCTAGCAAAATCTGTACAAGTCAGATGCTTTGTGAGAAGCTTAAGTCAGGACCAGTCTCCTTGTTCAGAGGAGTCATACTGTTTTTGCCTTTTCTCATCTTCTGTCTTTCCTGTCCCATCAGGATAAAGCCCAGGGACACACAGGATGCTTTCTGAAATCTCCATAGGAAATTCAAGAGGACATGAGGAACAAGAGGACACTCTTTTTTTTTTTTAATTATATATATATATTTTGGGGGGCGGGGCAGGGTCTTACTTTGTAGTTCAGGCTGGCCCTAAGCTCATTGTATAGCCAGGTGAGCCTCAAACTCACAGCAATCCTCGTGCCTCTGCCTCTCAAGTGCTGGGATTACAGGCGCCAAGCCCGACACTGTGGTATGTGGTATTGATTACTGGTGAGCACTGATTACTGTTATATGTGGTTTCCGGGGATCGAACTAGGATCTTGCGCTTGCAAGGCAGGCGCTGGAACCACTAAGCTAAATCTCCAGCCTGACATTCATATTTATTAAGCAAATGTTTCTTTCCAAGCATTATGTGGGGTGCTTTTCATCTTGTTTAGTCTGTACGACAACTCAGCAAAACCCAAGGCGATAACGATATTCCTAATTTGTATCTGTGAAAGTGGAGTCCCAGCAAAACTAATTTAGCTACAATTAAAACTCTAACATAGAAGCATTTTGGACCTGTAGTACAGTGTATTAAGATTTAAGATTTTGATATGTTTACAGTTACCTTGACTGTGTAGGCTTCAAAGAGACATTTTAATAAATTCCCCTATGTAAAACAAAAAAATGCGTTAAACCTAAAGAAAAGCTCTGTGTTTCAACCTCACTTCTTTTAGGGGAGGATTTAGATGGCCAGTGTTATGGATCACCAGTGTAAAACTCAAACAGAGACAAAAGTGACCCTGGGCTGAAGCACAGGCGAGTATCAGAAATACCACAGTGTCCTCCTCCTGATTTCCTCAGCACCAGTCTTGCTCCTGATGGCACCTGGTCTTGGTCTTTGCTAAGTGGGCTGAATGATTTTACGTGTGTGGTAACAGGAAGGGGAAAGGTTAAGTCTGTGCAGCCTAAAGTAAATGCAGCAGAAAACAGGAGGGAAGTGTAATAACCACCACTGGGATTATGAAAAGACCAGAGGATTGGACCTGAGGGTGCTTAGCAGCATCCTTAACTGGGGGGGGGCGGGGGCGAGGTGAAAGTACCTGGGGCTTAGGAGGGGATGTTTTGCTCCAGGCCATGGAACAGATGCCACTGGATGGAGCTCTTCCTGCCACCATCCTTACCGCTCCTGTCTCTTTGGCTACATTTAATGACCTTTTAAAGGCTCGTGCTGATTTCAGACCACAAGAATGGCAGAGACATCTGTTCCGAATTCTGTTTGGTTTTTAGTAAGGAAGAGTGCCTTTCTCTCCAGCCTCCCTTTTAGCTGTTTCCCCCTTTGTCAGTTCAATAGTTGAAGAACTTCCAATCTGCTCTGAAGTAGGTATTTTAAGAGAGTAATGTAAATATTCAGTGTAGGAGATATAGAAAGGGGATGTTACTAGAATTTTTGCACTAAGTTTTAGTCTCCTGTGAGTCATGGCAGCAGAAGACAAATTAATTATACAGAAAAGGTGAAAAAAAATGAGACTTAGAGAAGAAGCTGAGTTTGGGGCTTGATCCATGATGTTCTGGGCAGCAAAGACTAAAGACCCAGAACTTGCCATAATTTGTTCAGTACACTGGGAGTAACAAATGTAACGGGTCACGCACTGGGCCCTGGTTTGTATGTCCTAGAACAAGGAGGAACGTCTGCTGATTAGGAATTTGTCCACCCCCAGGATGCCTTCCATGGTACGATCCTGCCCTGGAGCATCACAGTGTCATTGGGTCATCAAGGTCATGGCTGTGACCAGAGGTGAAAATGGAGCTCTGTCTCCACACGCCACAGCCGGCTTGTAGGCAGGAGAACGAGGCCTAAGCATACTTTAAGTTGTGAAATGATTTTACCAAAAATTATGTAGAATTACTCCCAACAAACTAAAGTCAAGTGAATGTAAAGTATGGAATTTTAAATTGTACAATTACTAGTAAAATCAAATGATTTACTAGGAGATTGATTTTATGATGGAATGTGCCTAAGACACAGCCTGATTCTTAAGATATAGTAGAATTCTAACAAGTAGTCTGCACCTTCTGTCTGGCCAGGTGTCAAAGAAAGACTGGGCTGGCAAAGCTTATTAGGACTTTCTTTTTTATTTTTTTTAGACGGTCTCGTTTTGTGGTTCAGGCTGGCCCTGAGCTCAGCCTCAAACTCACATCACAGCAATCCTCCTGCCTCTGCCTCCCAAGTGCTAGAATTATAGGTGTGAGCCACCATGCCCGGCACTGTGGTATGTGGTACTGGTTGCTGCTGGGCGTGAGTCTCCACACCCCAGTATGGTAGGTGGTTACCGGGATCGAACCTGGGTCCTTGTGCTTGCAAGACAGGCACCGGAACCACTGAGCTAACTCCCCAGCCCCATTGGGACTTTCTTTAACTTCTCTTCCATCAGTAGATCAGGATATTGTTGCTTCCTTTCAGAGGGGTTATTTGAAAGTGATTCCTGAGAATAGCAACACAAAAGAGCTATACACAGTTTGGATAAACAAAATACACATAGTGGAATACTACGCAGCCCTCAAAGAGGCTATTCTGACACATGCTATCATGTGGGTTTCCCTTCAAGACATTATGCCAAGTCAAATAAGACAGTCACAGAAAGACAGATGCTGTAAGATTCCACTTACACAACATACCTAAAATAAGTCAAAGTCATAGAGAAAGAAAGAGCAGTGGTAGCCATAGGCTGGGAGAGGACAGGATGGGGAGCTGGGGCCTAATGTGCCGTAGTTTTGCCAAACGAAGTTTTTGAGACTGGTCAGGCTTCACAGTGTTGAACATACATTTAGAAATGGTGAAGGGCTGGGGCTGTAGCTCAGTGGTAGAGCCCTTACCTACTCTAGGCAAGGCCCTATTGTTGATCCCAGCTGCACACACGTTAATCATTGTGGCTCACAATGATAAATACGGTTAAATTTTGTTATGTGTACTTAACCACAACTGAACATTTTAAAGAAGAGTTTCAGACAACCGATAATCTATTTTTTACAATAAATTTGATTTGAGGTGTTTCTCATAATGGTTAAAAGTGGAAAGATGGTAAGAGACTTAAAGTAGTGATATATCCAAGAAATTATGAATTACTATCTAGAAGAGCCATGTATTCCCTTCTCAGTTATTGCTTTTCTATTTGTTCCTTTATCTGTTCAGCTCCTCCTCTACCCCCTGTGCTGGGGACGGAAGCCAGGGCCTTGTGCGCCCTAGAAAAGTAGCCACCATGTACCTGCATCTGCAGCCCTCACAGGGTTCGCACAGAGTCTGGCCTTTCTCTGAGGTGTGGACTGTGGCACACATACACCTGGCTGGGTCAGTAGTCAGCTGAAGATCTGCTTGAACCGGACTAGATGTTGAAGTATCAGCTCTACAGATGTTGACAGGGCACAGCTGTGGAAGCGTCAAAATTGTATCAAAAATTAGCAGTTGTTTATTTTTACAGTGCTGGGGATCAAATCCAGCTCCTTGCACATACTTGGGAAGTGCTCTGCTACCAGCCTCATATACTTTTAGAATTCAGTCTTTTAAGATTTCTTTAGTTGATTTTTAAAAATGCTTGTAGCTATTTTATTAAAACTTAGAAGATGTTAGCAATGACTCACCTATCTTTTAAGCCTAAAAGCAGACAGGTTTCTCCCTGTCTCTAGTAAAAGTCAGCATCTTCACTTAAAATCTTCTGTATGCGGAAATTTGGAATTTGGTAACAAAAGCTCACTTTCACCTCACACTTTAAAGCACTGTGTCATCTCAGGATTTTATTTAAATAACATGAAGCTAAGTTTAATGTCCTACAGTTACATGACTTTTGATGTGTTGGTTTGCTTTCATGTTTCGTAATAGCTATAATACTTAGAAATTAATGTTTTCTTTCCATATCTTTGTTACTTATTTCATCAGACCTAATTAGAAATCATGCCATCTAAGTTTCTAGCAGGGTGTTATACCTTCGGTAGTTGTGCTCATGTATTATGTCCTGTTTATGTACTAGTACGATGGTGGTAGGAATGGGGAGTGAAGTGCTGGCGAGTGGGTACAGGACACATTTTCCATTTAAGTTGTCCATATTATGTGCATTGAGGCTTATTTTTGTATTATATGCAATAATGTTAAAGTAAATAAAGAATGAATTGTGTACATTCTGTATTGTAATTGCCAGATGTAGAAATCCTTAACATTTTCTGGCAGTTCTTTTTTGACACTTACATTTACTTAATATTCTGCTAGCACGTTTTCAGGCACTCCAGTGAGTCATGTTCACTGGGGGAGGCCCACGGAGGGTACAGAGTGACTGCCACCTTTGCCGGTGTCCTGGGAGTAGTTCCATGTTGTCTGCCTTTCAAGGCGCCTCCTTTTGTCCATCCAAGGATCCCCAAGTCATTTTCATTTCCTTCAGCTGTGCTGCTGGTAGAGCAAAGACAAATGCCTGCCAGATGGAAACCTTCTAGACCCTCCCAGTTGTGTTCCCTTGTGCGCTTGTGTTCCCAAATGCAAAAGGACTGGAATCGTAGTCAGTAAATGAATATTTGCTATATACTTGTTGAAATGTTTCTACATACTTGAAGTTTTTGAATAAAATGTTAGAGAAAATGGCACCGTGGGTCCCGAGAGTTCATGCACATTTCCAGCAGAATAGGCCCATTTGAGTGGTTCTTGGGGTTGAAGGTGGGTTCTGAGCATCAAGTCCACACATTGCCGTTCGGCCCGTGACTCAATCATTGCCCACTAAGCCTGTCGAATTGCTTTCCTCCCCACTGCCCAGCCCTCAGGACCATCCAGTGCAGTCTGTTCTTGCTACCTGGCTCTGCCTGCCTGTCTTGCTTCTTGTCCCCCTGATGCTTTTCAAAGATTCAAACCATTTTCCATGAAATCTCAGATCAGCATCGTCTCTAGACCCTGAACCATCTGCCTCTCTCACCCTAGGTCAGGGAGGGAACAGAGGAGGCACATTAAGAACGTGGCATGTGCTGGGCACCACAACATGTGTTCCTTGGTTTTGTTTTGTTCTTATTTAATCCTGAGAATCATCTGTTTTATAATTGAGAAATTTGCTCAGAATCACACCACCAATAATAGACAAAACTGAGATTTAAATCTTCAGCGCTTTCCTCCTGAATTCCATGTCTGCACTTTCCAGAATTTATCTCCCTGCTCAGATCCAGGTTTATTGTCCTTCCTGGGCCCTGGAAATGGCTGCTTAGATCTTTGTGTGCCACCTGGAGACTTTGAGAATTCTTGGCCTGGGGAATCGTATAGGAAATAAAAAGAGAAAAGTGGGGATTATTACTTATTCATAAGTAGCTTTTTCCACCTGGCACATGAGGCGTAAGGTCACTCAAGAATATGATCAGCCGGGGAGTTAGCTCAGTGGTTCCAGCGCCTGTCTTGCAAGCGCAAGGACCCAAGTTCGATCCCCGGTAACCACATACCATACTGGGCAGTCGAGACTCACGCCCAGCAGCAACCAGTACCACATACCACAGTGCCGGGCGTGGTGGCTCACACCTGTAATCCCAGCACTCGGGAGGCAGAGGCTGGAGAATTGCTGTGATGTGAGTTTGAGGCTGAGTTCAGGGCCAGCCTGAACTATAAAGCGAGACCCTATCTCAAAAAACCTAAAAAAAAAAACAGAATATGATCAGTGACCTGAAATTTTTCTGTGACACTTGGAACTCATCTTCCTAGGCTTTCTTTTTGAAGGCCCTGCACACTGCCTTTCCTTTCTAACACTGCAGTCATGGGAAGAATGCTGTCAGTTCGTTTTCTAAAGATGAGACAGAGGAATGACATTCTTTCTATAATTACAATGACACTGACATCATCTTACTGCTGTACCTGTTGCTTAGACTGAGATCGTTATCTGAAAGGGAGGGTAGATGTCTCTTGGGTGCCTTGGGACAGCTCAGGTCTGAAGACCATCTGTGCTTGGTCACATTTTTTTAAGGGAAAATAAAAGAAAATTGATGCCATGTGACACTGCAGAAATCAGTACTCAGCCCACCATGGTCTTAGTATTACTATCCAGTGTTGTCTGCTTGATATAGAGCCTTGGGGAATTCTTGGGAATGGCCATGAGGTGTGTTAGCTCATCATCTTAAATTACTGGGTTTTTTTTTTTTTCTTTATTTGTTTGTTTTTGAGACAGGGCCTCGCTTTGTAGTTCAGACTGGCCCCGAGCTCAGCCTCGAACTCACATCACAGCAATCCTCCTGCCTCTGCCTCCCAAATGCTGAGATTACAGGCATGAGCCACCACGCCCAGCACTGTGGTATGTGGTACTGATTGCTATGAGTCTCCACACCCAGTATTGTATGGGGTTACCAGGGATTGAACCGGGTCCTTGCGCTTGCAAGACAGGTGCTGGAACCACTGAGCTAAATCCCCATCCCTAAATTACTGTTTTTAAATTGTTAGAAGGAATTGGTTTCGAGTTTGCTATAGTTAATGAATTTCACTCCATGAAAGTCTTCACAAACAAACCCAAAATGCCAAAAGCATATAGTTTCTTGATGACTTATCTTCTGATGGTTGGTTCTCTGTTCTGAAGGAGAAATGACAGTTGATTCCTTGTTCTCTTGCTCCTCTAATAATGCCGCTGTTATACCGTGTTGATCCTTCGAAATGATAATGCTAATATTGCTGTCACTTAAGGGATTCACCTATAGCTCTAAACAAGAATGTCCATTTAGATTGGCTGAGTAATGATGTCTAATGAAACCATTAGAATTTAGAGGAGAGTTCTCTACATGTTGATAGTCTTTCTTTTATCCTCTTCTTCCGCGCCTGCTTTCTCTGTTCGCTCTAACCATTAGCATGTGGTGCAAAGGGCATCAGTAAGAGAGAACACATGTGCCGAGAGCAACGATTGGATCCTTCCAGGCACCTCCCTCCTCCCCTTGTCCTTACTGGTAAAGCAGTGCTTTACATCTAAATTTGACCCTGCCCAGTGGGTATTATGTGGTTTTCTTTCCTTTTCAAGTTGGAGTTACTGGATTTATAAGAAAAACAGAAGTAACCCAAATGACCATATCCAAAAAAAGAATGTCTTCCCAATACACAGGATTAAGAAATTAATACTGTAAATTTTGCTGTCTTTTAGGGAACTGGCTTTGAATTTTTTTCTTATATCATTTCTACACTAATACCACAATAATCGAAATGAATAGAAGTAAGTAAGATCTGAGGGCTAGATTACAGGACATTTTCAAAGAAGTGGGGATATTCTTTTCAGGAATGGGTAACGTCTAACCATGTGAGCTAGAGTATAACCTGATAAAGCCGTGTACGTGGAGAGCTGAGGCACTGTGGAGTAGCCTTGCCCGTCTCCTGCCATGTTACAAAGGAGAATTGAAAGCAGTGTCTTATTCAGGGTCATAAGGCCAATTTGTAATAGATTTAAAGACGCGTACTGATTTCTGTTGGTGGAGAGGTTTTTCATGTATGAAGAGAGTTTACAAAGACTTTGCCTTTTTTAAAAAAAATATTTTCAATGAACTACATGAACATTATGTTCAAAAACCAAATATTTTTAAATCTGTAATAAAAAGTCACAGTCTCTTGCTAGCTGTGTCTTGTCCTGCAGAGCCAACCTCTTCCACTCCTTTCTTTTTGACACCAACTTTATTTTTCCTAATAATGTACCTACTGTCCTTTCTTGATTTGACTTGTAAAGATAACAGGTAAGCTCTACACCCACCCACCAAGGTGGCCTTCTCCACTTCACCTTCTGCCTCCTAACTTTGTTCTGTGTTTTCTTTGTTTTGTTTTGTTTTGTTTTTTCCCCCTAGTGCTGTTTTGGCTGCCCTAGATCCTTGCATTTTTCTGTACACTTTAGAATCAGCTTGCCAATTTATACAGAAGTGCCTGGTAACTTTGGGATTGATTTAGAACAGGTGTATGTACCTTTAGCCTACTCTAGTCAATACTATTCCATAGACAATATAAGGACTTTATAATAATATACTTACATTTCTCCCCTCTGAACCTTTATGATCTCAGGTGAATTTTATTTTTACATATTACACACATACAGAGCATTGTTATATTTGTTTTCTTTTTTGGAGACAGCCTATCAGTATGTAGTTCAAACTAGGCTGGCCTTGCCTCACTATTTAGCTCAGACTAGCCTCGAACTCATGGTGATTCTCCTGCCTCTGCCTCCCAAGTGCTGGGATTTATAGATATGTACCACCATACCCAGCTCTTATACTTATTATTTAGTCATCAGTCTCTCTAAAAGCATCAAGTAATATGAAATCTTACATATTTGTCATGTAGGAGCGTTTTGATGCTCACTTCAAGTGGCTAAGGACATGGAGTTGCCTCAGATCAGCCTGTAGTATGTTATCCTTTGCACTTTCTTTTCTTTTCTTTTTTTTTTTTTTTTTTTTTTTTTGAGACAGTGTCTCGCTTTTGTAGTTCAGGCTGGCCCTGAGCTCAGCCTCAAACTCACATCACAGCAATCCTCTTGCCTCTGCCTCCCGAGTGCTGGGATTACAGGCGTGAGCCACCATGCCCGGCACTGTGGTATGTGGTACTGATTGCTGCTGGGGTGAGTCTCCATGCCCATTATTGTTATGTGGTTAGTGGGGATCGAACTGGGGCCCTTGTGCTTGCAAGACAGTCGCCGGAACCACTGAGCTATATCTGCGGCCCTCCTTTGCACTTTCAGTGTCATCAAATATGTCGTGGTTTCTTTAATGTGAAATGTTTTCCTGGCATTTTTTTTCCTCTGATACATCGTCGTCTTTTTTTACCACTGACACTTTTCTACTTACACTGAGTTGTCTTGACTTTCTCTGTCTGCTTAGTACAGTAACTTAAACTGTAGAAGTACAGATATGTCTATAGGCAGTTACTGTTCTGTAATTCTGCTTTCTATAATTGAATTTCATTTCCAGCATCATTTCGTGTTGGTTACTTGCTAAGCTTTCATCTTTGTTGGCCAATTATCTCTTTGAATTTGCGCATGCACCTGTGTGTGTGTGTGTGTGTGTGTGTGTGTGTGTGTGTGTGTGTGTGTGTAAGAGAGAGAAATAGAGAGATCAAACCTGAGAATACTGTAGCACTCTACTGCATCCGACCTATTTTTTATTTTTTATTTTGAGACAGGTTTCACTAAGTGGTCCAGACTGGCCTTGAGTTTGTGATTCTTCTATGTCTGACAACTGAGTAGCTAGGATTATAGTTGCATACCACTGCACTCAGCTTGATTTTTTTCATTTCTTTGAGTATTATATGGCTTTATCACAGAGAGACAGAGACGGCACATGTGTGTGCTTTGCTGTTTCTGTATAAACTAACTCTGTGAGCTCAGTGACAGGCAGTGACATGATTAGTCACCAACGTCATGGTATGTGGACTGCAGATCTAAAATTGAAGTTGTAGGGCCAGGGTTTTAACTCAGTGGTTCCAGTATCTGCCTGGCTAACTCAAGATGCAGAGTTTAATAGTTCGATTTCAGGTAACCATGTACCACAGAGCTGTGACTCACGCCTATAATCCTAGCACTCGGGCAGGAGAGGCAAGAGGATTGCTGTGAGTTCAAGGCTATCCTGGGCCACATAGTGAGTTCAGGGCCAACCTGAACTACAAAAGTGAGACCCTGTGTTTAAAAAAAAAAAAAAAAGCGATGGGGCCGGGGATATAGCTCAGTGATTCCAGCACCTGTCTTGCAAGTGCAAAGGCTCGGGTTCGATCCCGGTAACCACATAACAATACTGGGTGTGGAGACTCACCCTAGCAGCAATCAGTACCACATGCCACCTCATGGTCAGCCTTTTAACTACAAAGTGAGACCCTATCTCAAAAAAAATAAGTGAAGTTATTCCAAGGCCTAGGATATCACTTACTCTAAAGCATGTTATAGGATGAGAAGGCAAGCACTATGCAGACTAGTCTGAATAAAGTTTGGTTGTAACAAAGGTTTATATATTATTCATATTTCCTTAGTTTTTAACCTAATGTACCTTTGCTGTCTCAGATCAGGATTCTATCTAGGACACCACGCTATGTGTATTCATCAGTGCCTCCCAAGGATCTTCTTGGCTGTGGCAGTTTCTCAGATTTTCCTTGTTTTTGATAACCTTCACAAGTTTGAACATAGGTCAACCGTTCTGTAGGATTTCTTCCATCTGAGTTTGTCTCATGGTGTTTTAATGGACAGGCTAGGGGTTTGGTTTTGATGACAATCAAAGAGCTAAAGTACTGTTCTTCTCACTTCATATCCATAACACGATGGCAGCATGACTGTTGCTGTCGATGTCAACCTTTGTCACTGGGTGAGGGACTGTCAGGTTCTCCACTTTAAAGCTACTGTGTTCTGTCTTTCCCAGTTGTACTCTTTGAAAGGAACTCACTCCACTGGAACTTCTTGTCTGCAGATACAATCAATTGCAGATCAGAAATATGGGGGGAGGGGGATAGAGTCTGTACCGAACATGAGTGGACTTTTTTTGTGTCATTATTTCCTCAACAATACAGTTAACAACTACATACAGCATTTATATTGTATTAGGTATTTTAAGTATCTAGAGATAATTCATAGTATACAGTAGAATGTCAGTTCCCTACATATACTATAGCCTTTTATACAGAGAACTTGAACTCATCTTCAGACTTTCCTTTGAGAGTCTAGAACCAGTGTTCCATGGATACCAAGGGATGATTCTTTCTAATGCCCTACTTCTTCAATTTAGGAGTATCTCCACAAACTATTTCTTCTGAATGAGATATTTGGTTCCCCTCTCTTACATATTTAGATATTTAGTCATTTATCTATCATTTTATGCACATAAATTTTTATAAAGGAAACACTGTTTTCTTAGGACCTCATGCTTTCCAGGCATATGCAGCACCACTAAGCTATATCCTCAGCCTTGAAAACATTAATTCTCAGCAGTTTCTAATGTTTTAAATTGTAGCATAATAAGTAAGTCATGCCTTTACTTCTTTGTCATTTCTCTATTTTTAACTTATGATCAGAGAGCTTATAATGTTTTGTTAAAAGTGTTTAAAGGTCACAGAAAAATCCATTTTTCCTATTGATTATTAACATTAGTTTGCATCGTTTGAGCCAGTCTAGACATTTCTGTGGTTGGTGCAAAGCAAAGACTGGCTGGAGTTTTTCAAGTTTTTCTCCTCTCCCTGCTTTGTGTGTGTTTCCTGGGAGATTCTTTTTGCTGTCTGAGTATTAGTCTGTTTGGGTTATTGACCCTCATATTGACGACTTTCTTCAAATAATTGGCTGTTCCTGACCATCCAGTTTTAGAAATGAGTGGACCAAAAATGGCTGAGAAGCTGTGGTTTAAGGGAAGATCCTGCTGATAGTTTCTCTGTGCAGAGATAACTGGCTTTGAAATCACATATTTTTTTCTCTGCTGATTTTTCAGTTTTTATGTCTGTGCTTTTTGTTTCTGTATAAGAAATATTTACCTTAGCTTTAGTTACAAAATTTTTCTCCTGTTTTTCCATGCACCTTCTTTAGTTTGCAGTTTTGTGCTTAGACACATGATCTAATTCAAGTTAACTTTTGTGTATGGTGTGAGGCAAGGGTACAGGTTCTTTGTATGTAGATGTCCAGTTATTCTAGCATCACTTTTTTAGAGAGAATATCGTTTCTCTATTGAATTTCCTTTACTTCTCAAAAAACTTATTTGGGGGACACACACACACACACACACACACGTCTGGGCTCCATTGTGTCACTGATCTGTCTGGCCTTTTGTCAGTGCCATTCTCCTTCACTTACTGTGGCTTTATAGTGAATCTTGAAATCACTTATTGTATCATTGAATTTTATTCTCTTATTAAAAAAGAATTTTATCTAGGTCCTTCATTTTTCAGGAAACATTTTTTTCATAGTCATTTCATCAGTTTCTCCCAAAGGCCTGCTAGCTGTTTGATTTGGATTGTGTTGAATTTGTGAATGATTTTGAGGATAATTAATGTAAATATTTTGAGTCTTCCAACCCATGAACATAGTACATCTTTTCATATATATAGTTTTTCTTTGATTTCTCTCACTGCTCTATTACAGTTTTCAGAATACAAGTTTTGCATGTGCTTTATTATTGTCCATAGTATTTTTCTAGTTCATTGCTATTTAATTAAGTTTTTTGTAGAGCTGAATTTTCAGTCATTCATTGCTGACGTAAAAAAAATAGCTGATTTTTGTATTTGACCGTGTGTCCTTGTATACCCTTTTGTGGAGTGGTGTTTTTTGTTTAGGCAGTCGTACCTGCAAATAAAGACAACCATGTTTCTTTCTCTTGCTGGGTGGCACCTCCAGTACAGTGCTGAGCAGAAGTCGTGAAGTCTGACATCTTTCTCTTACTCCTTTACATTAAATTTGAATCTTTCTTAAGGACTTAAGGGATTTAGAGGCTGGTTTTGTGCTTTGCAGCTTTAGGTATAAGGCCGGCCGCTTGTGCTGGGTCAGAGCCTGGCTCAGGCCCCACTTCTCCCTGGTCCGGCGCGGCCGCTTGCCTCCTTCAGTCTGTTCGTGCTGCTCACTCTGGCCTCAGCACTCTGCCTGCCCCTCTCGCTCAGCCTCTGTGAGAGATGCACTTTCTCCAGAGGTGTCTCCTCTCCACTTCCTCTGGCCTGGGCTTGATGCTCCCCAGAGATGGGTTGGGACACGGCCCGAGCCCTCCTCACTTGCTTCTTTCCAGAATCTGGAGCCTATTATTTGCAGAGACTTTGCAGGCTGTTGGGTAAGTCAGCTTTCATAGCACAGGCAAAGTGTGGTCCTCTGTCCACGGATACATGAGTACGTTTGGTTGGTCATGTGGAAAGTGCCAGGCATGGTGCCTGCCTTGAATCCCAGCCACTCTAGAGGCCGAGGCAGAAGGATGGAAAGTTTGGGCACAGGCCAGACAGCTTAGTGAAACCCTGTCTCAAAATAAAGAGGGCTAGGGATTGATTTAATGCAAAGGTCCTGGGTTCACTCCCCATATGCAAAGAATAAATAAATAAATAAATAAATATTACAAAAAAATAAATTAAAAATCTGGGATAGAGCTCAGTGGTAGAGCACTCCTAGGCTCAATCTCTAGTATCACAAAAAAATAAAATAAAATAAAATTTAAAAATCCTGGGCATATTGAAAAAGTAGTTTATTTTCTGAAATATTTGGCCCTTGGTAAGGGTTGGAAATATTGTTTTGTGATTCATCTTGTATCTTTGGTTACGCCACTGGTTTGATTAGTAAGCCTTTTCATCAGAGTCAAAGGTAAATCTTAACACAAAAGTACATTTCATCCACACCTCCAGAAATTTGAGATGTTCTCATATCAGCTTCAGCTAGTTGTAGGGTGAGTTTGCATTCTAGTTGAGGAATTAGTATTAAAATATTCTTTCATGTTTGTCATTGTTTAATCTTTTCTGTATTAAATTAAAACAAAGCAATAGTAGGAAGTTGTTTAAATACCCAAACTGGGTTCTTGGAAAAAGTATTTCTAGTTGGATGCCATTGGCTCTTTGTAACCCTGAAGCAGTTTGGCCATTTCTTCTTCACATATATGCTGTATGCTCAGGACTGAGCACACATGCACACAGCAGATCCAGGTTCTTCCTGTCTGTCTGTCTGTCATTCTGTATCTGTCTCTCATATATACATATATGGATGTACTCCTCTGTTCCTTAGGAGATGTCCTTTATTAGTGCGTGGCTGTTACACAACTTATTTAATATTAATTTCATTTTTCAAACTCAAATTCTCTGTTAGAAATGAGAATCATAGCTTTTTAGCAGTCTCTGAGGTACTGACTTCTAAATCGAGCAAGGACTACCCAACATCCCCCGTCCTCCACCCAGATCATCCCGCAGACACCAAAACAGTCGTGCTTGTGGGGTTTGAATTGTACATGAGAGGTTGCGGATACAATAAGAAATATATTCTAGCTCCCGTTTACCCAACATTTCCACTTCCTGTTGCTGTGTGAGGTAGGTTGCACAGTGGGATATTCCTTCGTTCCTTTAACTACATCTTTACATTTTTATCCAGCCTGCATTGTCCCTGTGATAGAATATAAACCGTGTGAATTCTCTAACTCAGGATTATTGGCCAGTTTGGTGTTTGTCACTTATTTGTTGCAGTTGTAGTGAGACCCACATACCTCATTTATTTCACTCACTTAAACATGGCGGAGAGCTGCCTCTGCCGGACCCTGAGCCGAGTTCTGAGAGCACACGGAGTGCACTATCCTGCTCTTGCATTCTGAGAGGGTGGGAGTGAGTGAAAACAATGGGAAAGCAACACAGAGGTTAGTAGGAGAAGAGAGGCTACGTGCCACAGGGTGTGGGACCGCCCAGACAGGGGACATCTCCACAGCCTTGGGAAGATGGAAGCGGGGAGGTTAAAAAACAATCCAAGGAGGATAGACAGTCTCATATCGGGCCATTCAGCTTCATCAATTGGGGGTCGTCCCATATTCTGAGGTGAGATCTCTTGTTTGCAGAGCAGTGTAAATACGTGTTCAGCTTAGAATTACTACATACAAGTTTGAATGAGAGAATTTTGTAAACTGAGCAGCCCTTTACAATGGAAAGTGACATTTTTTATCTAGCAGTATGTGCCTCCCGGCCAACTGCAGGGTCCCTCTGCCCGTCTTTAAGACAGTAAGAGACAGTGTAGCCCTGGCCTACGGGGGGACAAATTGACACTGAAACTGAACAGACAGTCCAGAAGTACAACCCCACATTTGTGACCTGCTGATTTCCACTAGTGTTTCCATCCACCAACTCCTTCCTCATGTTTCCAGGGACATTTCTGTGTTATTCCAAATCATGAAATAAGTCATTGAAGAAATGAGGAAAAGGGAAAGATTCTCCAAGAATTAAAGCTGTAAGTAACAGTCAGCGTAGGTGAATGTAGGCGTTGCCAGCTCAGAGGAATTCAGAGGCAGCATGTCAAAAGCAAGAGCACAGCCGTGGCACATGAGTCAGATGGACTTTTCCAGATCTGGGACAAGAGCACATAGACAAAAAAGAACCATAGGCAGAACAGTTGGTCCCCTTATCCCTGTCACCACGGTGTAAGTACGTGGACATCAGCTTGTAGGCTGCAAACGCTGAGTCATTCTTGTTAGTGAAAATGCATTACATTTATACATAAAGCAGCAATTTATACAAGGCCTGGGAATCTTGTTTCAAGATATAACAAATTTTGAAGCAGTCCTTCAGTTGGCAGTTTTGAATCATGATTCCATGCAGTGCTGTTCACCTTGTTTACTTGTATCTCTAAATGTTGTGTAGGACCCAATAATGTTCACTGTTTTTCTAGCCTTTGAGTATTTGATATGGGCTATGGTTCTTTGTATATAAATAGTTATACAGAAGAAATGCAAAGAGATAATGTGAATATCATCGTGGAATACTCTGTCATGACATAGGCTGGTGTAAAATTTGAATTAGGAGAAGTAATACCAAGTTTAACAGTAAAACCAATGTTGAGGCGAGTAGACAGATTTTCATCATGAAAAAAGAAAGTGAGCTTATGTGAAGCATTGTGCAGTCTAACACCAGACTTCAGTTTGCTTTGGACACACTGGACAGCTTGACCAGTGTCAGCATAACATAAAGGAATTCTTCTCTACATGGAATATTTGTCACAGAACAGATTTTAACAATTTGTTTTTCTGTTTTAAAATACCACTTAAGAATAACTTCTAAATATTAAATATCTATAGTCTTTGTGGCATCACAGACTTTTTTTTTTACAGTACCAGTTTTTTCTTTTAGTGTTTTCTGTTACCAGATTGTCTATATCAGACAGAGATTCTTTTCACATGTTATTTTAATACATAACTTTATGATAGTATGTTGGTTCATAATAATAGCCCATGCATTTATTATTATATCTTTCTGTAAAGGACACCTGAGATTTTAATATAGCCCTATCACAAAGAAGTGAGTACAAGTTAATTTTGATAAATCTTACTCAAAAACGTGTAATGATGTTGCCATTAAAAAATACAGAATAATTTATGATTGGGAATTCTATTTTTTCTCTCTTGAATCTTGAAGTTAATTACTGTCAAAAATTGGAAAAACTAAAAATTCTTGAGAAAGGTGCTGATAATTCAGAAGGCAAAGGATAGTTTTGTCAGCAGATAGTATTGAAACCACTTGATGATTCCATGCAAAAAGATGAAATTCTATTCTTACACTATACTGTGAACAAAAATCTTAAAATGACTTGTAGATATCAATGTAAGAATTAAAATAACACTTGTGGGGGCCGGGGATTGCAAGTGCAAGGACCTGGGTTCGATCCCTGGTAACCACGTACCATACTGGCCGTGGATACTCACCCCAGCAGCAACCAGTACTACATACCACAGTGCCGGGCATGGTGGCTCATGCCTGTAATCCCAGCACTCAGGCAGCAGAGGCAGGAGGATTGCTGTGATGTGAGTTGGAGGCTGAGCTCAGGGCCAGCCTGAACCACAAAGCGAGACCCTGTCTCAAAAAACCTAAAAAATAAAAAAATAAAATAAAATAACACTTGTGGGAGAAATGATAAAAGAAGGTCTTAGTGTCTTGGGATAGGAAAAGATTACCTTAGATTTGGGAACCTAAGAATGTGAGCCATAGGGCTGGGGATTTAGCTCAGTGGTTCCAGTGCCTGTCTTGCAAGCACAAGGTTCCAGTTCATCCCCAGTAACCACATGCAACAAAGCCAGGCATGGTGACCCACTCCCACCAGCAATCAGTACCACATACCACAATGCCTGACATGGTGGCTCACGCCTGTAATCCCAGCATGCAGGAGGCAGAGGCAAGAGAATTGCTGAGTTTGAGGCGGAGTTCAGGACTAGCCTGAATTACAAAGTGAGACTCGGTCTCAAAAAACTTTAAAAAAAAAATTGCAGCCATAAAATAAAAATAATGATAAATTGGACTTCTTTACAATTTAATGTTCTTTTTTTCATCAGATGCCTGTGGCTGGCCACCTTATCAATGGTTTCCACGTCTGTGGAGTCAACTACTCTAAATAAAAAAATTTTTTTTTGAAAACTGCCTGTACTGATCATGTCCAGACTCTCTTCTCATTTTCCTCTGAACAGTATAATGTAGCAGCTATTCATGTAGCAGTTATACTGAATTAGGTATGATAAGTAATCTAAAAATGATTTAATGTATACTGCAGATGTGTTAGGTTATGTGTAAATGCCATGCCATTTTATAAGGGACTTGAGTAGCCAGGGGTTTTGGTACCATAAGGAGCCCTCCCCCAGTGGACATTGAGAATGGATTTTTTTTTTTTTTTTTTTTTTTTTTTGAGATAGGGTCTCACCGTGTAGTTCAGGCTGCCCTCAAACTTGATAATCACCCTGCCTCTGCCTCCTGAGTGCTGGGATTACAGGCAGACACTACCATACCCAGCCCTATAACCTAGTTTTTAAAAGGTGGGGAAATAGGAGAAAGATGAAATCCTACAGTCACAGAGAAGTATTTACAAAATTATTCACAGCAACTGGTAAATGAATAAACAAACTGTGATGTAGCCATGTTATGATCAATATCATTCAGCAGTAGAGATGAAATACCACTACTTCCTCAATGTGATTTTCAAAGTGTTAAGCAAAAAAAGAGTTAAATACAGGGCTGAGGATTTAGGTCAATGGTTCGTACCTGTCTTGCAAGCACAAGGAGTTTAATCCCAGTAACCACATATAACAGTGTTGGACGTGGTGACTCATGCCCAGCAGCAATTAGTGCCATATATCACAGTGCTGGGTATGGTGGCTCACACCTGTAATCCCAGCACTTGGGAGGCAGAGGCAGGAGGATTGCTGTGATGTGAGTTTGAGGCTGAGCGCAGGGCCAGTTTGAACTACAAAGCGAGACCCTGTCTTAAAAAAAAAAAAGAAAAGTAATCTCATCCTGCCGGGTAAGAAGGAAAATATCTAAATTTAGAAAATATAGCTATCTCAAACTCTTTAATTTTTAAGTAGACCTTTTTTTCTCCCTGCATAAAATATCCTTTTCAGGTAAATATTCAACTGGTTTAAAAAGAAAACTATCTGGGCTGGAGATTTATTAGCTCAATGGTTCTGGCACCCGCCTTGCAAGCTCAAAGTCCTGGGTTGGATCCCCAGTAATCATACATAATAGCAGGTGTGGTGACTCACACTCATCAGCAATCAGTACCTCTATCACAATGTGGGGCATGGTAGCTCACGCCTGTAATCTCAGCACTCAGGAGACAGAGGCAGGAAGATTGCTATGAGTTCGAGACTAGCCTGGGCTACATAGTGAGCTCAGGGCTAGCCTGAACTACAGAGCAAAAGCCTGTCTCAAAAGGAAAAAAAAAAGAATTAAATATAGACTTCCATAATTATATGATTCCATGCACATGAACTTCCATGAAATGCATATTAACAGGACTACAAGCAGGTTAGTGGCTATCATGAAGTGGAAGGGCACAGAGCGGCCTCATGAGTCTATGTAGCGAAATCTTGACTGTTATAGTGGTAACTTGGCTATACCAAATTTCCAAAATTAACCAAACTGCATGGTTAAATGAGTGAGTTTCAGTGCATGTAAAGAATACCATAATTCCCTGTGTCAGTCAAGTATCTCTGGTGTTTCAGAGCAAGGGGACTCATCAGAGCTGTAAATAAGTCCTGTCGTGCTTTGTTTTCTACGGAAAGAAGACAGATAATGGAGATTACCACACTTGTAAAATTCGATTGGTAGTTCACAGTAATTTAACTTTTCGCAAAAATACAAGTCCAAGATTTTTAATATTTAATTTTGATATACCAAGTTGTGTCTATAACATTTTATTTTACAGTTAGTCACTGCTTCTTACATATAAATTAAATATGTACTTCATATTCACTATAAACTATTTAATTTCTTGTATTAGAATTCTGCATGCAAAATGAACTCATACTAATGGAAGATTGTTTTCTCTGACCCTCATCTTTACTGCTGGCATTTATAATCAGTCTGTAAAAGATTACCTTATCGTCATGCATGGGCTTTTTTTGTTTTGTTTTGTTTTGAGACAGAATCTCACTTTGTAGTTCAGGCTGGCCCTGAGCTCAGCCTCAAACTCACATCACAGCAATCCTCCTGCCTCTGCCGCGCGAGTGCTGGGATTACAGGCGTGAGCCACCATGCCCGGCACTGTGGTATGTGGTACTGGTTGCTGCTGGGGTGAGTCTCCACACCCGGTATTGTTGTGTGGTTACCAGGGATTGAACCCAGATCCTTGCGCTTGCAAGACAGGCGCCAGAACCACTGAGCTATTTCCCCGGCCGTTCTTCTTGGTTTTTTGACAGGGTCTCACTTTGTAGTTCAAGCTGGCGCTGAGCTCACTATGCAGCCCAGGCCAACCTCGAATCTGTAGCAGTCCTTCTACCTCTGCCTCCTGAGTGCTGGGATTACAAGCATGAGCATGTTTGTAACATGCCCAGCATTGTGGTATGTGGTTACTAGGGATCGAACTTGGGCCCTTGAACTTGAGAGACAAGCACCAGAACCATTAAGCTAAACTCCCAGCCCCAACATGCATGTTTTAAGGGCATCTGTACACAAACACACACTGCTGTGTCTAGAATGTATAAAGAATCACTTCTACAAAGGCTGTATTACATATTTTAAATACCTGGTTTTTAATGTATAAAAAAACCTAGAGGTTTTAGATTAAAAGCTTTTTAATCTAAATCTGTTTATATTTTATAGCCACAGCTTCTGTTTTTATTAGAAGAGAATGAGCAAATTTTGTTCATATGAATATTATATACACTTACAAACGTATGAAATGTACTAATGGCATCTATATCTGGTAGCCCTCTCAGATAAAATGCCTAGTAACCAGTAACCTTGCTAGGAAGCATTTAGATTAGGTACTAAGGAGTAAGTTATGCATAACTGAAAATGTTTAATAAATGCTTTGTAAATTTAAAGATTATATAAAAATAAGGCCCTCCCAGAAGCACATCTAGTACAGTCCCTGCTGCATAGAAGATACTCAAATGTTTGTAGAGAGCAGCATAACAAGGGCACGGGCCTTATTACTCAAAACACCACAAAAACTAGTGACTAGGTTAAAAATTATGTACTCCAGATAGTGCCTACTGAATCAACATCTGAGTTAATGCTCAAACCAAAGCAATCAGCCATTCCCTTATTTTGGTGGTGGTACTGGGGACTGAACCCAGAACCTAGTACATGCTAGGTACACATTCTCAGCCACATCCCAGCCTTCCATGGAATTGATGTGTGAGTTTGTCAAAAGCAGACTTGTAATGATACAAAACATTAATATTATACCAGAAAGTTCCCCCAGATCTGCCTACCCTTCCCACCCCCATCATTCTTCTGAAAATTTTTCTCCATAGATTAGTTTGGCCATTTCTGGAATTTCCGGAAAATGAAATTACAAAATACCCACTCTTTTCTCTAGAGGCTTCATTGACTTACCGAAGTGATTTTACAGTTTATCTATGTTGTTGGTGATGTATCAGGCTTGTCCCTAGTTCCTTATTTTTTGTTACTACTAAATTTTTACTGCTGTATTCCATTGTGTGTGTATGTCTTGCTTCGTTCATCCATACTGCTGTTGATGGACACTCACACTGTTCCCAGTTTCTGTTATAAATTAAAAGGATGAATGGCTTGACGTTCACTTGAGACAGACAAGCCATGTGTTACGGGAAGCATAGAAAGGAAAGAACATGAAATGATGATTAGAGAATGTTCTTGGAAGACGTGTCTGAGCAGGAGGGCAAAGTAAGGTGAACAGTGACCCTGAAACAGGAAGCATAGGACGCACTGGGGCCACCCAGTGTAGTCCCCAGAGGGGACTGTGGACACGTGAGCAGAGCACGTGACAGGACGCGTTCGGGTAAGCCTGGCTTCGTCCCTGGTGGGAGAGAAGGTTCAGAAAGCAGATTCCATCTGAGCTGAGAGAAGATCTGGGAACCAGTTTAAGTTCAGGCCTGTTGTGGTGAGCCATAGAGGCTTTGGAGCCAGGAATATTGTGATCAAATCTTTGCTTCAGAAGAACCTTGGCATTGTTGGGAGGAATGAATTTGAAGGGAGAGGAGACTGAAGAGGGGGTTAAGGGAGACTGGCCCATTGGGGTCCTATTGTAAAACCCCAGGGTCAGCTGAGGAGTAGCAGACGGGAGTGAGACAGGCCCACGGGTGTTTGGAGATGGCCCCTAGGTTGTGCTGTCAGTGCTGGAGGAATATTGGTGAGGTACAGGATGGAGCCGCTGGAGCAGCAAAAGCTCAGGTACTGAGAGCTGAAGAAGGTCCCCTCTGTCTTCAAGACTTTGAGCCTCGACGATTGAAAAAGGTGGTTTTATTAAATGAGACATTTATTAAATGGCCCTCAAGACAGCTTCTGCCTCGTTTTAATAGACCGTGTTTATTAGTTGCATAAGTCACACAGCCATCGGTGCGCTGTTTTCCTCGTGTGCCTCTCACCCTTTCTTCCTCCCTCCCTTCCTTCCTTCCGTGTATATTGAAGAAGATACATGTATTTATGCTTTTGTCCCAGTGCTTTAGGATTGATAATTGTCCTTGAACTACTTGATGTTCAGACTTGTCCTAGAAATGACCGTGGGAGCCCTTTCAAGCTAGGTCCTTAGAATTTCTTTGTGGTATTATATTTCAGGGTCACTGTATGACTTCATTGCCTGACTCTGGAATCAGCCACTCTCTCAACGATCCTGGTTCCTTATAATGAGGCGTCATGGGAGAAGCTAAGATCCAAGCGCTGGATCCATCCACTGCTATTGGGGAGTCCTCCCTTCTAGATCCTTTCAGTGGACAGGCTAGGAGATATGTGTGCAGATGTACACCCCTGCATACATATGTACACAGGTGTGCATCAGCACACACACACAGAGGTCACAAACCTGTAACTCCAATTCTATCCTGACTCTTTTCTCTCCTTCATGCCATAGCCTAAGTATGTCAACACACTTACAGATTTGCTCAGCAGGCTTGTGCATCTTTTCATAACTGCTTTGGTCATTCCTCTACAGAAGCAAATCTGAGCAGTTAAAATTTCTTTTTAGTTCTCTGCAGCTCCCTCGAGACTAGAAATAACAGATTCATCAATTGCTCTTTTGCACTTTGTCTTTTGTATCAGTTTTGTTGGAAATCAGGCCGTGCTCATTCTCAGTTTGAGTTCTTCATTGCTTTTTATAACTGCTTCATTCTCCGTTGACTGTATGAGTATGTACACTAGGGTGTACCCACTCATTTTCCCTATGCTAAAGCATTTAGTTGTTTTGCACCCTTTTTCAGTTTACAAATTATGCTGAAACAAATAACTTACATGTTTGCATTTTTGCATTGTAAGAGATGCATCTTAAATTCCTAGAAATAGAATTTCAGGCGCAAACTGTGTGTTGGCAAGTCTGGCTGGTGATCTCATTCCCCTCCGTAAGAACAGACTATGCCATTTGCATTCATATCAGCCATGTGTAAGTGCCCATGCTCCAGTCTTACCAACAGTCTCTTAGCAAGGTATTAGAGATTTTTGCTAATCTAGTAGGTGAGAAAATCATATTCCAGTGTCACTTGATTTTGCATTATGAATAAGATTGAATATTTTATGCATTTAAGAAATAGGTTTGTATGTATGTCTATAGTGAGTGTTTATACCTCTCTCAGTTTTCTGTAGAATTTTAGTATCCTCAGCTTTGAGCTACTTGTGTTAGACACATCAACCCCTTTATCTGTGACATAAGCCGCCACTGTTTTCTCCTGGTTTGTCATTTGCCTTTTGACTTTGTTCTTTTCACTGCCGTGTAAAAGAATTTTACATTTATAAATCTTTTGTTGTCTTTAGCTTGTGGCTTAGCGTTTAAAGAGAGAAAAAAAAAAAAACCTTTTATATTCCTAGGTTGAAAAAATTCACTCAGATTTTCTCCTAGCCCCTGTACAATTTCATTTTCATATTTTGGTGTGTGATCTGTGGGGCACTGATCTCTTTTGTATAATGTGAGGAACAGGTCTAACAACACTTTTTAAAAATCTGTCTTTGCCTCCCCCCAGTAATTGAAGATAACACCTATATCATGCAATATATTTCTATATGTACTGAGAGGTATTTCTGGACTTGTATTACATGAAATATTTTAAATGCTGGTTCTGACTCTTTCTCATGTTTTTATTTTTATTAGTACATGTTTGCAGTATATAATGATTGCTTTCATTGGGTTCTAAGTTTTTATTAGACATTTATGTCCCAGAAACTGCTGTGTTTCAAAACACACAGTCCAAAGGAATTTTTAAGGCCTCCTCTTTTGTGTTAGAGTAATGGTTTCTTATTATTTCTTACACATTATTTTCTAAAATCACCCAAACTTTGTTTAATCTTCCAAAAATGTTTTGAATACTGGGCGTAGAGACTCACGCCTAGCAGCAATCAGCACCACATACCACAGTGCGGGGTGTGGTGGCTCACGCCTGTAATCCCAGCACTCGGGAGGCAGAGGCAGGAGGATTGCTGTGATGTGAGTTGGAGGCTGAGCTCAGGGCCAGCCTGGACCACAAAGGGAGACCCTGTCTCAAATAAAATAAAATTTAAAAAAATATGTTTTGAAGGTCTTATCAGTCGGGAAGCAGTAAATTTAAAAGCAGAATCCTAAGAAATCCCCCTCCTAAATATTGCCATTGATACCCCTCTTTTTTTCATGGCCCCTCAGTAAAATGGCTATTTCCTGAAACTCTTCTGCTTTCTGGGCCTGTGAGAACCACTAGGGAAGCAGTTGATTCTGCTCCATATGGGTGAGCTGTCAAGTGCAGAGATGTGAGCAGAGGAGGAACGTGAATAATCGGGCAGCCAGAGTTTTTATACGGAACATTTTTAACGGTTCACTTCCAAGAGAAAGCTAAGAGGAATATGTGCTTCTTCTGTCTCTCACCCCGCATCTTTGTCTTTGCTTTGAATGGCTCCCTTAAATGGAATGCCCTGATTTTTTTTTCTGTGCTTTTTATAATTTAAAAAAATCTATAAGACCCATTTATAGGAGATTGCATTCACTTTCAGGGAACATACTTTCTTAAGGGAAAATCGGGACATATAATATGACTTAACACGTCAAATCCTATAAAGCTTTAAAAATTAAGCTGTTTAATTATAAATTTAATATCATGGTTTTGGAAAAGAATTACACAAAGGTCAGGTATATTTGATAACTGTTCAAGGTTTTTGGTTTTGGGTTTTGAGAAAGTTTTAAACGGTGTGATCTAAATTCTCCTGTATATCTGTTGGCAGGTGTGAAAGTAATAGTACTACATTCTGACTTCATGTAATCAAAGCTACTGTTTTGGTAGAGTAGCTTTACTGTTCTGTTACAACAGCTTTCTCAAAGTAGAGACCTGGAATTTTCTATAAAATTTTGTTTTTATCACGAAGACCATCTCAACTATGAGTTTTATATATCTCTACCCAAGCCAGTGTTGACCTTGTGTCTGAATCTGGTTGTCATGAGTAATCTTTTAGACCTCACTTCCTAAGTAGGTCTGTAATTTTTCTCTGCAGGCGGCAGCCACCTCTGTTGATTGGTGGTGAAATGTTAATAGAATTAAGAGCATTACAGTGTTTTGAAGGCTGATCTTAGTGCTCCTCTTAACACCTTCCATCTTGTTCCACGTTTTACATTTCAGCTTTGTAGCCACCAGCACGGTCAGAAAGAGAAATCTGAGCCCTAGTCCAGAAGCTGGCTCAGAGGACAGAGTGTCGGGGAAGATTTCTGACTCTGAGCTTGAGCAGACGGATTCCTGTGCAGAGTCTCTCTCAGAGGGAAGGAAAAAGGCCAAGAAATTAAAAAGAATGAAGAAAGAGCTTACTCCAGCAGGTTTGTATTGGATCTGGCCAAATCGTGGGGTTATGCCCTCCTCAGATGCTCTAGAAACTTATTTTGGGGGAGAAAGAATAGCAAAGGTTTCCTGGACGGCAGAGCCTGTGCTGTCTTTCAGATATTTTAAGGAATGTTGTATTTTAATTTGAAGAACCCTAAGAAAGCTTGGCTCTGGTAACATCCGGCTTGAAATGCTTCATTAAAAATGGTTCAGTCTTCCTAGTAATCTCTCTCTCTTCCACAGTTTAGATATTTTGATGATGTGTTTAAAGTAGCCTCAGAATTTTAAAATGTGCATTTAAATTTGCACAGAAGCCTTACTCCTACACGTTATTTTCAGTAGCAGAGTTTACACTATTCCCAGCAACACCTCAGGCAACCTGGATTTCTCTCAAAGCAGCGTTATATAAGAAGCCAAGGAAACAGGAAATCAGCACATGCTGCAAGCCCGCTGCACGACAGACACTGTAGGTGGAGCCTTTTCTCTCCTTGCTTCGCTGGTTTTCACAAAAGCGCTGAGGTGAGGAATTGACCTCCTGTTTATGATGCAGCTGCCTGGCTCCAAGAGGTCAGGAAGGTTCCGGTCTGCACCGCCATTGAGAAGCAGAGCCGAGGGAGACTGTGGACGGCCCAGCACAGGGCCAGATGCAGCCAGGGGAAGCAGTCCTTATCGGTCAGTGTCCGAAAGGCCACCCCTGTTCCGAGGCACACTTTGGCTAGGCCGCAGTCACAGTGGTGGTAACTGTGGCCGCTGCTCACTGAGTGCTTGTCATGAGTCCAGGACACCCTGAATGCTTGATGAGAATTTTAATTTAAACCTGTGTGGTGCTTATCATTTTCATTTTACAACGGTTGTGCTGTTAGCTCAGGATAAGAGAGCCACAGGCCCGGACGCAGTTATCATCTGCCTCTGCCTCACACGGTGACGGTTCCCCGTTAGTGGAGCCAACAGTCAGGCAGTGGATCTTGAGTCCTGTCCAAGCTGAGAAGTCCTTTTGTTTTCATTAATTCCTCTTTTGCATGTGGCCTGATTTGACTGCAAGGAGTTTTCTGAATCTCATTGATATTAATGAAACCACAGAAGCAGCCAAAATGCTGCATATGCTTTTTATATAGTGTACTGGTGCTTAAATTTAACAGAAAATCTGAACTTTTGTTTGAAGCCTTGACCGTACATTTTGGCCGTTCCCCCTGACTGTGGGCACTCTCTCTTTATTGCCTGCCTTCCTTCCCTAACATAAATGTCAGACAAGTTTTGAATCTGTATCCTCCATAGCGTTCCAACTTGGTGCACTGGTACGTCCTCTGAAAACTGAAATGTGAGCTGTCTGTTAGAGGTCATGCTGAGCGGACCCCTCTTGCTGTGGTCTTTGCTTGAGGTCTCCATCTGTGGGCTCGGGATGAACCTTGGGCCTGGTACATGCTGGGCAAGTTCTTCCCCTGAGCCGCTCAGTCTCCTGCTTGTTGCTTGGTTTATCTCTCCTCAGACACCAGCTTTTTGGATTTTCTTCTTCTTTGTCACTATAATCTCTAAAATATTGAGATTAAAATACCAGCGATAGACTGTATTAGTTGATTAGGTTCTTTCATAGTTTTTATTATTTTAAGTGAAAACTTTCTATAAGTTATTTAGGGTTTTGAACTTATAATACTGTAATAAAGCATTGTTGTTGATTTGATTTTTTTTTTTTGGGTTTTTTTTTTTTTTTTTTTTTTTTTTTTTTTTTTTTTTTTTTTTTTTTTTTTTGCCTCCCATTGACAATAAAGATGTCACTGCCAAATGATTTGAGCAAAAAAAAAAAAAAATTGTAGATTTTGTACTTTTTTATCAGTACTACTGAAAGATAGAGACAGAGACACACCTTGACAACTTTAACTGAATCAGAGGACTGGAGAGAATCAGGCTTTCTTCTGGAGCCTTCTCCTGCCAAGGAGGCCTGCTGACGGCAGGTGGAAGCTTAACGAACCCTTCCCTCTTGGTTTTCTTTAGCATTTGATCCTGTCAGTGACTGCAGGAGTGGGTCGATCTACCAGGTGCTGGAGCTGCGGGGTGGCCGCTTTGTCGTCTCAGTTCCTTGGGAAGGGACTTCTAGTAAGAGCGAGTGCAGAGCTTCAGCCCTGTTGAGGGTCCGTGTTGAACTCTCCTAGGTGTCTGAAGTGGGCCAGAGGCCAGAGGGCCTGGTTCCGCTGTCGACAGCATCCAGGCTGGAGTGGGGCTCAGTCGTGCAGCTAGAAACAGTCCTGGGCCTTGGCTCCAGCTCCGCTTGTCAGAGAGCATCTTGACAAGTACTCAGCTGGCTCTTGCAAGCACTCTTGCAGGGCACCAGGGTATGAGAGATGTGGCGGGCAGGACTCACCTAGGGGGAGTCTGTTTCCCAAGGAGGAGATAGCAGGAGCCAGGATGTGAACGGAAGATGGTTTATTATAGCAATGCTGGGACAGCTGCTGCTCCACAGATGCCACAAAACAGGATGTTGTTCGCTTAGTGAGACGCTTTAACCTCTAAGGTCCACTAAAAGTTAAAAACTAGGCCCCTTCACAAATAATAAAATGACCTGAATAGCAAAAGAAACGACTCTTTATTGAAGAGGGAGACCTTTTGTTTGAGACAGATTCTCTATCTGCAGTTCAGGCTGGCCCCAAACTCATTCTTTAGCCCAGGCTGGCCTCAGATTGATGGTAGTTCTCCTGCCTCAGCCTCCTGCGTGCTGGGACAACAGATACGTGATACCACGCCCTGCAGTCGGGTGTATATAATGTACAGATAATATGCTTGTGTTGTTTTGGGTGGCCGCTAAGACAGTGAGGCATAGATGTTCCCCACTGCGGAGAGGAAGCTGAAGCCCTTAGTGAAGTCCTGTGAAGTCAGGCACTAGAGCTGGCGAGCCTGGGGCCGCCGACTCCAGAGTCCTGCACTGTGCCACTCTGCAGTAGTGAGATTGATCCAAGCTCTCCAGCCATGTCTCTTCACAGAAGCATTTCTTGCAGCTGTTCTAAATCAGAAACAAATTAGTGTGAACTTCCACGTGATAAAGTCAGCAAGCATGACATGGTGGCACAGGCCTGTAGTCCTAGCTATCTTGGGCCAGAGGTAGAAGGACTGCAGGCTCCAGGCAGCTCAGGCAACTTAATGTGAGAGCTAGTCTCAAAAAAGGCCTGGGGATATGGCTCGGCACTCTGTGAATCCTGCCCCTGAAGCAGAGTTGTCACTCCCCTTTTGGATGCACTGTGTGCTCAGCAAACGTTTTTTTCTCGTAATTGTGGTGTTTCTCTCCTTTCTTCAACAAGCGAATGGACGGTGCAAGCCTCTTGCATGCGCTTTATAATTAGTGATGACACCTACTTTGTGCCTTGCCGTTAATGCAGTCCTCGGGAAGTGTGGTCTTTTCCCAGGTCGGTTCTAGCTGAAGGAGGAATTCCAGGCCCGAAAACCCAGCGTCAGCCTCCCCTCTCCAGAGATGGCAGCCCCACCCCGCAGGGGTCATGCTGCCTATGCTGACTTCTGCCGTGCCTCACCTGGAGGTTCTCGCAGCTTCCCGTCAGGCCCAGAGCAAAAGACAGCAACTGTTCCGAGACATTTCTTGCCGTGCACACAGGGACCTCAAGCCAAGTCTTGTCCCCTGTCCCTTAAGACCCAGAATCTTAGACCTTTACCTGTTGCCAAGAACTGTGAGTATTTTTGGAGTCTTGGCAAGTGTGCCGAACTTTTCAAGCCTAAACTATCAGGGTTACAGTACACAAATGAGGAATCTGTTCTGAGAGCAACAATCTCACGCTGTAACGGTCAGGTGTGAGACCAGTTGCAGTTGCTGTCCATCACCAGAATGACCGAGCTCACACGCCCAGCAGCCTCCCGAGAAGCCTTTAATAACATCTTTCACATGTGTCACTGGAGGCAGGTGCTGGCGGTGGGACCGCCTGGAGGTCCACGTCCGCACCCTTCTTGCTCCTCAGGCTTTTCTGGGAGGTTCCTCTCTGTGCCCTGCCTCCTTAGAGCAGGAACTCTGCCCATTGTGCCCACAGAAAACTTCCATGTGGCTGCCGGGGTCCTTCTGACAGCAAGTGTTTTCACTCTGCATTTTATGTTTCACCGCGCCTTCCTGTGGGGCTGCAGTCGGCAGCCAGTATCCTCCACATTTCCGAATTATCAGCATAGTTGTGCACATTAAATTTTATTCAATTTTTTCCTTGTTTGGTGAGAGAAATGGGTCTCACTGCCCTAAGGGCTCCAGTAATCCTTCTGGCTCAGCCTCCCAAACACCCAGGACTACAGGTCCCCACCACCACACATGACTAGAACTTTCAGACATCGTTCCTCTGTTTCTCACAGAGTTTATCAAGATAGTGCGCACAGTCGAAGTCGCCGTCCCTCTTAGTACACAGTTTAGTGCATGTGTGCAGTGTGTGCAGCTGTGTCGGCGCCTCGGTGATCGGGGCACAGAGCAGGTCTGTCACCCCAGGGAACTTGCTCGGATCCCTGTTTTCAGGCCTTCTCGGGGCCTCAGATCCTGACAACCACGGATTTACTCTCCCTGCAGTTCTGCCTTTTCCAGAATACCACATAAATGCAATCCCACAATAGCTACCTTTTGACTCCTTCATTTAACTTCTTTCATGTTACCATGTGAATCCTTATTTCCCTCTTTTCCGCTACTGACTGGCACACCATTTTAAGTATGTAAAGGTGTTTATCCACTTCTCAGTCAAGGGACATTAAGATTGTTGGCAGCTTTTGGCAGTTGAGAATCAGATTCCTCTAAACATTTTTTTGTTCGGTTTGGATTTTCAGGGTAGGGTCTCTCTTGGTAGTTCAGGCTGGCCTTGAGCTTGCTCACTGTGTAGCTCCAACTGGCCTCCAGCTCATGGTGAACCCCTGCCCCAGCCTCCCAAGTGCTGTGATTACAGGCGTACACAGTCTGAGCCGGACTGTGCTCAGACTTTTATATAAACTTTAGTTTTCACCTCTTCTGGACCCAGAAGTAAAATCATTAGGTCGTATTATAAGAAACTGTCGCACAGTTTTCAGAAATGACAGTTTTCCAGAGTGGCTTCTGGTAGCACCACTCCATTTTCACCTTCAGGCGAGAGGGCTGCCTTCACACACCTGCACTAGTGCGATGTCGCCGCACTGGTTCCAACAGGTGTACAGCAGTGTCTCACTGTGGCCCAGGTTTGCATTTCCCTAACGACACCTTGTGTCAAGCATCTCTCCGTGTGATCATTTGCCATCCACGTCTCTCTTTCTGGTGATATGTCTCTTCACATCTTTGACCCATTTTTTCAATGGGTTACTTGTTTTCTTTTCTTTTCTTTTTTTAAGGTTTTTTGAGACAGGGTCTCACTTTGTGGTTCAGGCTGGCCCTGAGCTCAGCCTCAAACTCACACCGCAGCAATCCTCCTGCCTCTGCCTCCTGAGTGCTGGGATGAGAGGCGTGAGCCACCACGCCCGGCACTGTGGCATGTGGTACTAATTGCTGCTGGGCTAAGTCTCCACGCCCAGTATTGTACGTGGTTACCGAGGATCGAACCAGGTCGTTGCGCTTGCAAGACTGGTGCCGGAACCACTGAGCTAAATCCCCGGCCCAGGGTTACTTGTTTTCTTATGAAGTGTTGAGATGCTTTATAGATTTAAGGCATAAGTCCTTTTGTACTTTTGAGTGTTTTGCATGTTTCGCTTTTTCCAAATTTATCAAGGTTTTCTTGGCCTATCCCTTTGGTGATATATATTAGTATATTCACTAAACCTTTGCCTGACTATGAGTTGCAAAGACGTCTCCTATTGTTTCCTCCCAGATGTGTTAGTGTTAAATGTTTTATATTTAAGGGTACAGACCACATTAGTATTTGTATGCAGTGTAAGGTATGGATTAAAGCCAACCAGTAGCAGGAGGCAGTGTCCTGAAGTGTCTGTCTAGAAGAAAAATCATTCCTACATGGTTCTTCACTCTCTAGAACAGTGAGTTCTGGAGAGCTGACTGTCGACCCGGGGGCATGCTGTGGAGGCTGACCATGGCCTCCCTTTGGAGTGCTCGAGAGAGCCTTGCCCTGGCCAGCTCTGCTCTCCGCTCAGTGTCCTGAGCTCTGATCCTCTGTGCACATAATCCTTGCTCAGCAGCCATACCTTCAGACGAGAAAATGGGCATGGTGTTGACTGTGTGCTGCCAGCTTCCTGGAGACAGCCATATCCATTGTCAAGCATATCACTGATACAAGGAAAAGTCCTAGTGTTCGTTGAATCTGTCTCACAGACTCCAGCATAAAGTAATATGAAGCCCTTCTATAGATGGGCCAGTGAAACTTGCTCGGAGTCACGTAAACCAGTTCCAGAGCTTTTGCCTAATGCATTATTTTAGACCACCTCTTGACAGAGTTTAACCTGCATGTGGGAACGATGCCTCCCTCACGCCCGAGCTCACACACCTCAGCCAAAGCCAGGTGCAGACTGCAAGCTTTTGCACTACACTTGCTTTTAGTTGTGTTTGTTTGTTTGTTTGTTTTTAAACAATCATTTGAACTCCTTTTCTAGCTGGCCCACAAGAATCTTTTCATGTGGGTGGTCTCTCTGCTCGTCTTACCTCCCATGAGCAGTCTCGGGGGCATCACTGGGGTCCAGGACACGTACTTTCAACATGGTGAGGAGACGTGAGGCGCAACACTGCTGTGCGTCCCTCCAGCCTTCTCAGCCGGACTCACGCATACCGCATAAGGGATTGGAAGTGGGAATTCTCATGTTGGCTGATGCTTATGTTGTTAGGCATCTCTGGTGACAGCAGCCCATCAGCTTCAGTGGTGTCCTGCGCTGTGCTGTAGTCTCTCCCTTTTTTTGAGACATCTCTCATTTGGGCTCTTGGCTGTTAGCAGCTGGGATAGGGCTGGGCTGCGTTTCCTGCCACCTGCCTAGAGGCCTCAGCACAGCTGAGCTGGCAGCGTGTGTGCGATGGGCCGGTCTGCCGTGTACTTCCTCAGCTCAGTTCTGCTCTGAAGTCCAGATAGCGGTGTCCCCCCACCCAGCTACGTTGCCACTACTGCTTCTGTTGCAGGATTCTTGAAAGGAAAAGATGAGATTCTAACTCTCAGAAACTATACCAAAAGTCCCAGATGAGGGCTCTGCCGTTGATGCTGAAATTGGACAAAGCTGCAGCGGCTTTCACCATCTTGGGACCTCTGGAACCCCACTGGCTCTCACTTCTACCCTGGGGCTCCCCAAAATATTCTCCTGCAGGCGCAGCACTGTACTCCAGAGAGACCTGAGTTCCTGGGCTCTGGCAGAATCATGGTGCTGAGGGGGTCCAAACACCCCTCACCACTGGCCAGCTGTGTGAGACTGCTCCCTCCCCTCACTGCCCCAAGGCTCTTCTCACTAGAGGAACATGGATAGTGAGAGCCGTGAAGATTACATGAATTAAGCACCCAGTGTGGTTGCAACTACAAATGCAGGGTGTGAGCCGGAGAGCCGTACTCGAACATCCAGTGTGAAGCCTTGTAAAATAAGTACACAGGGACACCCAGACTTCAGCTGGGGCGGCACTGTGCTAGTGCTGCCTGTAAGGTCTTCATTCACCAGGCGCTGGTCTTCCCAGCCAGGGCCCATCTGCAGATCTTTTCCAGCTGTGGGCAGCTGTGCAGCCAGCCCCTCCTGCCATCTGTGTGCAGTAACACAGGGTGCCGGGTACAGCCGGGCCTGGTGTGTTCTCCCCGCAGGACTGCTGTTGTAGTTCATGCTTCTCTCTCCTTCCCCCAGGGAGCATCGCGGTCAGCCCTGCGAAGCTCTTCGAAGTTCCCGACACGTGGTAACCGAGGCCAGAGTGAAGCAGACTGCTGGTGCTGCCTGGGAGAGAGCCAGCCAGCACGTTCGGAAGCCATACTGAGTGTAATCCGATGTGGTGTGGGAGGGCTTCAGAACCGACCATGTCTCCTGAAAAGACCAGTTTTTATTTTTGTGGCTATGTTTCTCTGTTTCTTTTTAATGTAAAGTAACTCTTGACACACACCACAGTTGTAAGCTGTTGTGAGCGTGGACGTTGATAACCGTGTAATCATTTGTTGCTCGTGCGAAGCTGCTCCTGCCATGGATTAGCGTCTGAGAACCCACCTGCAGGAAGCTGGCTGTGAGCGCCGAGAGGAGCCCACATTACGGGTGCTCCATCGCAGATAGGGTCGGCCCCTCCCACATCAAGCCGCACTCACACTCTGCTGCTCTGGTTGTGGGACATGTTTGTGGTCATCGTCTCCCCGTGGAGAAGCTAGTGTGTCCCTCTGCCTCCCACCGTGCCCGCCTGAGAGTAGCTCGTGTCCAGGCTTCTTTCCAGCAGGAAGACACCTGCAGGGGTCAAGCCCTGCCTTAGTGTGTGCCTTGGCGTTGGGGCATGTTATATAGGCTGTTTTTCCTAAGACATGAAATTTTCGTGGGGGATGTCTGTTCTTCTGTGAGAGCTGTGTAGAACTTGCCGTGTCTGCGCCTGGTTGTCCTTTCCATTACATGTTTCTGCGTGGGTTTGGGTACAGTGGCATGTGTCCACATGTGCGTGCATGTGTGTGTGTGAATGAAGTCATGACAAAGCTACATGTATCAGCCCTTTCTATAACATCACAGCAGCAAAAAAAAAAAAGTCATGGATCTCCTTCAGTAGATCTGCTTCAGAAAGGTCATTGTTAGATATTTAACATTTTGTATTGTGGAAATAAGGATGAACATGTATTTCCAAAAGATAAAATTAAAGAAGTTTTCATAGAACCTGGTTCCTTCTCTCTCTAATAAATGAATGACATATTCACACTCTGCATAGGTGTTTCTCACCTCTAAATAGAGCAGATCAGTGCTGAGCTTGGTGTTCGAGATTTTTTTTTCCCGTTTTTCTCTCTGACTACTGCTCCTGCCTCAGTGGGTGAGACCCTGGTGCTAGAGCTGAGCCCTGGTGGCCACTGGCCACTGGAAGGTGGGAGGGGTTGGGCCACAGAACCCACACAGCAGCCCCTTGGTATTGTTCCGCTCTGCCTGCGGAAGACGCTCTCCCCTGTCAAGAGCCTCTGCATCTCTTTCCTTCCCCTTCCTGCCCCTCCCTCCCCTCCATCCTAGGAACTTAGGCCTAGAGGAAGGAGGGCAGATGGTCACACCTCAGTGGGAAGGTGACGTGAATGCCCACAGGAAGGGCCTGAGGGGCCGCTGGCTCTGCGGCTCCTGGAGACCCGCAGGGGAGCATGGTGACCCCGTTTCTTTCTTTTCTTGGACCGGATATGGAGTTTTCTTCTTCATTAATGCACGTTTGTAGTATATAGTACTTACGTTCTTTGTGAGGAGTTTTAATCACCTTTTCCTTCCCCTTCCCGTTTGAGAAAGATCTATCTCCCTGTTTCTTATTACCTACTATTATTCTCTTCATTACATTTCTTTTAAAAAAGAAAAAAGGGAAACTGACCCAAGACTGTGGGTTGGTTCCTGAGGGAACTCACCTTGTGTGGCAGGCGGCAGGTCTTGGAGCTTTGTAGTCTTGCTTGGGAGGAGAGAGGAGCTTCCTGCCCTGAGGTAAACAGGGTCTGCATTATACTGTGAAGCCAGCACTTACTCCCTGCTCGAAAGCTTAGCAGACACACGGGCAGGAAGGAGCCGGCAGGGCGGAGCTTTCTAGAAAGTGCACCTGCTCCAGAAGCTCCTGGGCCTGTGATTCTCTGTCTGAATCTCAGCTTCCTCCTTCATGAAATCACTGTGAGACCCGCCCACCTCAGTGGATGGTTGTGTGGACTAAATGAATGCATGTATCATATACAGCATGCTCAAGTGTCCAGTAAACATGAAGATTATCCTTGTGACTTGAAATTTTTATCATCCGTATCCTGGCAGCTGGAGTGGACAGCAGCCATCGTCACTGGAATCTGGCTCAGACTTAAGTACTCAGTGTATCCACACACATGACCAACCTCTGTTTTCCCGACCACAACCGATGACTCAAAACAAGTGAACTGGCTCAGCCCCTTCCTCCTCTATACATACACACGAGGCTTTTATATTTTAAGACAAGGTTTCACTGAGTTTCCCAGGCTGGCCTCAAACTTGTAATCCTCCTGTCTCAGCTTCCTGAGTAGCTTGGGGTTATAGGCATGTGCCAACTGAGCTGGTTTGTGCCAGGCCTTCTTAACATTTCTTATGAGCCCAAAACCCTAAAGAGGCGCTTTTGGCTTCCTGATGCTGAGCCCAGGGCTGTGCATGGAGCTTGGCTTGGGGTCTTCGTGAATACTGTAGCCAACCCTGCAGCAGTCATGAGGACGGAACCCTGTGTCTCCCTGAGGACAGTTGCATAGCCTTGGATTTAGGAGGTGGGGTAGAGATTAAACACCGTGGCTTTGGCGTTCCCATAGCTATGCGTGTGCATCTCACCAGCCTTCCCTTTGATACTTCATTATGAAAACGTTGAGAAGACATAAAGAGCCGTGGTTAGTGAGCAATAGTCAACTCACCCCGCAGTGAACAGTCACCATCTTGTCACACTCGCTTTGATAGAAATCAGTGCAGCCACCCTCTGTCTATCCAGCCATCAGCATATTTTCTGACACATTTCTAAATTGTCAACCGCAGTGGACTCCCCCTCCCTAACACTTCTTGCTTGCTACCAGCCAGAGTTTAATGTTTGAGGGTCTGTAGGTGTAAAATTTGAAATGAAATATTCGCTTTTAAGCATACGATTGGCTACGTTCCCAGTACGTAAACCCAAGCAGTCAGGGTGCATGTTGTCACTACCCCCCCAGGAGAATCTTCTTTGTGTCTTCCAGGGACCCCGTCCCATTTCCACCCCTATCTCCACAGGCACAAAGGTCTGAATTTTTTTATCACACACTTTCTAGAATTTCATGAAAATGGACCAGGAAGTCAGTTCTCGAGATGGTACAAGTGAAGGCTGGGATGTGGCTTTGTGGCACAACACTTACCCAGGAGGCTTGGGCTCCTGGGTTTGATCCCCAGTCCCAAGCAAACACACATTTACATTTTTGAGTCAAACAAGTCTTACATGCATCAGTAGTGTATGTGTGGTTCTGAACCTAGGACCTTGCACATGCATGGCAAGCACTCTTCCACAAGCGCCATCCCCAGCCTTTGCAGTTAGTTTTTGTTGTTGTTGTTGTTTTTTGAGACAAGTTCTCACAAGTTGCCCAGCCTCCGTCATGCTAGGGACCCTGCCTCTGCCTCTGGAGTCGCTAGGGTCCTGGGCGTGTGCCACTGCGCTCAGCCTTTTGATTTTTGAATATGCACTGTTTATCCACCCTGCAAAAGACAAACATCTGAGCTTTTTCTAGGTTGGGGCTGTTCGGAATAAAATTGCTAGGAGTATTCTTGTATCCTTAATTTTGACCAAAAAAATCAGTTAATTTGGGGGTTTAGAAGGAATAGGTACATACCATGAAGGGTCCTGTTTTGTGAAATAGACTGTCAGACCTTTCCCCAAAGTGCTTGTCATGTGTCATGTCCCTGCAGCCCGCGAGCGCCCCAGTCCCTCCCTGGCACTGCTGGTGTTGAGTCTTCTGTCTCGCTACCTGATGGGTGTAGTATCTCCTGGCCCTCTCACTGAAGTCTCAGGTTATGTTTGCCTTTCTTTGTGAAACCCCTGATCAGTTCTGTTGTCTGTATCTGATCAGGCTGTTTGTCTCTCTGATTAAGTTGTAGAACTTTATTATTATGTATTCTGGACATTGGAAGTCTTTTTGTTTGTTTTGCTTTGGTTTTTTTGAGACAGGGTCTCGCTATTGTAGTTCAGGCTAGTCCTAAACTCAGCATTGAACTCACAACAATTCTGCCTCGGCCTCCCAAGTGTTGTGATTACAGGCGTGAGCCACCACACCCAGCGCTGTAATATGTGGTTATCGAACCTGGGCCCTTGTGTTCACAAGGCAGGCGCAAGAACCACTGAGCTAAATCCCCAGCCCAGAAGTCTTTTTTCTAATACTTATGTTGCAGATATTTAGTCCAGTTTACAGCCTAGTTATTTTCTCACCAGTCCCCTTTCAGGGCAAAAGTTCTTTTTAACTTTGATGAAATCTTACTAAGTTTCTTTCCTTTGCCCTAAGCAACCCTAGCTAGCAGCCATCCTTTCCCATTTTCTCTGGTTTCAGCATTGACGAATAACTCTGAGGTTGATCTGAGTTGCTATTTGTGTATGTTGTCTTGAGTCTGGAGTTGAGATTCCCCCATCCTATGAGAATGTGCAGTTGTTCCAGCAGCAGCTTCAGAAACACCTATTCATTGCTCTGGTGCTTTAGTATGAACTCTATAGCTGGCATTGATGACACACACCTGTGATCTCTGCACTCCAGCAGCCCGAAGCAGGAAGATCATGGGTTCATTTCCAAAGTGGGTAACTAAAAATGGCTGGGGGTGCAGCTCAATTTGAAAGCCTTGGCTTTAATTCCCAATAACACAAACCCAGACACGTGCCCACAGATGTTGCCCCAGTAAGTGTGGGTTTCAAGTGTGCATTTTAAATATGTGTTGTGTCGGGATGGCAGCAAGGGAGCTTCGTTGTTCTGCGTGTGCGGTTCCCATGTGGACAGTTTGCAGCTCTCACCTTGACCTTCAGGAGGAAAACGAAGCACTTAGTGGCTGCCGCAGCCTGACCAAACCACCGTTTCCTGACCCGGGAAACCACGGAATATTAAAAATAGTCCAGTCCTTCTGGGTAACTTTTTTTAATCTCATGACTTACATTACTTTACCTGAGATCTTTTTTTATTCCCAGTGGTCTGTGAAGTAAATCTGTGCATGTGTCAGGGGGCAGAATAGAATACCTGAACACAGTTCACATTTCTGCTGCTTGGAAGCCACTCTGTCCTCTGAGTCCTCTGCTGCCACTCACAGCAGTATGCTTTGTCTTCACCACTTGTCTGCTGCTTTCTTTTTCTGCTCATGCTATGAGCTTGAACTTGAGAAAGCTCTTGATGCTGCCTGGACCTGGTGAAAATGATAAACAGCTTCACCAGCTGACAGTATTGTCTGTCTTTCTCTGTCTCTCTGTCAATTATGGTACCGGGTAATGGAACCCAGGGCCTATACCTCCAGTGTGTTTGTTTTGTTTTCTTGAGGCATTGTCTTGCTTTGTAGTTCAGGCTAACCCCAAATTTACTATGTCGCCTAGGCCAGCCTGGAATGTATAGCAATCCTCCTGTCTCTGCCTCCCAGGTGCTGGGCTTACAGGTGTGAGTCACCATGCCCAGCATTGTGGTATGTAGTGCCAGAGATCATATGCAGGACCTTGCACTTGCCAGGCAGACACTAGAACTGCTATACTAAATTCATGGCCCTTTTTAAAAAAAACTTGTTGAGACAGAGTCTTACAAGTTGTCCAAGCTGCGCTCAAACTTTTTTTTTTTTTAGGTTTTTTGAGACAGGGTTTTGCTTTGTGGTTCAGGCTGGCCCTGAGCTCAGCCTCCAACTCACATCACAGCAATCCTCCTGCCTCTGCCTCCCGAGTGCTGGGATTACAGGCGTGAGCCACCACGCCCGGCACTGTGGTATGTGGTACTGGTTGCTGCTGGGCGTGAGTCTCCACGCCCAGTAT
>PVIR01000170.1:0-197553 GCA_004026965.1 Petromus typicus
TTTTTTGAGACAGGGTCTCGCTTTATGGTTCAGGCTGGCCCTGAGCTCAGCCTCAAACTCATCACAGCAGTCCTCCTGACTCTGCCTCCCCAGTGCTGGGATTACAGGCGTGAGCCACCACGCCCGGCACTGTGGTATGTGGTACTGGTTGCTGCTGGGCGTGAGTCTCCACACCCAGTATAGGTATGTGGTTACCGGGGGATCGAACCCGGGTCCTTGAACTTGCAAGACAGGCGCCGGAACCATTGAGCTAAATCCCTGGCCCTAGAACTTATATTCTTGATACCTATTGCAATAGTTCGGTTTCACAGACTTTTATAAAAAGACCTCTGTGGCTCACCCTGTCAGGAATTAGGTTCATGCCCCATGTCCAATAAATGCACAGAAATCTGCACAAATAGGTTCAAAATACATGAGTGTCCACACAGAGAAAAGGAGGCGGCAGTGGTGACTGCACCCAAAGTCAGTCGCCTGTCACTCACCAAGAAGCCGGCTGCTACCTCAGCCCTGAGTGGGAATTTCTTTTCATGATATTCTCATTTTAAAATAAACGCCATAACCAATCTGGGGAGGACTTTTCATCAAGAAGAACAGAAGGCTGGTGATTCTGTGCTCCATCCACATTGTTTTTCAGATGAGGCAGACTCAGAGATGTTCAATGACGAGTTCAAGGTCACAGAACTGCATAAGAAGCCAATCCCAGGACAGCGTCCTACCTGCCAGCTGAGGGCTCCACTGACAGTCCTTTAAACCGCCATGCTTCCTTCCAATGTGAGGACAGGAAAAGCTGGGCACAGTGGGACAAGCCTGGAATACTAGCTAGTAGGGAGGCTGAGGCAAGAGGATCACAATTTGAAGGCAGCCTGAATGATTCAGTGAGATACTAACTGAAAATAAAATTTTTTCAAAAGACCAGAGGTATGGCTCAGTGGTAGAGTGCTTGCTTAATGTATACGAGGGCTTGGGTTCACCACCAAAAAGACAGGAGAGCTGGGTGTCCGTGGAAAGGGCTATCTGAATAAAAATGTGGAGCTGTCTATGTGCCTTTGTATGTGCGGTCCCCGGCCAGGGCCTTGGCTTCTTTTTCCCACAAAACTGCTTCATCTCTTTTTCATCCTTCAAGACCCCAAAGAATTATCACTTCCTGAGAAAGTCTTCCCTGTTTCTCTAGGGCACTGGTTGTTCTCCAGACCCTAACTGGTACTGTATTTGGATTCTCAAGTATCCCAAAGGATACTAATGGTGGGCCTGGCTCTTCTCCATGGCAGCAAAACTCTTCAAATCAGAGATGCGTTACGTTCATCTCTGCAATCCCAGATGTGATGCTTCCTCCTGATTATCAGCCTGACTGGATTGAGACATGTCCAGGAAATGTGTAAAGCACATGCCTGGGTGGCTCTGAAGGTACCTGGAAACAAATGCATCAGAGGGCTCTCCCTTCCTCAGCGGATCAATCCACTGACGAGATCAGAGTTCGATGGCCTCATTGGGAGGTAACGGAAACAGGAGGTATGAGCTTGGCCGAAGGGTCTTGGGGCCACGGCCTTAGGGACTCTACCTGGTCCCCGGCGCCTTTCTTTCTGGCTCTTTGCCACTTTCCTGCTTCCTGACTGCCGTGAGGTGAGCTAATATTCTGCTTCACCTCAGGCCCAGAAGGGAGCCAGCCAACCGTGGACTTAAACCTCTGACACTGAGGGCCAGGGATATAGCTCAGTGGTTCTGGTGCCTGTCTTACGAGTGGAAGGGCCCAGGTTCGATCCCCGGTAACCACATAACAATACTGGGCGTGGAGACTCACCCCAGCAGCAATCAGTACCACATACCACAGTGCCCAGCGTGGTGGCTCATGCCTGTAATCCCAGCACTTGGGAGGCAGAGGCAGGAGGATTGCTGTGATGTGAGTTGGAGGCTGAGCTGAGGGCCAGCCTGAACCACAAAGCGAGACCCTGTCTCAAAAAACCAAAAACCTCTGACACTGAGAGCAAAAACACAATTTTTCTCCTTTAACTGGTTCTTGTTGAGTATTTGATCGTAATGACAAAGCTTAGTAACACCACAGCTTAAGCTATGAAAGGGTGGACTTTGGAGCAGAAGCTCCACAAGGGTGGGAGCCGATCATCCTACCCTACTCCAGGCTCACCAGGTGAACCCAGGACGGAGTTGTTACTGCTGAAGGACTGTGAACAGAGAGGCTGTGTGGAATGAAGCAGTTCTACTCCAGGAGCCAAGAGGCTTTCAACAGACACCACCTGGAGGTGCCAAGTGGGTGAGACTGGCAAGGGAGAGGGTAATAAAAGGCAAAAGAAGCTGATGTGGTTAGAGGCCTCCAGGGCCACAGACCACCTACAGAGGGGACCTCACCCCCCAGTGACTCTATCCGTGCTCTTTGGCCTCCCTTTTGTGAGGTCTGCCTCTCTTGTAATGTGGGTAACTCAGCCCTCTGGATCGTAAGACAGAGGAAGAAAGAAAGGAAGGCTAAGAAATAGATGTCTAGATCTATACAGTCTGCCCCAAAATATATACAGACTTCAGGAAAAGAAAAATACTAGGGAGCTAGGGATGTAGCTCAGTGGGATGTAGCTCAGTGAGCTAGGGATGTAGATCATAATACTCATACTATGAGTATTTTTTTCAATGTGTGTTGTTACCCTCGTACAGGAGACAACACAGAATGTTGTTTATCACAGAAAACCCACTATACTACTGGCCTTCAGAGAAGAAATGGAAAACACACGTGCAGCAATCTCAACGGCCAGGGTTACCCAAGAAGCAAGCCACCACACTAGGACATGTCTGGAAGCTGATGGCCACCACTCTGAGCACCCCTTGTCATTGCGGAGGCCAAAGGTAACTTGTATTAATCTCACAATGCCTCGATAAATTTAGTATTAAAATATTTATACAAATTTTTCTTTTTCTGAAGGGCATACACATTTTTCAGTGGACTCGGTAGCTGTCAGGACTTAGACTAAAGAGGGAGAGAAAAACACTAGTCATAATATATTAAATAATTTAAGAAAGCATCACCTGCTTCCATGGTTCTTGGTTAGCTAGGCCTTGGACTTTCATGGGGTGTTGGAAAGGACCACATAAAATGCCTGAATGTAGGATTTCATTGTCTCCAGTGTATTTCAATTTGCTTGTTTACACACAGGCTCTGTGTGTATATAACAGTGGCGCGAGCCATTCTCTAAATACAATCTGGTACCCAGACAATGACAGATGCATGTGGAAATGAGGCGTCAGTGAGAGAATCTCCACATGGAGGAAAATAAGCATGGCGGAACTCTGTGATCACAGATGCCTGCACACGGGAACAATACATACTTTTCAGAAGAAACTATTCCAACAACAGGCCCAGACTCCAATGGCCCCCAAAAGGATGCTAGTTTCTCTGCCTTTTCTAGAGGGACCAGAACATTCCAAAAGCTGTTGAGAAATGGAAGCACAGAGACTATTGCCTGTTAAGCACATATATTCCGCACTTTACATGACCGTCTCCCTTGATCCTGAGAGTACCATCTCCACATTATAGATGAGAAGACAAAGTGGGGGCCACACTTGCATGGCTCCTACTAGTGGTCCCAAGATCTGAACCTACATCCCAGATTTTCCTGAGTCCAACCTCTCACTTAGACCATGACTTTTCTGAAGAAAAGACAGAGTGCTAATGGGAATGGGTGTAGTGCAGGAGTACACAGCATGTTCGTTGTACAGAAGGCCCTGGGCTCGATCCCAGCACTCCCAAAAAGGAAAAAATGAAAAGATTACAGAAGGCTGGGTAACTGATATTTCCCATGTTCAGTGTTAAGCCTGGATCAGACCTTGTGAGAAAAATGTCTAGAGTAAGTGTGACAAGTAAACTTCTGACCACACTGTGCCTATTCTCTTCTGGTGCTGAACGTGAAACTTAGGGGAGACATTAGCCCCTTGAACCTTCTGCCACCTACCCCAGCCCCGCTCCCAACCCTAGCGTGTGGATGGAAGTTCCAGACGTCCTCTCTAGTCCACCTGTCACCCAGAGCACCGAGATGACACCTCATTGTCTGCATTTCTCCCTCCTTGGGACCAACATCTCACATCTCATGGTTTGATAAAGTTGACCCACAGCTCAACAGCATACAAAATATGTATTTTAATAGAAAAAAAATTTGCCTTGAAGATTTGCCAAGCTCCCAGCAACCTCAACTCAAGCCAGTCAAGTGAGGAGCTCATCATCAATTGGATTATCCGCTGGCTGGGGAAAGGGCATCAAAGCAGCTGCAGTTATCCACAGGATGAGGGGCTCAATCTGAAAGGCCCAAGGAGACTGTCCAGGGAGGAGAGGGGACATCTTACAGAATGTGGAGCTGGAGGTGACATGATTTCTAGCCCTTCCCAGCATTCCTACCGCGAAGGCTGGAAACAGAAGTGCCGCAGAGAAGATCAGCTGTTTCCAAGGCCAATGGAATAGGCCCAGGCTTCGCGGTGTTTTGTTGGTGGCGCAAGCAAGAGGAAGTGGGGCCAAAGTCATGGCACTATTCAATAAAGATATCTTTGCAACACGGCTGGCTTCCAGCCATCAGAGGGAGAAATTTTACTTCACTTCTGAAACATCATAATCATGTCCACAGGTGAAAATGACTTGGGCCACACCACGGAGACAAATGCATTTGTTCTATGACCCTGAAACACTGTTCTGTCTACATAACCGATACGTGGTCAGGAAAGCTTTTCAGTACAAAATAAGCATTTTACAAAATTACTGACTCAGTTTGAAGTTCACCATATTATTAGCATGATTTCTGTCTGGTTTCACTCTTCACAGAGGAAATAACCCCATGAGGTGATATTTAATACTATCAGCCTAGAGTTTGGTTTATAAATAGTAAATTAGTGTTCTAAAAACAAAACCCTCCAAAAAATCTACATGTGCCGAAGTGTAACACTGAAGCCACGAGTTATTTTCAGGAGTTTTGTCAACAAAGAACAAATGTCACACTGTTATTAAAAACTGTAAAGCAGTCACTCAAAAGAGGGGAAAAAAAGGTAAACCTTATTGCTCCAAAACCTGACATATAACAATAGACAAAAATCATCACTGGACAAAAATTATCATTGTTCGGTTCCTAAGTCACCCAGTGCTCCATTACAGAGGCACTGCAGCTTAATGGCTCGTCTTTGAGGCTGGTCACAGCCAGCTGCAACATTCACTATTCCACAGAAGAGACAAATACCATAACCAGAGAGTATCTTTCAGGCACTGGGGTGTTTTATACAGAACCCTGCCGGGAATAAATGCTTATGGTAAACTGACCAGGGGGGAATACTGTTTAAAAAAACAAAAACCAGCATCAACCATCACTAAAATCAAAAGACAATTAGATTCAGGAAGAAGGCCACTGAGTCCTGAGGGTCTGGACTTCCTTTGAGCCGTATCACAGAGGCCTTCTTGATTTTGTCCCTTCATGGAGCTTTAACTTTCCCCATTAGGGACAAAGTAGTGTTCTAGACTACGATCAAGTCCTACCAGGGACAATCATCTGGTAGAAACGGTGGTGTTGGTGACACAGTGACACACCAAGAAGAATCTAAGGACTGAACTCATACCATAGACTCCACCACTATGCAAAATTGCTCAGTAAGCTTCCTCTCTGAAATAGAATCAATAATTCTGCCAATAACCAAATAAATTAAGTGGAAAATACATTAGCCATTTTCTTGCTGTCCCCCCTTTTGTTTCTCTTATTTCTTATAACTGTCTTGTTTCAGATGCAAAGAAGAGCTCTGGGGAGGAAGTCCTGGGGAAAAGGATTTCTGATACCAAAATCTGTATGTCCCATACCAGCCCAACAAACCAAACAAGGTGCCGAACACCTTCTGGAACACATCGTGGAAATAAACAGCTGTGCACAGAAACATCCACACCCAAATGAAAGTCAAGAAGCCCAGGGCGACGACCAGGGTGGTGATGGCAGTGTGGAGGCAGTGGCTCCGGTCCGTCTTCACCTCATGCAGCACGGCCATTTCCTCTACAATCATGAGAGCGCAGAAGGTCAGCAGGAAGGAGTGGCCCGAGATGTCAAAGCCATGCCAGAAGCCTCCTTCCTGGTGGCAGTGCTGCTTGCTCTGGCACTCCTTTCTGACCCTCTCCAGGGCCGGCGAATGGTAGCAACTGCCTGTGTAGTGCTCGATGTTGGAGAAGAGGGCTGTGCAGATGTACCAGATGGCTGTGCCCACGAGCAGGGTGCTCAACCGCCGGAGGACCAGGCTGGCCTTGCCTGTCAGGTGGTAGTTGGTGAGGGCAATGAAAGGCAGGAGGAGACAGAATGTCCAGGCCCAGGCCACTTTGACAAAATACCTGACAGAAGAGGAAAGTAGAATGAAGAGGGGACATGGTGGCAAGAAAACAATGCTATGACTTGGGCCTCTGGACTTCCAAGAGAGAAAAAGAGAAAATGTGGTCAAAACTACAGATCCTAAGAGCTACTATGTGCTTCACGAAGTGGAGTTATTCTTTAAAGCCAAGCGAAAGGTACTATTACAAGCCCCCTTGTACAGATAAAGAAACTGAGGAAAAGAGAAACACACTGCCAAGATGGAGGTCTGAAGTATGGAACTGGGGTTCAAACCTACAGGCTTGTTTTTAACACTGTGTTATTTGCTCAGGAAAGCAATAATAACTGAGCCTCTACCAGATTCCAGGAACTTACACAAACATTTACTTGCTATAGGATATTCACAATTGCCTGGAAAGGAAGGTATAGTATTATCTGCTTAATATCAGCCCCCCCAAGTTCAGAACCCTGCCATACTCACACACAGCAAGCATGAATTAAAACACAGGCAGGCAGAAAAAGTCTTCGAACAAGGAGCTTTATTTCAAGTTGGATTAACCTGACTCTGACTTAACTTGTTCATACACCTCTCTTGGTATCAGTTTCCTCTGCAGTTAAATCAAGCTGAGGGCACCAAATGGATTTCAAGATCCCTCCCAGATCCAGTGACTCACCACTAGTTTCTTCCCACTAATTAGCAAAATCCCTTGGAACAAAACACCAGAATCCACGGCTACCCCCAAACAACAGGGACTCAGGTGCCGCTCTGGTTGGCTCCTAGCTTACCCAGGCCAGATAAGAGCAGTAGTTCCCTTGTCTGCCTCTCCTGTATCCTGAAAGGTGGCTGCTGGGGACCAGCTGAGGGAAACACACAAACAAAAGAGATCTCAGACTACTGCCATCCTCACAGTCTATTCTTAGCCCAGCAGGGGAGGGTGGGTGAGGACAGAGGTGGGCCAAGGACAGAGCGCCTCTTCACTAGGTTCCAACAGTTTCTCAGACACCACCCAAGAGCCTGTCACTAAAGTCTTCACTGGCACTGATAAACACGGACTCTCCAGAGCCAAGACTTGTCAGGCTTTTGATGGAGCTGCCTGGGAGAAAAATCAAGGTTTAGAGATAATCAAAGTTGGGCTCACTCTCAGGGGATCCTGGAGACATAACTTCTGAAAAATTGGGTCCACATCAATGGAGAAGTTTCATCTCTAATTCCCTTTTAGTTCTGCAACAGTGTTTTTTTTGTGCTGTAAATTTACAATCCGAGAGTGCAAAGAAGTAGGTGGGTGGAGTTAACACGCCCCAAAGAGCCCTGCTGGAATTGCTTTTCTGGGCCATTGCCATACATTTTGGGTGTCTGAGAAGGTCCATGGAGATCCAGGGGAAAGGTCAGAGTGAAGGGTTCCTTTCCTCTGCCAAAATCTTGGAATGGGGATTCTGTCTGAGGCCCTGGATGGATCCCCAGAAGTGCTAGTGGTGATGGCGGGGTCTTTAAAGGGCAGTGAGCGGATTCTGAGAAAGCAGCTGACACAGGAAGGAAGGAGGGAGGGAACATTTCCTACACAGCCAGGACAGCTTCTCATTCCAAGGGGGCGGTGGGTGAGGCTGGTTAACTCTCCAATCCCACCCCACACGCCCGCATATACAGACGCTCGACACACCCAAGCCCGTCACTGCCTGCACCTCAAACTCAGGCCGCCCTCTGAATCTACAAACGCTAAATGCTACTAGCTGCTACCAGGTCTCCGAGTCGCGACACTCGCGCAGATGCTGCTGTCACTTTTGGAAGGAGTTTCCTTCCAAAGACTCGTCCGACAGGGCGGCTAACCCCGGGCACTTGGCCGCGGTTACCACCAGGGTATGGAATGATGGGAGGACCCAGGGTGCACTCACACGTTCAGGACGTTGCGCTTGTTGCTGAGGTAGCTCTCGGGCAGCGGAGAGACCTCTTTGATGAGTGAGCCCGCCAGCATGGAGGTCACCAGCGCCAACGGCAGGTAACGTCGCACGGCAGCCCTCACTAGTGTCCCCCGTAGGAACCACTCGCAGCGCTCCAGATGCTCCATGCCCGACCTCTTGGGCCACCGTCCTTCTCCGGGTGCCCTCTCGGCCACCGTCCTGCCCTTCTCCCCAGCTGGCGCCACCACCTTCCTTCCGGCGCATGCGCGCCGTCCGCGGGTCCCACCCCCTTGCCTAGAGCGTCCGTTACGGAGCCTGCGTACTCTCTCTTGTGGCCACTGGCTGCCTTTGCAGAGTGCCTGAATGTGAATTTGCATGCCCGAACTGCCGCTTCAGGTTCTGCCGCCAGGGGTCGGGCTGCGGCTGCTGTCGTTCCTCTTGGCCTCTGTGTTTTGCCTCGGTGAGAGAAAAGGTGCTTGGGGAAGTATTTGCTGGAAGTTGAGAAAGGATAAATGTAGCCGTGTAGAAATTGGAACAGTAGTTACAGCATCATTTAGCATCTCTGGGAAACTTGGTTGTCTTGGTATAAAGGAAATGAGATGCAATTTCATCTTAAGATTTCCCGCTCACTTCTTTCCAGGCTGAGCGTGATGACTCTTGGGCAAATTGTTTCAATAACTCAAGGACAGTGGGAGAAGAAAAGACCTCCTTTTTCTGATCGCATATCTGATCTTTTCCTGTCACTTTGAGCATTTGCTGATGCAGAAGACAGAGAATCATCTTTGATGAGGAACACCTTCCCCTTCTCTCGTTAGATGAGACATTTTCATGGTCCTGGAGAACACAATGAAAGGCATGTCCCCAAGACAGTGCTCCAGGCAACAGCCTCTCCAGCACGGAAACTGAACCCGAGACCTTGTGGAAAGAATCGACTTCTGAGTGAGAGCAGAAGGAGCTGTTTCCCAGAGACCAAAGCACATTCAGTTTAAAGGAGAATCCCCAACTTCCTGGCTGTCTCTCTCCCCCTCCTAGGCCTGGTTCTACTTAATATGTGTATGGGAGGTAAGTACTTCTAACAATTTGTAAATTGTGGTTGCTGAACCATGAGTATAAGTTTTAACCTATGACTTTCATAAGTCTGATTCTTGGGGCTCCAAGAAGAGCACGATGACTAAGCCCACCCGCTACCACTGCAGAAAGCCAGGCCATCTTAGGAGAGACTGTGAGAAACTGTCACGGAGCCATGTCCTGATTGTAAAGGTGACCACTGAAAGTCGGGCTGCCCCCTGAGATAGATGCCCCAGAGCTGAGACCCATCTTACCAACTGGTCCACCAAGACTGAAGGACCTCGGGGCACTCTCTACCTCCCTCTGGTTGGACTGTCATCGCCACAGAGGAGCCCCAGGTAATCATGACTACAGATGAAAAAGAAACCAGCCTATTGTGGACACATGCCTCTTGGTCCTTCTTTTTCAACCCTGGCCTGCCTTCTAGCCCTCATACTTCCTTACAGAAAGGAAATAACTCGCTGTTTTTCACAACCCTTAGGCTGTAACTGGGACAGCTTTCTCTTCACCCATTCCTTATTGATTATGCCATTAAAGTTCAGTTCCCCTCCTAGAGAGAGAGAGAGTCAGATCTTACCTTGTTTGAATATTGTAATATACATACACTGCCTCCCCCTAGTGGGGGCAGAAGTAAAATCTGAAGTTGACAACTAAAGGTAGAATAGGAAGAGCAGTAAGAGCTGCTCCAGTGCAAATCCATCCCTAGGATTTTTTCTCTGTGAGACAATATCCTCTAAGGCCTGAAGTAAAGAGAACTATTGCCTGTAATGGACACAAGGTTTACTTACACCCTCTAACAGCTCTTGCAACATTCCAGTCTAGGGAGTTCAAAAACCTAGTGGAGAGTAGAGGTTGGTACAAGACCTTAGCTTGATAAATGAAGCAGTAGTGCCAACTCACCCAGCAGTACCTAGCCCGTACACTCTCCTTTTACAGATCCTGGAAGATGCTAGTTGACTTTCAGTTTTACATTTTAAAGATGGCTTCTTTTATATTCCTTTACTCACAGACTCCCAGTTCCTGTTTGCCTTTTAAAACCTTCCTGACCAGGCCTCTCACCTGAGTTGGATTGTACTTTCTCAGGGTTCAAAGACAGTCCTCATCTTTTGTGCAAGTGCTGTCTCATGACTTGGCATGAGAATATTGGTTTTGAATATTCTCTGGTCTATATGTAGGTGATATATTATTATATGGCCCCTCGGTAGAACTCTTGAACCAAGGCACTCATGCTCTCCTGAATTTTCTAATAGTCATGGATTGTAAGGTCTCTTGGTCTAAGGCACAGTTTTACAGCCTTGAGGTAAAATACTTGAGCTTATCATACCTATGGGAACGCGAAGGCTGTGAAAAGAGAAAATTAAACCAATGCTTTTCTTCCCACTGCTCAAGACCCTACAGTGGCTCACAGTGTTCCTAGGAATTACAGGCTTTCTTTGCCTTTGGATAGCAGGGTAGGGTGAGATTGCATAACCCCTCTATCAGCTTATAAAGGAAGCCCAAAAGGCAGATACCCATATTTTAACCTGGGAATTCTAAGTGCCTGGCATGCAGAGCTGACTGACAGGGTATGTTTCCATTTATATGTTGATGAGAGGTGGGCGTGGCTTTGAGAGTGCTTACACAGGATGGCGGGCCTACTCCATTGCCTGTAGGGTGTCTGGGTGAATTAGACACTGTAGCCAAGGGATGGCCTGCTTGCCTTAGAGCTGTGGCTGTGGCAGCTCTCCTGGTACTAGAGATGTATTTAGTATATATACTTCATAACACGACAGGACTTCTTTCTTCCGAAGGGAGCCTGGAGCTATCTGACAATCAACTGCTTAAATACCAGGATCTGCTTCTAGGAGGACGAGTCAGTCAAAGACATGTTCCTCCTTAAACGCTGCCACCTTTCTATCAGAAAGGGAAGAAACTGAGGATGAAAAGCCTGACTGTGAACAGGTAACTGTCCACGAGTATGCAGCGAGAGAGGACTCATGAGATACACACCCCTTATTGATCCTGATTTGATCCTCTTCTGTGATGTCCATGTCTTCATGGAACATGGGACAAGAAAGGCAGGATATGCAGTAGAGATGCTCCCTTCAACACTTGCAAATTCTCAGTTGCCCCTGGGACTAGTGCCCAGCTGGCAGAACTCATAGCTCTGACAAGCGCTTTACAATGCAATGAAGACCAGAGAGTCAATATTTATACTGATTCAAAGTATGTTTTCCTAGTATTACATGCCCAATATGGAAAGTAGGAAATTATCTAGCGGCCAGTAGATCGCTCACAAAGTATCAAAAGGAGATAGAAGAGTTTTTATCATCTGTCCGTGTTTTCCAAAGTGGCAGTAATTCAATGGAGAGGCCACCAAAAAAGTTGATAAGTATCTCAAAGTAATCAAGTTGCTGACACAGCCGCAGAAGAAGCTGCTCAAGGGTCCCCTGTTCAAGACCCCCGTCTTTTGGGAAGAGTCTTTCGATCATACTCAACCTAAATCTTCTCAGCTTAGATCTAGTGGGCTGCCTCTAATGGGCGTCGGTTCCTTCCATCAGGATGGTTACAGTCTGATGATGGTAAATTGTTCCTATGCTAGGCAATGAAAAATTATTCTGTATATCAGACTTTTCACTTCGGGAGAGACAAGACCCACCAGATAGCCTCAAAGTTATTCATAGGAAAGGGACTTTCTCACACAATGCTACAGAAAGTTAAGTCATGTGGGGTCAAGGATTTAGCTCACAGTGCAGAGCTTGCCTGGCAAGTGTGATGCCCTGGTGCAAAAGAAAGGTGAGCTCTGTCAAAAGACAATCCTCTTAACTGGACCCCCCCACCCCCACTCCAGCATACAGAGACATGGTAAATGCCCTGGAAACAATTGGCAATTTTAAAATAAAATTGATTTTACTCATAAAGAGTAAGAGGCTCCAGTACCTAGTCTGGGTAGATATACCTCCACATCTGAGCTGAAGCCTTTCTGTGTCAAACAGAACAAACCCAAGAGGTGGTAAAAGGTTTGGCTTCAGAAATCATCTCCAGATTTGGACTTACTGAGAGCTTGTGGAATGATAATGGGCCTTTTATAAAAGAACAGTCACACAAGATGTCTTGAGGCCTTTTATAAAAGAAAGAGTCACACAAGGTGTCTCTTAGCACTGGGCGTTCTCTATCACCTTCAGTGTGCAGTGAGGCCACAATCCATGGGAAAGGCAGAAAAATTGAGTGAAACCCAAGAGAGATATCGTAACAAACTGGCTCAGAAAATCCATCCACAGTGTCCTTACTTACTACTGCTATGTCTTATCAAAGTAAGAAATGTAGTTCAAGGGCCGGGGATATAGCTCAGTGGTTCTGGCGCCTGTCTTGCAAGCACAAGGACCCGGGTTCGATCTCCGGTAACCACATAACAATACTGGGTGTGGAGACTCCCCAGCAGCAATCAGCACCACATATCAGTGCCGGGCGTGGTGGCTCACGCCTGTAATCCCAACACTTGGGAGGCAGAGGCAGGAGGATTGCTGTGATGTGAGTTGGAGGCTGAGCTCAGGGCCAGCCTGAACCACAAAGCGAGACTCTGTCTCAGAAAACCTTAAACAAAAAAAGAAATATACAAAGTATACAATACAAAGTCTAGGCCTCAGTCCATTTGAAATGCTTGATGGATACCCTTTGCTTGCTAATGATATTCTCTTTGATAGAGGAATAGATGCCTTACTAAATGATGTCACTACATAGGCTAAATAAATTTCAATAGACTCTTCAACAGGTAACACATGATCGATCACCTTGAAGAGACGGGAAATCCCATTTTCCACCCTGGGATTTAGTACTGATAAAGTCTCTTTCATCATCTCCTTCTCTAGGACCAATTTGGGGAGGACCACATGCTGTGATCCCATCAACTGCATTGGCTGTCAAGATGGCTGCCTGGACTCCTGGATACACCACCCCCAACTCAAGCTCAGGAAACCAGAGATTGTCACTGATTGTGAAAAGTGGCTGAATACTCATGGGAAGCAGCAAGAGACTTAAAATTCTTGTTCAAAAAGAGAGCAAAGTTTTCAGATAGGTAATGTAAAATGTTGCTCTTAGCCATTTTACTAATTACCACCTAAAGAGGAGTGCAGTTTCTTTCTAGTGTGACACAAGAATAGGCAGAGGCATTACAACAAACATTTTTCTGCAGGTGTGGCCTGCTGCCCTTTGCCAAGTACCCATGACTGTGTTGGTGGGTATTCCCACCTCAAGGGAATGATTGGAATAAGCTACAAGACATTTACAAAACACACAAAAAAGTTAAATGGTTTATAGTTTACCATTACAAGATAACTGAACAATCTATAAACTACATCCTTAATGATCCTGGACATAACTGAACTTTTCCTAAGAAGGCTACTAAGGCCTTTTTAAAGACTCTAATAGAACCCCTATTAAGCGTGAGGGTCCTACCACAAGAGAATAGTCAGATATAAAGATGACTACTTTAAGATATGGGATGATTATATGTGGCTAACTCCAACTCATAGGACAACTTAATACAAAGGACTCCTTATATTGGGAACAAAGAAATCACTCCTAGTCTCATTGGCCTAATTCTACATACTGGGATGAACACTATCCTGAGATAGTGTATACACACCATGATTTTAAAGATGCAAGGCTGGTTTGCAACAGACTGATTTCATCACCCTAGAATTAGATGGGAAGCCCCCAGTGGCATGCACTGGTTCTGTGAAACTGATTTGTGGCCCTCGCTATTCCCTGGATGGATTGGGAGATGCATGCTGAAATTTTTGTGGTTATAAGGCAGGAGTGCCAAAAATATTGACAAATCTGCAAACTCAGGCAGTCTGTGATCTCAGAGATCGAGAAGTGTGTTTCACTGGTGTGATCATTTGGCTTCTACCTTTGTGTCTTCCCTAGGCCTAGAGGATGTCATGCAAAATATCAAGGCCTTGGCTAACTGTACTCAGTAGGCCTTAAATGACACCTCAGTTGGTCTCTCCTAAATGAAGAAGAAAAATTAATGAGGCCAGATATCCTCCAGAATCAGATGGTATGGGACATTCTAACAGCAGAAGAAAGGAGTATTAGGGGTTAGGGTCCAATTATAAAAGCTGAATGTTGTGTGTATATCATCCTTCTACTAATATCTTGATCATCTTTCAAGATAATGAAACAACAAATTAATGCCATACTAGATTCTGACCTTTTCCTTACCCTCTTGGTGGGAAGTTATTACTAGCTCACACTGTGAAAACATTTGTCAGCTGTTTTCATAATATTCTTGCCGATCTTATTATTTGGCCCCTGCATACTTAACTGTTTCTTTGGGCTTCTGTCCACCTGACTTAAAGCTATATGCTTACCTGAGATGAGAATGCCTGGTGTGTAACAAGGGCATTTAGATATAGACCCTCCGGAGAGTATCACTAACTGCCAATCACAAGTGTGATCCCTTTCATCCAGAAGTACCCAGAATGGTCATCACCATCTTCCCCTCCTGGCAGTAGGGGAACCTCTTCAGAGGTGGGAATATTACACACAGTCAAGTTAAGTAGAAATAGACTGCCAGACAGGGCTAGGCCCTTGAGGAAGCCAGTACAGAGAATAAAAACACATTATAACTGTGGCTAGAGGCACATCCGTTGGAAGTCAGGCCTCAAGATAAAGAAGGAATGAATGACCAGGCCTACATACTTCTCTGGGATAAGCAATACATTGAAAATTATACTATCATTGGTATCACCTGGTCCAGTAAAGCCTAGATAGACATCAGTTACCCCAGGACATCCTAATCTGACCCTTCCTAAGAAAAAAAGTCTTTGTTCTTTCCATGTACACTTGCTATGTAACCTGATTCCTTATTGGATTAATATAACCTTAAGTGGCTATGCTTGTAATCTTATTGGCTGATGATAGTTTTGACCCACATTGTACCTACTTCATGATTTGTACATCCCTCTTGATTTTGCTCTATAAAACTTCCTTTGAGAAGTGAGCTCAATGGCCACCCACTTTTGGGTCACCTCTTGTCTCTTAGGAGCTGTCTCTTTCAATAAAATTTTCCTACTCCTAACCTCCATTGTTGATTCGAATTCTTTCTTCAGTTTTGGGGAACATGAACTCAGCATATCGGACATCGAGCGGGTTGGGAGTTGCACTTATTTCCCTCCATCAGAAGGATCACCACCAGTCTGAGTCCAGCCAAGACACATCGTGTGTCCAACGCCAGCCTGAACTACATCTCATATGAGACCCTGTCTCAAAACAAGCAAGCAAGCAAACAAGGAAACAAAGTAGTTGGGCTATCTGGTAGAGAAGAGATAACGCTTGAGAAATACAGGATGTGATGGTTATCTGCCAGGAGCAGGGCTGAAGAATGTGATGGGAATTACAGGATGAAGCCACCGTGACTGGGTCTTACTAACTCGTGATCGTACATCTTTAGCAGACATAAAAGCATAACGGGACGGAAAAGTTTTCAAGTCTCCTCTGGTCAGCCTAGGCTGGTGACTGTTGGATTTCTTCCTTTTAGACTCAATTACTTCCTGCTGATTAGGTGGAATGGACGAGTTTTGACTGTGGGGAGAGTTGTCAGGATTGAGGAAGAAAGATCATCATGATGTGGCCTTTAGCCACTGCATGTGAAATGTGAGAAATAAAATTTTTTGAGACAGAGGCTTGCTTTGTAGTTCAGATTGGCCTTGAATTCACTATATTAGCTCAGACTGGCCTTGAGTTCATGGCCGTCCTCCTGACTCAACCTGCATGCTGGGGTTACAGATGTGCACCCTCACACACAGTATGGTTAGAAATCTTTCAAACAGATAGATTAGGCACGGTAATAATAAACAGGCAAGTTAAAGAGGCACCAAAAAAGGAAGAAGCAAAGATAGGATCATGGACTTCCATGAGTCCTATGAACTCTGCAAGGTGTCCCGGGACCTTCGTTGTACTGTCTGAAGCTCTCTGTCTGTATCCTGATTACCCACGATAAAAGTACATGCTGTGTGAAGTACGGTGCATATGATGCCCATGCCCTTCCCCTGGGCAACTGTAAGAAGATCTAAAGCAGTGTGATTTTGTAAAATTACCTTTTCATTTGGGATGCTCCATCCATTAAAAATATCAGCGTCTGGCAAGTGGCAGTTAATGCATGGACTAGGTGTTGAACCAAGATCTCCACATCTAATTCTACCTTAATAGCAGCAAACCCTGGAAGGCTCATGGCTAAGGGGTAAAACCATCAGGACCTGCATTTGTCTTGAATGGTGCCCTGAGATTTCCTTGAGGCTTTCTGAGAGCTGTTTAGATAGAAGAGAAGCCACATGTAAGGAGACGCCAAGGCCGGCAGCATCTATCCCTGTCCTGGCCAAGATCCCCGGGGGCAGTCAGGAGATGAATTAGTTGCTCTGCTCTCTTGGCCCTTACAGATGCGGCACCTCAATAGAAATAAGGGCATCTGGGAGATCACAGATATGATAGCAGAGACAAAAGCCAGGATGCAGGTTCCTATCCGATTAGAGGGGAGGCCAAGAAATGTGTCGGTCCCACAGACCCAAAAGACCCAAAAGTTGTGTTAGAAAGATGAGGAAAGAGATTTGAAATTCCAAGTCCAAGTCTCCTGCTGCTGTGCCTGGTTAATACTAACCATCCAATGCCACAGAGTCTGGGGGGATTGTTAGAGTGTTTCTAGGGTGAGATTGAAGACATTAAGAAGGGGATGGACGGTGGAGATGGAGGTGGATAACTAAAGATATGAGGAAGAGAATGAAAAGGGAGGATGGGGTGTGATGAGAGTTGATGGAAATCAATATTCTTCTCTAAGAAGTGATCAATAACAGGTTATTCTCTTACCTTCTGGGTTAAAGGAATATTGGAGGGATGAAATAAAATACATGGAATCCTCTATATAGGTGCAACAGGATGCTATTTTGGGGATACTAGTGTCCCAGACCTGGGAGTTGAATAGAGGCATGTGCCAGGCTGAATTTCTTAGATTTGTCTTTTTGGCATAGAAGTAGGAATTTTGTAGGACCAGGAAGAGTGGGCATATACAACATAGCAGCTAATTTATACATGAGATCCCTGTCTAGCTTAGGCATAGAGCAGTAGGGAGTAACAAGGAATAAGTGTAGGAAGGCAGAGTACACAGAAAGTGTGTAGAGGATATTCCGGGAGACTCTTCATACCCACCACAAAAATAGGTGAGCGAGTGGCCCCTGGAATCAAGGGGAACACAGAGGCTTTCCCCAGTATGGGTAAGGAAAGAAACAGCCTGACTGGAGACTCTCCCTGGTACCCTGGGTTATGGGTGCCCACTTTGTGTGGGGGCCAGTGGCTCCCAGACACTTCCCAACCTCTGTCCCAGAAAGTGAGACAGACTGTCAGAAGCTGGCTGGGGTTTCCTGTGTGATGCTGTACCCGAGATGGAAGGGTGTCACATCTTCCAGTGACCTGCTGACCACAGGTGTGGCAGGAGGCTATAGTTGGAGGATGAGGGGTTTTGCCAGAGCCCATCATTGCCACATCCGTAACAAGTGCCAGGAGGGGTGGTAGAGGACATGTGTTCCTGTGTGACTAGCAGAGGCAGAATCTGGCATTTTAATTCTGTTTTTTGCTCTTGGGCTTATTGTTCGTCCTCCAGTTGTTTAAAATATGAAAGGCAGCATTTCTGAGTTTATTTCTGTGGATCTGAAGTACCTCTCCTAACTTTTGAAGCTTTCTTCTAATACAAAAAGCAGAATGGGAAATGAACTGAAGGTGGAGAAAGATCTGTCCTTTCTTGAGTTTAGGATTTATATTGGCATATTTTGTGAAACATTTTAAAAAGCTGAATTTTTGTCAGATTTCACACCTAACAGAAATTCTCAGAGAAGGGTTCCAGGGGCCACATAGCCTGAGCCAATTTGTTCGTGGGAAAAAGAGATGTGGCCATGTACTAATCTGTCCACCCGCCACCTGTCAGCGTGGGACGATGTGGGGGATGAGTGGGAGCAGGTAGCTGGAGGGTCGGGGAGGACACAGAGGGCTGAGCTGCGTCTCTGCAGGACATGGTGCTGGTTGCAGAGGGTGGGCGAGGAAGGTGGCGTGGCACAGCATCATCCCGTCAGGGTCAGAGTCTAAGAGGCCAATGCGGACTCCTCCTCCAGGAGGAGGTCAGGATGGGTGACAGAGGTTTGACGTGGAAAAGGCTGTGAGCAGGGAATGAAGAGGCTTAGAGTAGGGGACTTCTTGCCACTTTCTGCTTCTTTGCAGGTAGTTATCAAGATAACAGAAGATGCGTAAATCAAATGTACCAAATTTAAACCACTGGCTTTAGTCCAAGCCATGAAGAAATAAAATCTGAGACGTACTGGGTATAGCGGCACATGACCGTTATCCTCAAACTCGGAAGGCTAAAGCAGGAGGATCATTGTGAGTTTGAGGCCAGCCTGGGCTACACACGGAGTTCGAGACCAGCCTGAATTAGGGGGCAAGAACCTGACTCAGAAAGCAAAACAGAACAAAATATGAGTTGTTTGGGGCCAGTACCTCCCTTCAGGGCCGGAAAATTCTCCAGGCAAGTTCCCATGGGACCCGCAGGAGTCTGGAGAGGAAAGAAAGAAGCCTGAAGGGGAATTGGCTGGAATCTGAGAAAGTTAAGAGCCCATGGTGACCGATAAGAGAATGGCTGGGGGGCCGTGGCTTGCTTGTTTCAGGGGGTCTCCTGAACAAAACAAGGGACCCAGACTGATTCTCTAGTGGATGTGACCAGCCACATCAGAGAAAGAGGTTTCCTGAGGGACTTGCTGCACCCCCACTCCAATCTCGAGGGATCTCCATGCAGTCCCCCAGGGATCTCCGGACAGATAGATGACCCACACTTCTTCAGGCCAGACTGCGGGGAGGGAGGGCTGTCACCACTCTTGGGCTTTATTAAGGGGTCCGGTGTCCCTGCCGAGAGAGCAGGAAGTGGCAAATAACCTCCTGTGCTGGCTGGAGCTCGTGAGGAAAAGGGGAAGAGAGAGAGAGAAGACAGGAAGAGGGGTTCCCCTGGAAGACGTCTCTTGGCTACTCACAGGTCAGTGTAAACCCCTGACGCGGAGTGACCAGGGATTGTGAGTCCGTGCAGGAATGCCTTATGCCACCTGAGGGCTCCTCAGTGGTAGAGCCACACGAGCAACAGGTAGGTGAATACCGAGTACCCCCATCCTCTCCCCACACGGGCCACTAAATGTTAGGGAAAGGAGGAAAGAAGCATGTGAAAGTGTTAGGAGATGTTGGGGTATGGGTTCTAGTTTTTTGTTTTTTGAGTTCTTAGTATGTAGTTCAGGTTGGACTTGAACCTACTATGTAGCCCAAACTAGCCTCAAACTCACAACAATCCTCCTAGCTCAGCCTTCCAAGGGCTGGGATTACAGATGTGAGCCACCATACCCAGCCAGACATATGGGGATATAAGAGATTTAAAGTGGTCTCTGGTCACCCAAGGATAGTGACAGATTCCTTCTCTAAGACGATAAATTTCAGAAGTTCTCACCACAAAAAATGATAATTATTAACTGTGGTGAACATGTTAATTAGGTTGATTTAATTATTTAACATGGGATTTATAAGTCATAATATCACTTTGGACCCTAAAATATATAAAACAATAACTTTTCAATTTATAATAAAAATCTAAATGTCAGTGTAGGTCACTGACCTCAAGGAATTTAATATCTAGTAAAAGTGATCATTATTAATATAGTTAGTCAAATAACATGTATTAACTATTCTCTGTGCACAAGCGTTGCCCAGGTATTGGAGTTTATAAGGTTTTATATAGGTGAGCTCCCTTTTTACTGACAGATTTATGACATTTCCAAAGTGTCCCAGATTCAAATTAGAATGCCCAGGAGGAGCTGGACCATCATATGGAATCAGCAAACAGGAAGTATGAAGCTAAATATAGAAGCCAGTAGGTTGAGGTGGTCTCTCTACCCAGAGCTCTAGCCTAAGCAACCCAAAACTTAACTTGAGAGTATTTACTATAACTGATAGAAAAGCAAGATAAGACAGAAATCGCCTCAATCTATCATGAACAGACGATTGGTCCACTAGTGGCAAAGCTAGACAATCCCATCACAAGCTTGTGACATCCCCCTAAAGCCTCATGGGGTCGTAGGTGAGAATTTCTCAAAGGTGGCTGGATCTTAAGGGTAGGATGCTGGAATTGATTCATGGTGCAGTGTTAGGATCAAAAGCAGCAGGATTAAGGGTATGAGCGATACCTGCTCTAAGTGTCCTCGATAAGGTATAAAGCAAAGAAAGACCTGGGGTCATCTCTTCTTGCTTTGCTACCTTCTGCCTACCATGAAATATTTCTCCTCTGCAATGCCTGTCTGTTGTGCCATCCTGCCATGGAGCCAGCTGATTATGGAATGAAACCTCTACACACTATGAGCTAAATAAACCTTTCTCCCTTTAATTTGGGTGTCAGGTATTTTGTCTCAGCAATCACAGAAAGGCGACTACGACAGAATTCGCTACCATGAGTGGGACTGTTGCTGTGACCCTACCTGACCATGTGGTTCAGGAATCTTTGGGAAAGGCTCATAGAAGAGTTAGGAAAGGTTCAGAGATGCCAGCTGATAAAGCAGAGCTAGAACACCTCAGGCTGTACTTGACAGGAAACGCTGATTAGAGCTCAGAAGACAAGAACGCTGATGGAAATGCTTCTGTAAAGAGCAGACTTGGGGGTTCTGACGGGAAGAGGTACTGCACTGGCTGGTGGACTCCAGATGATTATGTGTTTTGGCTTGGCAAAGTCTGTCTACATTTTGTTCATATCCAGAGGCTTTTCCTGTGACCAGGATTAAAGGTCATGGACTAATTAATCTGGCCAAATAAATTTCAAGGCCTTCTGTCAGAAGCCCTTTGGACCCTCAAATACCTGTAGGAAAAACAACAGGGAATAAAAGAAAGAGACAGAAACAATATTCTATATGCAAGAGGGAGACCAGAAGGAGTCATCTCTGTGGACAGGTTTTCACCATTTCTACAATGGGCTCATTTTTATTACTCAACAAGAAGCATGGGGAGAGGTGTAGTATACTATTCTCGGAACAGCAACTGCAGAAAGTTTAGAATAGCCAGGTAGGGGCCAATTTTATCATCAAGGGGGAACATGTTCAGGTCTTTCTCCATGCCAGGATGTCTGCATTTCACCTTCCCACACAGCCAGGAAGTCATGCATGTTCTCTGTTCTCAAGGCAAGTTAACACCAGGCCTTGGTAGTGCAGGGCCTGGGGCCTGGCCTGCACCAATCTATGCCTATCACGGCTGGTCTCCAACAGTTTTCCCTTCTTGTTATTGTAAATGTAAGAGTTGAAAGAGTGTGACCTGAGGGTGAATGGCATTTGGGTCTTGTTGGGTTTTGTTTTCCCTGGGGCAGACTAGGATAAGACACGCAGGACACACATAAATTAGTATAGTCAATCTAGTATGAAATCTACAATGGGCCTTGAGATAATTTTGTGGATTAAATTGATCAAAGGTATCAGTAATCTCATCCCAATCTTGAATTTGCTCATCAAAATCTTGAGTCTGCTGAGGTATAATTGATATCACTTTTATAATGTCTTTGGATCAATGGTTATATTATTATATATAGCACCCTCTTTGTGTTTATTTATATGCTTTCAAGGATTAGTAGATGCATTATACATGAGAGGGTTAATATAATGCCAGTAACATTAAAATGACACCAGAGACTCTGGTGTAACTATGGACTTTCTATTCGATTTCTCAACAACATAATAATGGTCTCTAGGACACCGATTTGTAATTGTAATTTTGCATCAGTAGAATGCTGTATATTCTCCACAAGTGTAGTAGTTCTAACTGTCTGTAGTTCTTGTCCAATACCTATTATCTATAAAATGAGTAATCTATATAGAAAGCTAGAAAGGTATTAGCAATACCAAAGAGACAATGCCAGCAATAACAAATCTTAACATCTGTTTTGTCTTACGTACAAGATGGTTAATCAAAGATTGCAGCAAATGAACAGTGGGGGTGTTAATCTACGCTCCCATAAAATTTACCAGAATCCAGACTCTAGGCATTTGCCCTAGGAGCAGGAAGTTTCTATTTACTAGTGCTTCAGTTGATGCACAGCGACTTAGTGTACATTCTCTGCGTGTAAAAGAGGTGAGATTTCACTCACTACTTTCATATGTGAAAACTTAACGATTATATGTACATACAGAGAGCTGAGAGAAAAAATTCTGATTTTTCTGATGTAAATGCTAGAAATATTTGTAATGACTGGCCAATAACTGGGCAGAGTTAGTTTCTAAAATGTCTTATGTAAGGGTCCAGGCCTGCCCTTAATAGTGGCCGGAGGTGATGGGGCCTAAAACCATTCCATACTAGGCTGACCATGTCTCGGCCAGAGTGTGTGTAGCTGAAGTATTTTTCTCATAAAGGATGGTATATTAGTGCCAGGGAGTCTCATGACAAGCACAGTGATTATTATTCCCCCCAATCTCCCATGAGGGCCCAATCTATAAACTCAAATTGATTGGGTTCATTTGATTGTTCACCCCCTCTCTCCTTACAGGAGGTCCATGGTGGGGGAACATGGTCATGAGTGTCATTTCAAGACGTTTATCTTGTTCAAAGAGGGACATTAGATACAGAGGAGTCAGTCCACTCCCCTGAGATGTTAACTTATTCATTCCCAGAAATATAAATAACTTCTTATGACAGGCCATCCTAAACTGGGGACACACAGGCAAACAGTAATTAGATTTTAAAACCTAATGCCAGATGCATAAAAAAAAATATAGAAAACGTGATGTATAATTTAGAGTAATGTTAGAATCTATGAAACTAGGGGCTGTATGAGGCCCTGAAATCCGATCTAATTGATCATGATAAATTTCTGGGGGAATATCAGCATATGTAAGAGATCATAACGTAGTAGGTCTAGGCACATATGCCCAGTATTCTTTCTGGATACAGGATTTATACATAAAAGCAAACTATGATGATCATCATAGCAATGAACATATTTTCTGGGGCACCTGGGAGGCCCTGCTTCATCATCAGCCTTACAGCCTCCTGGCTTGTTTTCTTCACTTGTCCCCATGTCATATCTCTGCCTTCTGGACGGTCATCAATGACTGAGGCGTCTTCTCTAGGGTCATCTGCGAGAAGCCTTGCCTTGGTGGGCCATTTGCGCTCTGGGATGGCACGTGGAACAGTGTTCCATCATCTGTCAGTAAATAAGGATACCGTCGTCCCCACGTGGTTAGCTGCACTGGACCACCCCACCTTCTTGTTTGGATATCCATCTTTAAGATCTGTGCTCTGGGTGCATCTGTAGATTTATCTTTTTGCCAGTGGAGGCAGATGAAGTATATTTACGTTCCATAAAGGGATTCAAAACATTTAAAATGAAAGTAGTAAGATCCAATTGAGCTTGTAGAGACAGTGGTACCCTCCCCTTTTTTGTTTGTGTAACTGCGTTTGTAAGACAAAATGGGCGTGTTCCACTATTGCTTGGCCTTTAGCGTTATAGGGAATGCCTGTAACATGGATAGTATGTCAGGAATGAATGAAGGGGGATAAAGCTTTACTAGCTCATGAGAGGCTTTGGAAACTTTTTTTTTTTTTTGAGACGGTCTCACTTTGTAGCTCAGGCTGGCTCTGAACGCACTATGTAGCTCAGGCCAGCCTCGAACTCATGGTAGTCCTCCTGCCTCAGCCTCCTGAATGCTGGGGTTACAGGCATGCGTCATCACCCTCAGCTCAGTATAGATTTCAATAAACTTAACATAAAAGGTCCTTCTATAATAATAATAACTCCATTATTCATTATATTGTTATAATCCCTTCCAAACTGTATTTTCTGATGGTTATGTATCAGTTGTTGGGGATTATTAGGATCTTGTCTGGAAAACAACAGGCCTCGATAGGATCCCCTGCCATCATGCCAAATAAGTTTCTGCTACTTAAACAGGCAGCAGTGTCCGCCGCTCTCCTCAGAGATCTCTGGAGGCCCAGACAAGAAGAGGGCTTCTTTACCATTGTCCTGTTTTCCTCTTTCCCCTCCTTAGGGGGAGTGACTTACACACTGAGCAAACACAATTGTATTCTGAGGTGATTTCCACAATTTTAGTGATTTCATATTACAAAAAAAAAAAAAAAAAAAATCCAAGTTGCTGGGCCAGGGATTTAGCTCGGTGGTTCCAGTGTCTGTCTTGCAAGCACAAGGTCCCTAGTTCGATCTCTGGTAACCACATACAACAATGCCGGGTGTGGAGACTCATGCTAATCAGCAAACAGTATCACACACCACAGTGCCAGGCATAGTGGCTCACACCTGTAATCCCAGCACTCGGGAGGCAGAAGCAGGAGGATTGCAGTGTGTTTGAGGCTGGCCTGGGTTACATACTGAGCTCAGGGCCAGCCTGAACTACAAAAGTGAGACCCTATCTCAAAAAAAAAAAAAAAAAAAAAAATCCAAGTTGCCATCAAACTGAAAAGACAAATAACTTACAAGACATTAAAAAAAAATCAGTTTGCCCAAGAAAGACTATTTTAAGGTAGGTTCTATAACCTCCATATTTTTAGACTACAAATGATGTGTGTGTGTGTGTGTGTGTGTGTGTGTGTGTATGGTTTGCTTATGAAATTACATAATTACCTTGAGCATTCAGTGAGAATGTTACTTTTTGCAGAAGTCATATTTTGGATACAGTCCTCCAATTTTGCAGTAAATATGAAGCCATACACATCTATAAAATATGGCTCAAAAATCATAAATATTAAATTCTGACCAATAGTTAAAATTATGAAAATCTGATTTTTAAAATATGCCTTCTGAGGGGCTCCTCAAAGACTTACTTAAAAGTGTTGCTATTATTTTTATTAAAGTTCTCTCTTTGTGCACATCTGCAAACTGACTCTTTTCTCTAATAAATGACTCATCAGTATAAACACAATTTTTTACACCTATGTTCCCTACAGGGATACTCTATATCATTTCTTCTTCACTTATTTGTTGTGCTAGTTCTATAACTAGAAACTCATCCGAACTGCTCAGTTCTTTCCCTTTATTTACTAGCATTCAAATTACCGAGTTTATTTCTCTAAAACTGGCCATCAGTTATTTATAAGCCCTTGTGGATTTAAATATATTTGTGTGTATTTCTATCCACTGGAGTTATTAAGGCCCAAATTGTCCTATGTTTGGCCCGAGGCAGGGTTGTCCACTGACCTCTGTGCTATGAAAACGTTAGAAGAAAAATTGTAGACCAAGTGTGGTGGTGCGTGTCTGTAATCCCAGCACTCTGGGAGGCTGAGGCAGGATGATTACAAGTTCAAGCCAAGTCTGGGCAATTTAGGAAAACCTTGTATCGAAAAATAAAAAGGGCTGAAGATTTGCAAAATAAAACAGCTGGGTTCTATTATAAAAAAGAAAAAAAATAGAAAAAGTCTAGACAAATAAACTTAAGAGTTGATTTCAGCTTTTAGCACTCGGAACCAGAATAGCTTCCACACGCTTTGCTCTGCTGACACCCGGACTAGCCAGCTCTCGTGGGTTGAATGCAGAAGGGAGATAGAATTACTCAAAGGAGCTGCAAGGCACCTGCTTCATTGGATAGTGGTTTGGTTACTTTTCTCTGGTTGCTGAGATAAAATACCTGACACCCAAATTAAAGGGGAAAGGTTAATTTAGCTCACAGTTTGAAGAGATTTCACTCCAAAATCTGCTGGCTTTGAGGTCGGGTGGCACAGCAGACAGGCATCACAGAGGAGAAAGAGTTCATGGTTGGCAGAAGGTACCAAAACAAGCAAGGGAGCAAAGGGCCTTAACAGCACCCTTCGGCTCCTTTTTTCTTACCTGGGCCATTTAGGGCAGGCAGCACTCAAATCCTCAGTCTTAGTGCCCTGGATCCTAGCATTGCACCATGAATCCATCCCAGCAGCTCACGCTTCAGGACCACCCACCTCTACAAAGTTCCCACCTCCGATCACATGAGGCTTTGAGGGGATAGCTAGACACAAGCCATAATGGCCAGGTTGGACATGAATATACACATGACAACTTAAATTTATGCCATCTTCTCATAATTAATTTTTGTTCTTCATAACTGCATTATAATACCTGTGATTCATATGGAGACTAACTTCCGCTAGCATACAGCAATTTTAAAAAAGGGTGTTTCCATTTGAAAAGAGATCTTCATTTTGACAGTGATTTTGGTCTGTCTTAAAATAAACTGGCTTTTATCAGTGGATCAAATGGCAAAACTTATGAGGTGTTCATCAAAGCTTCTATTTAGAGTATATTTTGTACTTGACACATCCCGTTTCTTTATTTTCTGGCTTCTCTACTTAAAAGCCAGCTCCAGACTGTAGAGAATGCTATCTGCTCACTCCCTGGTTCCGCTCACTATCTAGAATAGTGTCCGGCATCTCCTAGCACTAAAAAAAATTTTTGTTGTTGAATAAATTAAAGAATTTTCACTACCATCATTATTAGTATTGGTGCTGGAGAGAAAACCCAGGGCTACGTATGTTAAGCAAGTGCTCCACCACTGAGCTATATCCTAGCCTAAAGAATCATGATACGCTGATCAAAGGAAATTATCTTTTAAAATTTTTATTGCTTCCTTATAAACTGACAACAGAAAATAATAATTATGAAAAAACTATTCCCTTCATCTTAAGGAGTATTCCAGATTGCAGATGGCTGTGGAGATGTATTTTTCCTGGTCCTCAAAGTCTGGGAAATGTGGTGAAGGTATTAGACTGTGGTTCAGTAGGGACGCCTGGGCCCTGCAAGAGGGAAAGGCTGAGGAGAATTCTTGGAAAAGATGACCTCTCCAGGCCAAGGCCTGAGGCCTGGCCAGGGTTCAGCCAGAGGAGCAGTTGTTCCAGGCCAGTGGAGGAGGCAGACAGCTCCCCAGGAGCAGGAGGGACGGTGACCCAGCGCTTCCCCCAGGGGCACCCTCTTTGTGCAGGGCTGCTGGCCAGCAAGCCTCAGCATTATCATTCCTTCTGAGATCTCCTCCTTAGTTACCCCTGTATTGTATCAACCTCTCTATTAACCTCTGGCCTCCGCTTTCTGGCCCAGGGGCTGACTAGGCCCTCCCTGGAGTGAGGCTGCTGAGCAGAGCCGGCATCTGTCAGGGGCCAGGCTGCCCAGCCGGCAGAGGCTTGCACCCAGTGGCTGGGACCTCCGTGCACTCGGACACAGGATCAGCAGAATCAGCCCTGCGGAGCAGGGACCCGGCTTTGCTCACCTGCAGAGTGCAGGAGCAATGGGAGCTGGGCTCGAAGGCCATCCTGCCTCCCTCTGGTCCTGTCTCCTGCAGACCCTGTACTCTCCAATCGCAGGCAGCCACAAGGCTGAGGCCCCTGGGAGAGTGTTGGTAAAACCAGAAAGAGAGGCGAGGAGAAGAGCGCCAGGAAGGCAGCTCCTGCACATTAGACAGTGGGCACTGAGATGCATGGGGATGACGGGTGTTCCTTACCTACACAGTAACATACCTTTGTGCTTTAAAAATGGTCACTCACTGGATATGGTTCATACCTGTCATCTCAGTACTCAGGAAGCTGAGGCAGGAGGATCGCCTCCAGTTGAGGCCAACTAGAGCAAATAGTGAGTTCAAGGCTTGCTGAAACTAGGGAAGGAGATCCTGTCCCAAAAACTAAAACCAAAAATCAAATTAAAAAACAGTCACTAAGCTGTACACTCATATTTCAGAAATTTTGCATATTTGTTAAATTTCACAAAATGTTATTAAATTTAAAAAACAAACAAAAGCAACCACAAAACAAGGAGCCCCAGGCTGAGAACGAAATGCCTGGTTCTGGGAGTAGACTTAAGGAGGTGCCAGGCATAGGGTAGGTGCACGATAAATAGTCACCTCTAAAATTAAGATGATCCTTGGGGGTGTTGGTAGAAGCCTGTGAGACAGATAAGGCAAAGGTCTCCACTTCCATTTAACAGGTGGGAAGGGCGACCTGGTTCTCACACGGAGGATTAAGTTGGCCGAGGGTCCTGGCCCCCACTCTGCCAGCCTCACTGCATTCTTAGGGTCCCGAGACCAGCAGGAATGCGCGCCGCGGCCGGGCGGGGGCGCTGACGCGGACGCTTTTCCGCTCGGCCTGCGCGGCTCGGCGACGCAGCACATTCCGTGGCCACACCTGGCGGAGCAGCTGCGGCTCCCGAGGGCACCGCGGGCGGGCGCCCCGCCAGCCCTGCGCCCCATCCCTCTGTCCGCAGCTTCCCTCGGGGCTGGGGGAACAGCCCCTTCAACTTTCTGTTTTCTGCTGAGTTATCGTCTAGTGCCTTGTAAATCTGGGGCTTTCAGGGAGAAGTTCACAGTCAGCGACCCAACTTCCTCCAGGACTGTTAGAATTTTGATTGAGATTTTACTGGGTCCATGGAGGAATCTAGAGTGTTTACTAATAATGGTGTGTATGGGTAAGAAGTTTTTGTTGGAGGACATGAACAGTCTATTTTTGCTGATATATGTTTCTCTCCATAGATACCCCTAAAACTTTTTGTTGAGATATAACTTAATTTTAAGTGCTCAAATATTAAATGTCAACTCAGTAAGTGTTTTCTGTCTTTTCCTCTATGTAATCATAACCCAGATCACCATATAAAACGTGATATTTTATACAGAACTAGAAGGGGCAGACAGATATGGTGGTGCACATCTGTAATCCCAGCACTTGGGAGGATTTTGAATTTAAGCCCTGCCTGGACAATTTAGTGAGACTCTGTCTCAAAAATTTAAAAAAGTGATAAAGGTCTGGGGGTGTAGCTCAGTATGAAGGTCCTGGTTTAAATCCCCAGTACCACCAAAAAAACAAAACAAAAAAAAAAGTGGAAGAAAAGCACTCAAAGGCTTTCCACAGAGAGAATTGGAAAATGTCTAAGGATATGGAAAAGCTCTGATTTGACAGATACGTGTTACTAGACTATCACACTGTACCCCATAATTCTGCACAATTATTATGTGTCAATAAAAAATTTTAAACCAGGCGTGGTGACGCACACACCTATAATCCCAGCGCACAGGAGGCTGAGGCAGCAAGGTCACCTTGAGTTCGAGGCTAGCCTGAACCACACAGCAAAACCCTGTCTCAAAGAACCGAAAGTAAAATAAAAAGGTATAAAGCCTCCCAGTAGGCGCTGCTTCCTAGCCCTCTGCCTTAGTACACTCCAAAGTAGCCCCCTCACCCTGCTTGAGTTGTGCCTGTCTGGAGCCTTCAGCAATGGAGAATCACAGAAAGTTTCCCTTTGACAAGACCCTTTGACGACTAGTGCCAAGAGACCATCTGCTAAGCGAGGTCGATCTGAATTTTCTTCAGAATTGAACATGGCAGCACCTATGTCTTGTTCCCATCTTATCGATGAGGAAACAGACTCAGGAAAGGCCAGAGGTGCCCTGAGTGTTCAGGACCAGCCAACCCTGGTGTCCTGGCCCTTGTGCCACCATCCCCAGGCCTCTGAATGATGTCGTACTGCCATTTTGGGGAAGAGACCGAGCCCGGCACTCAGAGATGCTTCCTCGAGTGGCTTATTTTCCAGCAGTGGGATCCTCTGAGGTGGGGAAAGCCCTCCCAGGCCGCCGAAACCAGGCCCCTGCCTTGCTGACAAGACACAACAGGCCCTGGGGTGTAGGCTGGGTTCCCAGAGGTGTTTGCTGAGTGACTCTTTCTTTGAAGCTGTATCCTCAACTGTTAAAAGAAAATTAAAATTCCTTTACATAGTTAAGGCAGTAAAATTGGGAGATGTCACTGCATAAATTACTACTGTTGTATTTTAAGCCATTTTATTGGAAAATGATAACCAAATATAGAAATCACATAAAACAAACATGGTCCCTAGAGAGTATTATGAGGTGAACCAACCACTCTTACTCAGGAACCAGAACAAGAACTGGGCCCCTTCAGGGTCCCAGCCCAGCTCAGCCTGGATTTCACAGCGCGTCTTTGTGTTTCTTTCTTGCATTATGGCTCAGGGGCACATCCCTAGACAGTAGTGGGTACTCTTGTCCATGCAAGTCCTCTGGCTCTTTGTTTCCAGTGGCTGCCCCTCACTGCTTTCTGCTTCCTGATGGATTATCTTTTGCAGGGCATCTGACCTCAAGAGTTTTGCAGAATCTCAGCCCTCATGACTAGCCACCTGCTGATCCCCCTCCAGCCCCCTCGCTTCTCTGCTTGGGTCCTTAGGGCCACAGGCCTGGGTTGCGCTCTCAGGTCTGCTACTTCCCTTGTGACCCTAGTCACATGACTTTCCTGTCTGGACATCTTTCCTTATTTGGGTAACCCAGGTGATCTCTGAGGACCATCTAGTTTATTTAGTCTCCTCTGTCAAGCACTGGGCTCCTGCTCCGCAGTCTTCTTTTTTTATTTTTGGTTTTTGACAGGGTCACTGTGTACCCCAGGCCGGCCTTAAACTCACAGCAGTCTTCCTGCTTCAGCCTCCCAAGTGCTGGAATTACTGGCATGTACCACCATGCCTGACTACTGTAGTAAATTTTAAAAATTTAAATGTTTTGTTTTGTTTTGGGACAGGGTCTTACTATGCCGTTCAGGCTGGTCTTGAATTCACTGTGTAGCTCGGGCTGGCCTCAAACTTGCAGTGATTCTCCTGCCTCAGCCTCTTGAGGCTGGGATCACAGGTGCTTGCCCCTATGCACAGCTTATTTAAGCTAAATATTCCACCATGTTTTAAAATCGCATTGTGGTAAATGTAAGTGTGGGTGCATAAATAGCAGATGTGGGTGCATCTGCCTGTGTGCCAGGGCCCCAGGTACTACCCAGACCAGCTACAGGCTCCCTGGGGCTGCAGAGCTCACCCCAGTGTGCCCAAGACCCCAGCCTGCTGTGATCAGAAGAGCCTTGGTCATTTTCTCCAGTGGGGCATCCACCGCCCAGAGGTGGTCTGGGTCCTGCTGAAGACACTTAGCACTGTGCAGGCAGGCATGAGGCTGGACTATCCATCTTCCTGGTGTGGCAGGAAAGCCTTGCGAAGGTCAAGGCTGCTCTGACCCCTGCCTTGTACCCAGCCATCTACAGCTGGATGAAGATACTGCTGCAGGGCAAGGGTGTGTGTTCCAGCTGGCCGCACTGTGAGGCCCAGACGCAGGGGCAGGGCAGCTGCCCAGGCTGGGATTCCGTGTGTGTGGGAAGGACCATGCTGGAGGGCCTCGCCTTAGCCCCAGCCCTGCCTCACCAGCTGGGCTGGAACTTGGCTTACCACCAGGCCCACCCTGGGGATTCCCATAGGTCCCTGGAAGAGGAAGATGGGGATGGCAAATGCTTCCTTATGTTTATACAATGCTTTTCTTGTAAGGGTGCCTCTCCTGTTATAAAAAGGAGTGTTTGCTATTTATGGAGAATACAACGAATTAAAGGAGAGGACCTGGGGATGGAGCTCAGAGGCAGAGAGCTTGCCTAACATGTGGGAAGCCTGAGCCTCCATCCCCAGATCTCAAAAAAGGGGATGGGCAGGGGATTTGGCTCAGTGGTTCTGGCGCCTGTCCTGCAAGTGCAAGGACCCAGGTTCCATCCCCGGCAACCACATACAATACTGGGTGTGGAGACTCACCCCCAGCAGCAACCAGTACCACATACCACAGTGCTGGGCGTGGTGGCTCACGCCTGTAATCCCAGCACTCGAGAGGCAGAGGCAGGAGGATTGCTGTGATGTGAATTTGAGGCTGAGCTCAGGGCCAGCCTGAACCACAAAGCGAGACCCTGTCTCAAAAAAAAAAAAAAAGGGGGGGGGGAGTAGGTGGAGAGTAATCACTAAACCTGTAGCTTCAGCAATTCCGAGACCACCAGAGCTTTGGTCAACACAGACACACACAGACACCTGTATTCTCATACGTGTACCTGGACAAACACACATATATACTACATAAGTACTCGTGTACATATACGCATGTAGACACACTGCACAAGTACAGACACAATCACACAGGGACACATGGGTGCACACACAGAGGGCACACTGTACCAGCCGCTACTGTTAACTCCACCGATGCTAATTCACTTCACCTCAGCACAACAGGAGGTTGTGTACAGTATTCCTTCCACTTTGCAGTAGCCATTGCTCCAGGATGCACAGTGAGAAGGTGGAGTAAATGATACTTGAATCCAGATCCCTGGACCTCCTGATTGTGGCTTGAGTGGCACTGTGACGAATGTCCTGGACTCTCCCCCAGTGACTGTGTTTGGTTTGGTTATGAGCAGAGCAACCTGCTTCCACACTAACAACCCCCCGGTCGCAGAAAAATTCTGTCTCTGTTGACTCTGGGCTCACTCTTTCACACATCTGCGGATCTTCTCACTCTGTTCCCGGGGTTCTACTGCTTTGTCTGTGAAATGGGGGTCATAGTCCCCGCTCTAAGGATTGGCTGAGCTTCTGTGTACACAGCTCTCAGCCCCGGACCCAGCACACAGTAGGGGCTCTTCAGCTGGGGCTCTGAGGCCGGAGGACTTTGAAGGAATAACAGCAATTATTCTTCTTAGCTGAGTGTGGAGGCCCAGACCTGTAATCCCAGAACTCAGGAGTTTGAGCAAGAGGATTGTGAGTTTAGACACAGCCTAAGCTACTTAGTGAGACACTGTCTCATTGAAGGCGGGGGGAAGATAAAAGAAAATACTCTTCTGCTGCCAGTTGGCCTTAGTATGTCAGGGCCTGAAAGGCAAGAAGTTCTCGGCTCTAGGTGTCTCCGCGGGAGAGGCCTTTGCTGCTGGGGCTCCCAGCCGAGCCAGCAGCTCAGCCCCAGCCCTGCCCACAAGCAGCTGCTGGAACCTGAGCGGTGAGGGAGAGAGGAGGAAAATCCCCGAAACCAGCGGGCAGAACGTCTGGCTCTGCAGGACGGGGAGGGGGCTGCGGGGTCGGGGGCGCCACACACCACCAGCTCCCCAGGGGCTGTCAAAGTCGCACCCAGCCAGGCAGCCAGGGTGCCGGCAGAGGTCCCCTGCCTGTTGCCACCTCCTGCCACCCACCAGTGCCGCCCATGCTGGGTACACACGCTCAGGGTGCCCACCGCCTGGTCCTTCTGCCTTTCTGCTTTCTCCTTGTCTGTCCTGCCCCTTCTCCTCTGTCTCCGTCTCACTTTCTCCCTCCCCTCCCATGTCATCTTTACGTTTTCCCCGTCATTCGTTCTTCCTCCTCTTTTCCTGCTTCTTGTTCATCCTTATCTGTTCGCTCTCATTTTCTTTTTCTGTTTATCGAGTGTCCCCGTCTTTGCTCCTGTCACCCTCAGCCACCTGGCTCTGAGTCTCACTCTCAATCCCGAAGCTGCAGCCTCAGGAGCCAGAGGGTCTGCAGGGCACTGGGGCATCCACTGTGCCCACCGGGCAGGCTGGGGAAGAGGGTGCCTTGCTGGAGAGACCCGCCATCGTCCTGGCAGGCTGGACAGGGCCCCGGCTTTGAAGTGGCAGCAGCATCTCACCCCGGGGCCCGGCCTGGATTAGCCACCGCCTAGGCATTTCTTCTCGTGCCAACCCACTGAGCCCACTGGTACCCAGACCACAGCTGGGTCAGGAGCTTTGCCAAGTTCCCAGGAGCATCCTCTGGGCTGGCACTGCCCGAGGAGGACACTCAGGGCTTGGTGCTCTCACGTTCATCCTGCACAGGAGCCGGCTCAGACTGTCCCGGGCAGACTGCGACGCCAGCCAGCGATGCCCCTGCTGCTCAGCACCGTCGGCCTGGCAGGGCTGCTCCTTTGGGCAGGCCAGACAGTGGATGCCTTGATGATGCCTAATGCCACCCTGGCCCTGGCCCAGCCGGAGGGAATAGCTGTGCGGCTCTTGGGTGGCCTAGGGATGCCCCAGTACCGCAGGAAGCGCCATATCTCTGCCTGGGACATGAATGCCATACTGGATTATCACAACTACATCCGGGCCACTGTGCACCCACCTGCTGCCAACATGGAGTACATGGTAAGTCCCTATGCCCTTCCCAGTGTCCCTTCCAGAAACTGCCAGCCTCCTCTCTGTGAACTGGAGTGATTGGCTTGGAAGAACTGGTTCATCCACCAGGCTGGCCCCACTAGCCAGTTTCTCAGTGTGTGGAACCTGTGCAGGGGGCAGGAATTTGTGTGCCCATTTCCCAGGCTAGCAAACTGAGGCAATCTCACAGATTCCCTGTAGGCATACTATTTAAGGAGGAATTTTGGTGCCAGGGACTATACGTCACCTTTTTCCTTCAAGAAGATAATGCCTTTCCACTTTCCAAATTTAAAAATCAAATCCAGGAAGTCAATTTGCCCAAGGATGCCCAACCAGTATTCCATGCCACATCTGCCCACAGGGAAAGTTTTGGTTTTAATCAACACAATACTAGACTTAAGAATGTTGGCTCCAAGTGGGAGCTCTGGGGTGAGGGGTGGGTGACTGCAGCTTGCTATGCTATTGTATCTCAGCCCAGGGGTTTTGCGAACACACCCCTCGCCGTCCATTCCCCCCAACCCCACCGCAGCCAAGTTTAGAGGATGGCACCAGGGCTTTCAGGCTGAGGAAGGAGCTGAGCCCTGAAGACCGTCACTAGGATGTCTGCCTTCAAAGCAGCAGGTGGTGTCTCTCACCCCTGGTGAGGAAGAGGGAATCTCACTCTTTATCACAGCTCCTCCCCTTTTGAGACAATGGTCCCAAATCATCTTGGAGAGATAGGCGTCCAGCACCCACGGATTTCTTTGAAGAATGAGATTGCCCATCCCCCCCAGGACAGAACACACTGTGGACGCAGCGCTCTGTGTCCTAGGTCCTCTGAGGAGGGATGCTGTCAAGAACACCAGGTTGTGTGCGTCATTTGAGGGGAATGAGAGAGAGTAGTAAAAACTGTGGGCCCTGTGTGTGTGAGTGTGTGTGTGTATGTGTGTGTGTGTGGTGAGTGTGTGTGTGTGTGTGTGTGTGTGTGCATGTGTGTGTGTAGCTTTAAAATACAATGCTAGGAAGTAATACTAGGGGAGGAGCGGGGATAGGAGCCAGGACGGTGGGCAGCTACAGAGGTGGGAGAGCCACTTATTTATTCATCGACTGACTCATTTGTTAACACAGGGACTGGTGCAGAGAGGGCCCCTTATTTTTCAAACAAGAGACACATTGACTTGGCACCACTGGTGTGCGTAGCCCTCACCCTACGACTGCACATGGCATGGGACAGAGACAGGAAGCTGTCTCCCAGGAAGGCTGACAGGGCTGTTTCGCAGGACCCTTCCCTCAGTTTACCCCCTCGTTCTGTTCTGTTTAAAAGACTGGGAGTCGGACGAGCCTGGGGATGGTTGGGCCCCGTCAGCTGGTGCCTCTTTTCTCCTCATGAGCTAACTCCTACCCGCAGAACTGACTAGGCCACCCTCACCCCTGAGGAAGCGTGTGCCAAGTCCCTGACACACAGCCTGGGAAGGCAGTCAAACATGGCTTATTTGACATCTCAGATACAATACAATATCTCAGAGGATCCCACCATGGAAGTGAGCTTGTGTTTTTTATAAGTGACATTTTTTCCAGCTTTGAAATTTGGGGAATTCATACTTTGCACAAATACAAAGTCATGAAGAAAGATGCAGAATATATTCTGCGGGCCCGCATGCAGGAGAAGCACTGAGGAGCCTCTCTTTCTGAGTGAGGAGACAAAAGTCAGAAAGAGTGTTCCACGTTCACTTTCCCATCGCCTGTGTCCCAGAACATGACAGTGTGTACCTGTGTGTGTGTGTGTGTGTGTGTGTGTGTGTGTGTGTGTGTGTGTAAACGCTTCTTCAAGGAAACAAAAGCAGCACCATGATTGTCCCTGGGGGAGGGTGGTCATGGCACGTGTCAGGGAGATGTGAGAGACAGCCTCTTTTCCTCCTTGGGATAGTCTACATATTGAATTGATATGCTTTCATGTTGAAAAAAGATTATTATTATTATTTTATTTTTTGAGACAGGGTCTTGCTATGTAGTCTGGGCTGGCTTTGAACTTTCTATATAATATAGCTCAGGCTGGCCTTGAACTCTCAGTGATCCTTCTGCTTCAGCCTCCTGAGTACTAGGATTATAGGTGGACGCTACCATGCCTGGCACAGTTAAAATTTTTGAATAAACTCATTTTGAAAATACAATTTATAAAAAATGTTAAGTCAGGCCGGGGAGTTAGTTCAGTGGTTCCAGCACCTGTCTTGCAAGTGCAAGGACCCGGGTTCGATCCCTGGTAACCACATACCATACTGGGTGTGGAGACTCACCCCAGCAGCAATCAGTACCATATACCACAGTGCCGGGCATGGTGGCTCACGCCTGTAATCCCAGCACTCAGGAGGCAGAGGCAGGAGGATTGTGATGTGAGTTTGAGGCTGAGCTCAGGGCCAGCCTGAACCACAAAGCGAGACCCTGTCTCAAAAAACCAAAAAATAAATAAATAAATAAATAAATAAAAATGTTAAGTCAGTCATTTTTGCATCAACCTGGGGAAGTCACTCCTAGGGACTGCTGTATACTCCTGGACAGATGCCTGGAACCCCACTCGGAGTCGAGGGCCTCAAGTATGAGGTCCAAAAGGGGGAGGGGTTCAGCTCTAGACTGCTCTTGGGCTGGACCTTGAAGGCACACAGGCCCCACGTGAGCCCTGTTTTCTAGCCCATTAGTGAGCTTGCCAGAGTCCAGAAGGGCACCAGGCACAAGCATGTCTGCTTCCTCTCAGGAAATTCATGGCTTCTCTTTCCCCAGGTCTGGGATAAGCAGTTGGCCAAGTCTGCTGAGGCCTGGGCCACCCAATGCATCTGGGACCATGGGCCCTCACACCTGATGAAATTCTTGGGCCAGAACCTTGCTGTCTATTCTGGCCGGTGAGTACAGTTTGGCCCTTCTTTCATTTAGCCATTCAACAAACATACATAGAGCCCCATCCTGAGTCAGGCACTGGGTTTGACAGTGAAATACAACAGTGAACGAGGTGGGCAAGCTCTCTGTCCAGGGGAGCCTATTCTAGCGAGGAGAGACAGATGACAACAGGGCCAACAACAGGTGCTCAAAGTGTTTGGGGAATGAGGCATGAAATGAAGACTCATCCAGGATAAGGTGGAGCCACGGGGGACAGAGCTGGGAGCAGAGGCCAGTGGATGGGTGCCCACCATGGAGTCCAGGGCGCCCACCCTGAGGCCGAGAATACGAGCCCTGATGCAGATCTTCTCATTCTGTTCCCAGTCTGGAGTCAGAACCTGGGGCCTCGGGTGTGTGTGGCCAGGGGAAGTGAGCTCCACACTCTGGGGCCTAGTGTCTCTGTCTACAGACAGGGCGTTGGCTTAGCTCAGATCTTTCTAGACTTGTGGACTTCACAGGCCAGTAAAATTTCAAAAAGGCATTTACAAGACAGCCACTCCACTGACATATTTTTATTTTGCCAAATAAGGACATAAGAACAACACCCTCCCTAGTGCTTTGCCTGACCTCAAGGACAGGATGGAGGCCCAGGACTCCCCGCCCCCATGAGCTTCTCCACGTTGCTGGCTGAAGCTCACGGTGAGCAAAGTGTCAGGTTGAGAAGCACAAGCTGTGAATTGCAAGTGTGAGTTCTCTCACACTTGACCCCTTACTGGGCCTTTTGAGTATCTGTGCCTGTCAAATGTGGTGGATTGGATAAACCCTCAGGTCCAAGCACCCGGCTCTTTGGCCTGGAGAGTTGCCAGGTGGACACTCAAGTGTCTGCCCTCCCCCATCTCCCACCTCAGGGGCTCAGAGGTGATCCAAAGGGCTTTCTCGTGCCCGGACAGGGACACAAGCTTTAGTGTGCACTTACTACATGCCAGGCACAGATAAGCTCTCCATACGACCACCTCCTAGCCTTCAGCACGTACCTGTGAGGTGAAAGTTTCTGTCCTTGTCCTCCATTATAGTTGAGGAATCTGAGGAGGGGAAGTGAAGCAAGTCACCCACTGTCACTGAGCAAGTTGGTGGCAAGTTGGTGACAGAGATACTTTTCCACTCTCCTTCCATGTTCCGATCTCCGCAGGTTCGTCTCCATAGTAGATCTCGTGAAGCTTTGGTCTGACGAGAAGCAGCATTACTCGTTCCCGGCCCCGAGTGAATGCACCCCGCACTGTCCCTGGCGCTGCAGTGGCCCTATGTGCGCCCACTACACCCAGGTACGCTGCTGCCAGGGCTCAGGGGCACGTGGAACAACTCCTCCCTGACACCTCTGAAGGGGAAGGATGCAGCCGGACATGGTAGTGCACACCTGAAATCCTCCCCCTCAGGAGGCTGAGGCAGGAGGGCTGGGCAACTTGCTGATGTTCTGTCTCAAAACAAACAAGCAACAATCACAACAAGAAAACTCACACTAAAACAAGGAGAAAAAGTCGAGGAACAGAGAGGAGAACTAAAGCAGAGGCCCCATGGGCTTCTTTTTGTGTAAGAAGCACATTCTCAGAAAGGTGTTTACATGCTGAATTGAGTGAATGTTGTTGTATTTTCTGCTTTCTAAGGTTTCCACTACCTTAGAAAAAAGGAATGTCAGCTGGCATGGTGGCTCACACCTGTAATCCCAGCGTTCAAAAGCTGAGGCAGGAGGAAGGCCACGAATCTGAGGCCAGCCTGGGCTATGCAGTGGGTTCAAGGCCAGCCTGAAGTAGAGTGAGACCCTGTCTCAAAGAACATAAGAAGAAGAAAAGCCCAAGTAAGACTCTATAACACTGCAAAAACTACAGTCTACTTTGAGTGCTAATATTGAGTATGTTGATACTTATACTTACTATACATAAAAATATGACAATCTACCCCTGCAAGCAATAGGACAGAAACTTCCCACTGTATGACAAATGTCTCCTCTTAGCCCAGTCTGCCTCTCTCTGACTCATTTGGAAATAATGTCAAAAACGTACATTTGACCTTCTACAAAATGTAACACCTAAACCAAATATCCTTCCTGACTTCCTACAAGACCATATTGCCTCCATTTTACTAATGAAAGTGCAGATCACTTCAGAGACAAAGTCACAGCAGGCAACACTGACATACTGGTTCAAGTGTGACTCCAAAATTTGCTCTGATACAACAAGAATTTTGGAAGGCCGATTACTAAGAAGAAGAAGAAAAAGAAATAAAACACATGGAACAGTATAGAAAATATTAATATATTAATATATTAATATTAATATTAACTTATATATTATGTGGCTAAATATTGGTTCATAAAACTTCTGTTTTGTTTCTGGACACAGAGTCTCACTGTGTAGCCCAGGATGGCTTCAGACTCATGGTGATCCTCCTGCCTCAGCTTTTTGAGTTCTCCCAGCAATCCTCCTGCCTCAGCTTCCTGAAGGCTGGGATTACAGGTGTGCACCACCATGCCCAGCTTGGTTTATACAACTTTTTTTGTGTGCGATTCTGGGAATGAAACCTAGGACTTCACACATGCTAAGCACATGCTCTACCATTCAACAGCACTCTCCAGGCCTAGATAACAAAACCTTTGTTTCAGTTGTGTACATGTAGGCTTACACATGTGCACTGGGCAATAATATGAAGTGTGTTTATTCCTTGTGTCATCTGCAGTCATAAAAAAAGCTTGAGAAACATTATATCACAACATAAACACTCTAAATCTGACTGCTATCTCTCAAGAACTCATCTAACACTAGTCCTGGAGCGGAGCCCAGGGGCCACCAACTCAGACCCTCAGGCCGTCGGTCTGCCCCTTCTCAGAGCCCTGTGTCTGTGCCTCCTCAGATGGTGTGGGCCTCCTCCAACCGGGTGGGCTGTGCCGTCCACACCTGCGGCAGCATCAACGTGTGGGGTAAGACCTTGTACCAGGCGGTGTACCTGGTCTGCAACTATGCCATGAAGTAAGTGCCCAGAGGGGTGGAGGGGGCTGGGGCAGGAGGGGCATCCTGTGAACTCAGAGAAAGACATGCACAATACCTCTCCTTCCTCCTGCTGAGTAATCTCTGATTTACAGGATTCGAGTAATTTTAGGGAGTTGATAAATAGTTTCTTTTCTTTATTCAGTTCACAGTGAGCTGAGAGAAAGAGGGCCAAGGCCAAGAGGAAGCAGCCATCACTGAGGAAAGGGAGAGCACAGAATGTAGCTTAGCTGACCCCTCCAACCAAGAGGGCTTGCACATGCTGGGCAGCACTGGACACATAAGCCTTTTCTCAGGAGTTCAGGGCTAGTTCCTCTACTCAGCCCAAGAAATAGATAATGAGGGTGGTGGCACTCTGCCCTCTAGGAGGCTGACCCAGGAGGATTGCAAGTTCAAACCCAGCCTGAGTAATTTAATGATTTTGTGAGACTCTGTCTCAAAATAAATAAAAATAAATAAATAAAAGAAGGATTGGGATGTTATTCAGTGCAAAAATCCTGGTACTGATAAAATCAATCATTCAACCAAGAACACCTAGTTTCCATAGGCAAGATAGAGCCCAGACTGGAGGGACAGACTGAGCATGTGCAGCACCTCCTCCCAAATTGGCCAATCAGCTGGACAGAGGGAGGCCAGGCATCATCTTACAAGTCTCTTGGGAACCTGGGGGAGAGGCGCATGGAAGTTCCAGCCCAACTTAGTCTACAGATTTGTGAACGTTACAGATTCTCATACAATATAAGAGCAATTTCTAAGTCAGCACGACGTTTAGGATTTCAAAGTCAACAATAATAACTACATTTTATTCTCACATAGCTCTTGATTATTTACAAAATACTTTCATTTTAGGGCTAGGGATTTAGCTCAGTGGTTCTGGCGCCTCCCTTCCAAGCCCAAAGTCCCAGTTCAATCCTGGGTAATCACGTACAACAATGCCGGGTGTGGAGGCTCATGTCCACCAGCAGTCAGTACCACATACCATAGTACCAGGCAAGGTGGTTCATGACTGTAATCCCAGCACTCAGGAAGCAGAGGCAGGAGAATTGCCGTGAGTTCAAGACCAAACTGAACTATGAAGGGTGATCCTGTCTCAAAAAAAAAAAAAAAAAAATCTAGATATGGTTCATACACCAAAAACCCATCAATGGGTTATGTTATGTTATTAATATTTTTAAATTATAATAACAAATCCTCTTAACCACTTTAGGTGTACAACTCCAGTAATAATTACAGTCATAGTGCTGTACAACATGGCATTTCCAAAACTTTCCCAACAGCTGCAGAGAAACTCTAACCATTAAACAATAACTTTGCAATCCTTCCTTCCCCAAAAGGTGGTAGTCTGAGGGGATTTACTCCAGAGCAAAGAGATTGGTTTCAGATAAAGTCCTGACGGAATTAGAATAGCAGCTAATGTGAGGCTTCCTGGGCTGGTCCCCATGACTGAAAGATGCTGTCTTCTGAACAGCATGGATAAGTTTCAAGGTGTTTTAGAACATTTCATGTAATTTTCCCAGAAGCTGTTTTATCTCTTTGTTTTAGTTGAGGATAAAATCAAGTTTCAAAAATGGGGTGGCCAGTTGGGCATGTAGTCAGTGGTATTGCACTTGCCTGGCATATGCAAGGTCCTGGGTTCCATCCTGAGTACTGGGGAAGAGAGAGACAGAGAGAGAGAGAGAGAGAGAGAGAGAGAGGAAATGGCTTTGCTTGTCACCAGAATCAGAACTCAGGACTGGAATCTAGGACCAGAGTTCAGCTTTGCTTCCCCCCGGGGAAATGGAAAGAAAGGAAAAGGGTTTTCCAGGCACCATGCAGCACGTACCCTTAGTTCACTGCATCCCTGTGAAGGAGCAGGGACCTCTGTGGCTTTTCAGATGAAGAAAGCAAAGCTTACAGATGTGACATTCCCAAGCTGACACAGCCAGTGGGCGGCAGTGCTGAGATCTGGAAATAATACTCTGCTGCCTCCTAACCCTGCTCCCCCGGGACTTTTTCTTTTCAGGGGCAACTGGATCGGTGAGGCACCCTACAAGATGGGGACCCCTTGCTCCGCCTGTCCGTCCAGCTATGGAGGCAACTGCAAAAGAAACATGTGCTTCCAGGGGATCCGCTCCAACTGGTTGCAGAGAAGCTGAACGCTCCAGCCCTGGGAGGCACCGCCTGGGCTGGGTCTTCCAAGAACCCTTCCGCAGCGAGAACTTCAAGGAGTATTTGTTTTTCAGACCAGACTGGCCTCACTGCACCCGTGTGGTTTCCCCTCCTACCGTCCCTCTTCCATCTGTCCTGTGTGTGTCTGAAGGCAGGGGCTCCCCTTCCTGCCCTCCTTCCTTAGTGACATCTTTCTTTTATGTGGTGCTCTGAGAAAGACCTGCATCTTTAATTAGCTCCATTCTCTGGGAGCCGGTGCTGTGCAGACTCATGCCGGTGGCTCGATTGTCAGGCTTCAAACCCAAGCCTGTCCATCCAGTGAAAGTCATCTGTGAAACGATCTTTCCCCCGAAATCCACCTTCACTCCTCCAGGGCCCCCCAACCCAGGCAGCCTTGAGGGCTTGTGGTTCCCTCCTGAGCCGGACACATTTCAGCGCCAAGGTTTTGAAGAACACTGAAGTCTGCATGTAGCTTCCTCAGACCCTTACTGTGTGTTCCTGCACCAATCACAGGAGACCATGGACCCCCACGTCTCCTGCAGGCCTTGACACCTTACTGAGCTCCCAGGACTGAGAAGCCAAAGCCAAAGCCGACCTGAGGACACTGTCTCTTCCTGCGCCCGTCCTTTTCCATTTCTGAATCGCGCTGTTTTTTCTGCAAGGGTCTCTCTTGCTGTCCTGTCTACTCTCTCCCCTCTATTTTTCCATCTCAGTTGCCTCTCGATCCTCTCTTTTTTTCTCCCATACAATTTCCTTCTTATTCCAATAAACTGCTTCTCTTCTTCCGGCTCCATTCCACCCAGAGATCACAGCACACAAAAGTCCTTTTGTCTGCGGAGATAGTAAAATCTCCTCCCTCAGACCTTGCCCTCCAGCTGGGGCCCACTCCCTGCTGGCTGGACAGAGCTCCCATCAAAGATGGAAAGCAGGCCCTTTCTGCAGTCACCGCAGTCAGTCAGTTGTCCTAGGCGAAGCGAGCAGTGTCGCTCCTGGTCTCTCTCATCCTGCAGGCCACAACCTGTGCTCCCAATAAAGGCCTTCAAGATTGGACACAGTGGCTCTTTCCAGTGCCTTCTTTCTGCTCCCAGGAGGGTCAGAAGACAAGGGCAGAGGACTGAGTGGGGAGACAGGGGAAACCAAGTCAACTGAAGGGAGGGTTGGAATGACTCACAGCCCAGCCCTGCTATGCAAAGGCTAGATTCTAGTGCATTTGCATGTTATTATGTGGTCTTGCAGGAGACAAAAATGGGGTTGAGGGTCACAAAGTCACAGATGAGTAAGGAGGAGACATGGGATTCAAATTCCCCTTCCTCTGCTCCCAAAACTTACGCTGTTTCAGAGCCACATTACCTTCCTGTGGCCTGAGTGACTGAGACAATGACAAGTGGCATTTTTTATCTGCTTGGTGAATATGGGATCACTCTCCTCTCCTGATCTTGTTGAATGCTATTTTATGTGATAAGTGCTATTCTCATTCCCACTTTAGAGATGTAAAGACTGAGGCTCAAGAAGCTTCATATGAAACCAGGTGTGGAAGTGCATCCCTATTATTCCAGTAGGTGGGAGGCTGAGGCAGGAGGATTACCTCAAGTTCAAGACCAGCCTGGCCTACATAGTGAGACTTTATCTCAAAAACAAACAAGCAACCCTTAACTTCTCACTCAGGGATTGTACAAAGGGAGAGACAATCAGCAAAAAATACCTTTGTAGGGTGGGAATGAATTCCAGGCTCAGCATTTCTGATACAGCCTTTGAGAAGAGCCTATGTTGAAAAGACAAATAGGTAAGCTGTGCTCACTCACTCTGTTCCTGCCTCAGACACTCCAAGGTAGAAAGGTGGAAATTTGGAACAAGGAAGTTCTAGTGGTACCTGGGTTTGTGACACCTCTCTTCCAGGAAAGGGGAACCTTTGCTGCAAGAGCGCTGTTTCTTCCCTCTGTCAGTAGCACTTGAGGGCTGAGGCTGTAGCTCAGGGCTAGCATTCTTGCTTGGCAGTTGTAGAGCCCTGTGCTCCATCCCCAGCACCGTATAAGAGCACCACAGCAGACTCAGTACCAATAGCATTTGACCTCCGTGAGGTGGTTCACTAAAGCTTTTAGACCCAAACTCACTAAGACAGTTGGCTCTGGAGCCAACAGGCTGGCTATGAGTCTAGCTCAGCGGCTGACTCAGTCTCAGCTTTACATGGGGTCCTGTGTAGTTTCTGCTTCGTGAAGTCACTCAAAATGTTACATGAAGGAATACATGGTAAATGCTTAGGGTCTGCTCTGAGCGCAGTGGTCATTAGTGGGGGTTGGAGTGGGCATAGTACTGCTCACACCCAAGGTGGCCTGCAGCCTGCTTTGTCAATAAAGTTTTATTGAAACACAGCCATGCATATTCACTCATTATTGTCTAGAGTTATCTTCATGCTGTCGAAATAGACAAGGAGCACAACTCACAAAGCCTGAGATAGTTACTATGGGCCCTTCACAGAAAAAGATTGTTATGCTTTGAGATCTGTAGTCTCAGAGCTTATCATTCAGTAAAGAGAAGTTGAACAAAGATATTTTATTCAAATTGAAATAAATGCTACCTAGGAGAAGAAGAGGGATTTACTGCAAAAGAACACAGTCTAACTAGAAAGGGCCATCTGCAGTCTGCTAGATCTTGCCGCTGAGGGTTCTGTTTTGTTGTTTTTTGTGATATGAGGGTTCAAATCCAGGGCTTTATGCCATGCCAGGCAGATGAGGAGGAAACTAGACTATATACCTATCCCTTCTTATGTCTTGTTTTGAGATAAGATTCCAAGACTTGTCCCATCATGCCTGGCTTAGAGTGGCATGTTTTGTGGAAGATGAGACCCTGCTCGCATTCAGGGGAAGCAGACCTGGGAAAGATGCACATGGTAAAGGAAGGCCTCTGCATAGGAGAGACAACCTACCCTGGGGAGCTAGACGGGGCCAAACCATGACCAGTCATGAGCTTTCCTTGGAGGAAAAGGGTGTCACTGCGAGACTCTAGCACTGGAGTGACGCCAGATTTCCTCTGGGGATCAGTCTGACCACAATGACGAGATCAGAGCAGCTGCTGGGAGCAGCAGAAGGCCATCTCGGTACCGGTCCAGGCCAGAGATGTGGATGACCAACCGCTGGTGTGGTGCCTCATACCTGCAATCCAGGAGGATCCTAAGTTGGAGAGCGAGATCTGGTGTGAAAATTAAAAAAAACAAAAACAAAAACACATAAAGGGGCTAAGGATGTAGCTCAGTGTGAAGACCTGAGTTCAGTCCTTGGTACTGGGGGGAAAAATTCAGTGGCTTGAACCTCATTGGTAGCACTGAAGACAGAGGTGGGCTGACATGTGTCAGGGAGGTGGGGCTTCAAGGGTGCACGTGGGTGGAGGGAGGGGCAGAGCGCACACGGGGAACTGGCTCCTCTGGAGGAGCGTGAGGTCTATTCCTACCGAGGATGGGAGTGGAAATGGTTCAAGGGGAGAAGAGAGCTGAGATGGGGGTAGAGGCTAAGAGAGCAGGGAGCAGGGAAACTGAGGGAAGGGGTTCTGGGCAGTGGGAAGCCGGTGGTCACAGGTTTATGGCGATCACGTGAGTCTCTCCAAGAGATTGCTGTTTCCATCTAATGTTGACTGGCTACCCAGGCAGAGATGGGACAAAAGTAAAATATTTTGTTTCCTCCCAGCTTGCCATTTTGCCAGCAAAGTGACTGAGAGAGAAGCAAAGGAGGGACTGAAAGAAGGTACCAGGGACTTTAAACTGGACGGGAAGAAAAGAGCGGGCAGGAGGAGGCCACAGGAGAGAGAGCTAAGAGCGAACACCGGAAATGCCCCCTCCATCACTCGAGACCGGAGGCGGATGCACGAGTGTCCTGGAAAAAAAGACGGAGCAGAGAGGCGCCCATCCTGGAGCTGTTTTAGAGGTGTAGCAGCCCAGGAGGTGGGATACGGTATAAAGAATGAAGTGAGGTACCTAATCCCACGTGAAGAGAATGGCAGAGGGAGGGCTGATTTCTCGGACCAAGTTTGTTCTACTGCTCTCCTCTGAGCTCTCTTGAATGTCATTTCAGAATCCCCAGATGTGGGATCTGACACGGGGACAAGGAGAACAACAGGTAGTGTAGTGAAAAGCCAGGTGGCAGGTGTGTGAGATGCCAGAGGGAGAGAGAGAGAGAGAGAGAGAGAGAGAGAGAGAGAGAGCGCCCAGGGGCCTCCAGGGCTGGGGTTAGCATCAGCAGGATGTCCTTGAAAATGGGGATGGACCAGGCACCCACAGGCCTGGAAAATACCCTGCGCTCCTCCTTCCTTCAAAGCACCAATTTGTAATAATAGGTGTGTGTGTGTGTGATGCTGGGGTTCCATCTCGAGGCACTGTGCACACTAGCCAAGCATTCCACCATTGAGCTATATCCTCAGCCCTGTAATCATATCTTTGATAATCTTATTAGTCTACAAGTTCCAAAGGAGCAGGGATGACATCTGCTTTGCTTATTTCTGTCTCTGGAGTCTAGCACAGAGCCTGGCACATAGTAGGTGCACAGTAAACCTATTAGGTGCCAGAAAGCTGAGGTGCTGTCATTCTGGCTGTTCTCTGTAACCACTAGAAGACTCCATTCAAGCAGTTCCTCTTTGTGCCTGCATTTCTTCATCTCGAGGTTTAATTTAAATTTGGCCTTGTCTACAGGCAACTGCCAGCATCAGTAGGCACTCAGTAGACTCAGCTCTTCTTTTTCTCCTCTCCCCTCCCCTGCGTACCCAGCTTGGTGCCACACCCATACTCGGGGGCCATAAAACCCCACCCAACGTGGACTCTCACCTCCCCAGCTCGGTTCCGCTCCTCAAATTGGGGGGCTAATGTCACGTACATCTGGCTCCAGCTGGCCCTATCCTCAGAAGGCAAGACCCGGGCCTGAGTGGACCTCAGATAGAGCCAAGTCATGGTTGCCATGACGATAGCGACAATCCCCAGCCACAGGTTCCCTAAGTGACTGGTTACTCTTTAACGTATCCACCCACCTTGGGTGATTAGAAGAATCAATAAGATAACCGGGTGGTGGCAGCTGGCCTTGCTCACTGCCTTCCTGGTGGACTGGCTTCTGGTGGTGCCGTTGCTGCTGGCTGTCGGCTCCAGCTCCTCCATGCCCCCTCGGCGTCCAGCTGGGCTCGCTTGGCCATGGTCAGTGTGAACACGCCCCTCGGGGCCCCAGTGGAGGGTCCATATGGTGAGTGGGGACACTGGCGGGGGTGAGGAGGCTACACAGGGAGGCACGATGGCCCGGTTTTGAATGCCCAGGGTCTCCCCAGCGTGTTTCTAGTGGGCTCAAAGACCCTCCAAGGGCTTCTCTGTGAGGGCTGGACGCCAGGAGGAGGCATTTGACCCCTTCCCTAAGGTCTGTTCCGGGGACAAAGCTTGTTTGGTGTGGGAAGTGCAGGAAGGGGCTGCAGGAGCCCTGAGGCGAGGCCTTAGTTCTTTTACCTGCAAAAGAGGCTTTCCCGGAAATACAGCTCAGGCGTCTCCAAAATTCCACAGAAATTGGGGGTCCAGATGGAGCGACCTCTGTTGCGGACAACCGAAGGTCTACCAAAACATGCTGGGCCTAGGCTGTCTAACCAGGGCTCCGTCTAGTTGGGGTCAGGACTGCAGGAGCGAAGCCCTCGGAGTCAGCTTGGTCCCTCTGAGCCTCCCCTGGCTCTGTATGATCCAAGGAGAAGAGATACAAAGCACCAGCCAGCGTGATCTCTCCCTGGGGGGGTTACCAACCTACCGACAGGAGATCTGGGGTTCTGCCCATTTGTAGGAACCCCTATGCTAGAAGTACCCAACTGCCCCTTAGCAGAGGGAGGACAGGAAAATCTGTGGAGGAATGATACGGCATTGTTGGAGGGAAACGGAGCCATCGGTGTGCAGATGGGGAAAGACCTCCAAGCTACAGTAGGTGAAAACAGCAGGCTGAAGGCTCATGTACAGTTTCTGATAACAAAACGGATGCAGACGCATGTATGTACACACACATCTGTATTTGCATAGAAAATTCCATGGGAGGACACAAAGAAACTGGTGACAGTTTGGTTTCTGAGAGGGAAGTGCAAGAGAATGTTTGATTTTCTTTCTTTGGGCACATCTTGAGTTTTAAAAAACTAAGTGCATTTTATAAATATGTTTAGATCAGACACACAGAATTTGGCCTTTAGAAATGCAGTAGCTCTTAGTGTGAGTTGTGTGATGTTAACCAGATTATTCAATAGTTCTGTGGCACTGAAATGGAGACAAAATACTGGAATCTTCTCTTATGGTTATCCTGGAAAAAGAGTGTACAGCTCTTTAACATCACTTGCATTGGAAGGACTGTAAGTGTTACTGAATATCTTCCTCAGCTGGAGATGGATGACTACTGAGGGGTAGAAATCGGGTACTGGTCTCCTGATGATCTGGGGCATTGATTTTGCCCACCACCAAGCATGAGTTTGCAGTACAGTGAAAACAACAGAAGCTGGGGCCAGGGATTTAGTTCAGTGATACTGCACCTGCCTCAAGCACAAGGCCCTGAGTTCAGTCCCTGGTCCTGGGGGAAAATAAAAGAACAGAAGCTAATGAATGAAAGGATGGAGCAACTGGTCACTGTCCAGTCATGTGACCTTGGACAAGTCATTTCCTCTCTGAATCTATTTCCTTGTCTGTGAAATGGAGCTAATTTCTGATGAAGTCCAGGTATTCTTTAGTTTATAGTTGTAAAATTTGGTTGAACCTATGGCCAGAGGAAGACTCATTTGCTTCAAAAGGGAAGGACAATCAGCCTAGGCCAGGAGTGACTAGAAGGCTCCTCAGGTCCCTCCCAAAGAGTAATGTCACGGAGGTAACCTGACAGTCTCTCACTGTCTCCTAGGTCTGTCTGCTCTGGAAGTATCTGAATGTCCCCAGTCCCTGCACAGTACTCGCCACACAGGCAGCAACCAACAGACCAATCGTTGGATGAAAGGACTGATGTCTGGATGAATGAATGTTTGGATGGATGGACAGATGAGTAGATGGACAGAAGGAGGGACAGATGATTGGCTGTTGGGATGGATGGTTGGATGGATGTTCTACACCTATCATATCATTTAACTTTCAAAATAGCTGCCTGAGATAATAAGATTGTAATCTCCAAGGATCAAAGAAAGAATAATTTGAAACTCAGGATTATTGCAGAAAAATCATCTGACTTGGCACCTGACATGGCCAGCTGTTGTGGGTCCTCGTGGCTATAGATACGACAGAGCACAGGAAAGAAGCCTGCTGTAGCCAGGCTGTAGCACCTACCTGTAGGAAAGACAGTGCCTTTGGCTGGGACAGCAGGGCGCCGTGGCAGCATGCATGCTTATGTGTGATCGTGGCTATGTGACTCTGCTTTTCTCATAAAATTTATCTGAGTTAGCATTCTGGATCTGTTTTTTATCCTCTTTTCAAGCTTTATGGACTTGTAAGTCAGCAGCTTTCTCTGAACTTGAGATGTTTCACCAGTACAGTGAAGAAGGGGTCTCTGCTGAGAGGTTCTTCCTGATAAAAGTGCTTCAAGGAGAAAGCAGACCTCTCCTGGGGATGACAGGAGGCATCTGCCAAGGTTTCTCCAGCAGAGCGCGGTTGGGTTGGAGGATCGGGGAGAGCAGGTTCTCCATGGCTCCGACTTCTGGCTTCCTTGTGGCCACAGCCACTGGGTGGCCTTGATCTTCTCCCAGACTCAGTCCTGTTTGTAGGTCTCCTCTTTGCTCTGATTAGATAGTTGTCAGTGTAAATTTTGCTGTCTGTCCCCTCATCAGACTATAAACGTCATGAGGTCAGGGACATTGGTGGCTTCTCTGGCCTTGCTGGTCTTGAAAAGATCACCTACTGTCTGTCACAGAGGAAAGGAACCCTGTACATTTACAGGCTGAGAGTCTTAAGGAGAAGTTTCATAAACAGACCTTTCACTAGAGTGGCCGGCCCAGGCTCGCCCTTCCTCTCTGCCATCTTCGCTGGGTTGGCATCTGTTCCATTCAGGACTCAGGTGACTGTCTCACTTTGACATGTGAATTCTGAATCGGAAGGGGAGGAGCATAAACAAATACAGTGCTTATTTATTCGCAAGCAGAAAGTGTATTTCCCACAAAAGGTCAAGAATTACATGGCTTCTTTTATATGAAGAGCTCAAAGTATGTATAAAGAAAAAATTTTAAAAAAACAGATGAATAAGAAGATAGACCTTGTGGAGTGGGAGAAGGTTGGGAGGAGGGAAAATGGGAAAGGAGGGAGGAAACAGAATCAAAGCACAGTATGTAGATGTCCCAGTCCCCCGCAGTGGATGTAGTTTTTATACATCCCAGATCCACACTAATGAAAAAAACTTCAAAAGTCAGTTCCCCCAGACACCTCCCCACTGAAGCCCTCTAGAGACAAAAGGTTGAAATCAAGTGTCTAGTGGAAAGAAATGGGAAAGCCAGGACTGGCGATGCTCCTCTCTTGGGGTCTGGCACATATGCTCTGGACGAGACTGAGGCTGTTATAATGGGTTTCTGGATCCCAGCATAATTGACGTCCTGGGTAACTCTTTACCACAAAGTGGGGGACCATCCTGTGCATTGTAGGGTGTAAAGCAGCAGTTCCGGCCTGTCAGTAACTCTCTCCCATTAGTGTCAACCAAAATCCCAAGGTCAGCCCAGGTGCATACCTGTAGTCCCAGCACTTAGGAGGCTGAAGCAAGAAGATTGCAGCAAGTTCAAAGCCAGCCTGGGCTACATTAGAAGTCCAAGCACAGCCTGAACTATACAGTGAGACCCTGTTTCAAGAAAGAAAAAAAAAAAAAAAACAGTAACAATAAATAATTTATATATACAGGTTCCCAGATAGCCAAATGTCCACCGAGGACATATATGACACCAATGTGTTACATAGAAGCAGAAATTACAGGAATAATTGCTAGGCAGTGCCTGCTACAGTGGAATATGCTGTATGATTTGTGTGTTATATGTTTGGGGCTGCCCTGAGTGACCACGTGATAGGGTGCCACAATATGCATCTGGGTGCTAGCCTGATCCTTAGGTTTATTTTTCTACCTTTGATGATTTATTTTGGTTCTTTGGTAGTTTTCAGTTTTATAAGCACTGCAAATCTCCTTGAGAGCAAAGTCTATTATTTTTGTCTTTTTGCTACATTACAGGCCATTATAGAGTCTGGCCCTGTGTAGGCTTTGATGGAGATTAACTGAATGGTTGAATGAACGGGAAGATGAATGAATGAATGAATGAATGAATGAATTGATATCAGGTAGGTAGATAGGTAGGTGGATTAATGAATGAATAGGATAGGTGGGTAAATAAATAGACGGACTATAAGGAAAGCTAGGTATTGGCAAGGACAAGTGGATGAAAAAGTAACTGGGAAGATGAGTGTGTAGCTAGGTGAGTAGATGGATTAATGAATAAATAGGTGGATGGGAAGATATGGAGGAGGATGGACGGATGAATGAGTAAATGATTGGGATGGGTGGAGAAATGTGTGGCTACACAAGATAATGAAGAAGTAGCTGGTGGGTCGTTAGGGGATAGTGGGTGGTGGACGGGACGAGAGAGCTTGGAACAGAAGCACCTTCAAGTATCCAGGACAAGACAAGTGGGGAAATAAGGTATGACTTGGCCACTGGACAATAAGCGGCCATCAGGACAGTCTCACAATGTCTCTGGTTTTGTTTTGTTTCTATGATACTGGACACTGAACACAGGACCTTCCTTCTGAGGTACATCCCCAGTCCTCTTTTACTTTCTTATTTTGAGATTAGGTTCGCCTAAATTTCTAAATTATCCAGGCTGGGCTCAAACTTGGAATTCTCCTGCCTCAGTCTTCCAGACTTCTGGGATTATAGGCGTGTACCACTACATCTGGCAGCTCAGGGAAAACTAACTCTCCATCCCCATCTGTCCATCCATCCGTCTGTCTGTCTGTCTGTCTGTCTCTGAGACAGGGTCTCTCTATTCATTTCACAGTGGCCTTGTACTCACCATGTAGTCCAGGCTGGCCTTAAATTTAAAATGATTCTCCTTTTTCAGCTTCCCCAGTGCTGAGATTATAGGCATGTACAACTCTACCTGGTCAGGAAAGCTTTCTTAAACCACACTATTTTGGGGTTCTACTCCAGATCTGATGAATCAGCATCTCCTAGGGTGATTTTTGTGCATTTTCTGCTCCATAATTTTTAATAGATTATAATTTTTGTATTGAGCCCCATATGTGATTTGGGGGCATCTGAAATATGAAAACTATTGATTCAATTTGTCCACTCAGTAAAGGGAGGAGCAGATACCCATAGTGCATCCTGTCTTTCTCCAGAAGCTTCCTGCATTCATTAACTCATCATCCACTTATTTATTTCTTCAACTAATGCCCACAGGGAACACCTTGGGAACATAATGTAGAGTAAAATTAAACACATGATCCAAATATTGCATAGTTTCTCTTATATGAGAAATCCAAAGTATAAATACAGAGTAAAAAAACAGACAAGAGGAAATCACCATTATGAGTTGTGCTGCTATAAACATAGCAATCCATGTACCACCTTTATGTGATGTTGTTACTCTTCTAGAAGGATATTAGAAGGGAAATAGGTGGAATGGAGTTGCTAGTTTTTTTTTTTGTTTGTTTGTTTTTTGTTTTTTTTTTTTTTAGGTCTCTGCATTATTGACTTTCACAGTGGTTGCACTAGTTTATTTTCCCACCACCAAAGGAGAAGTAGGTTTCCCTCTGCAGCCTCACCAGGATTTGTTGTTATTTAATTTTCTGATGACAGCCATTCTTTCTGGAATAAGATGTGATCTCAGGGTGGTTTTAATTTGCATTTTTCTGAAGGCTCAAAGTGCTGAATTTTTCTTCATATGTTTATTGGTTATTTCTTAAGTATTCATTTCTGTTGCCCATTTCTTGACTGGATCTTTTATCTGGGGGAAAGCCTGGAGTTTCTCATAGAGTTCTTTATGTATTTTAGATATTAGTCTTCTGTCAGACGAATAGCTGGCAAAATTTTTTCTCATTCTGTTGAGGATTTCCTCTTCCCTCTGTCAGTTATTTCCTTTACTAGGCAGAAGTTTTCAATTGGATAAAATCTAATGTATTGATTCTTGATGTGATTTCTTGTGAATTGGGGTTCTGTTCAGAAAGTCCTAGCCTATGCCTGTTTTACCTCTATTATCATCCAGCAGATTATGTTTTACTTTTTTGAGACAGGGTCTCACTTTGTAGTTCAGGTGGCTCTGAACTCACTATGGAGCCGAAGTTAAAAAAAGTTGAACTCACAGCAATCTTCCTGCCTCTGCCTCCTGAGTGCTGGGATTGCAAGTGTGAGCCACCACACCCATCATTGTGATATGTAACACTGGGGATCGAACTCTGGACCTTGTACTTGTTAGATGCCAGAACCACTGAGCTAAATCTCTGGTCCCCCACAGTCTGTGTTTTAATATTTAGAGCTTTCATCCATTTTGATTTAGTGTAGTACATGGTAAGAGAGATGAGTCTTTTGCACATGGATAGCCAGTTTTCACAGTGACTTTTGTTAAAGACTCCTTTAATGTACTTTTTTTGGCCCTTTTGTCAAAGATCAAATAGCTGAATGAGGTGATGAGGTTGTTTCTGCATCTTCTATTCTGTTCTATTGATTCACATATCTGTTTTTGTGCTGGTATCATGCTGTTTTTATTTTTTAACACTGTAGCTTTGTAATAAAACTTGGAATCTACAATTGGGATACCTTTTATTTTGTTCATGTTGCCCAGGATTGCTTTTGCTATTTTGGGTCTCTTCTTGTTCTTTACAAACTTTAGGATTCTTTCTTCTGGTTTTGTGAGGAATGCAGTCAGCATTTTGGTTGGAATTGTGTTAAACTGATATGTCAGTTTTGGTAGTACAGCCATCTTGACAGCATTGGTTCTGCCCATTCAGAAACGGGCTATCTTTCAATTTCCTGATGTCCTCTTCCATCTCCTTTTTATTCTGCTGCAGCTTTTGTTAACAGTTCTTTCACTTCCTTTGTTAGGTTTATTCCTAAGTATTCAATTTTTTTCAAGTTACTCTGAATGGTATTGTTTTACTAATTCCTTCCTTGGTGGGTTCATTTTTCACTTGTTATCATTATTATTTTGTCTTTTTTGAGACAGTGTCTCACTGCGCACTTCAGGCTAGACTTGAACTCACTGTGTAGCCCAAACTGGCCTCAAACCTATAGTGATCCTAGTGACTCGGACTCCTGAGGGCCAGGGTTACAGGAATGTGCGACAACATCCTGCTCAAGTATCTTCATTATTATTTTACCAAAACACTATTGATTTTTGTGTGTTGATTGTGTGTCCTGCACCTTGCTGAACTGGTTTGTTCTAGAAGTCTTCTGGGGGAATGTTTTGGATCTTCTATGTAACAGATAATGTCACCTGTGAGTAAGGAGAGTTTGACTATTTCTTTTCCCCTATTTGTATCCCTTTTATTTCTTTCTCTTGCCTGATTTTTTCTGGTTAAAGTTTTGAGTCCTACATTGAATAATAGTGGTGATCCTTGTCATTTTCTTGATTTTACAAGAAAAGCATTCAACTTTTTCCCCCATTAAATATATTGCTCGCAGTTGGTGTATCATGAACAGTTTTTATCAGATTGAGATAAGGTCCTTTTATATCTGTTTTCTTCAAGGCTTTTCTCATGAATGGCTGTTGGCCGCACACATCGGAACTGTCAGTAGAGGTGGTAACACCCACAGAGCATGCACCTACTGTGTGCAGCACCTTGCTCTGTGCTGGGCACAGTTTGAACTCCTCTGGAGCAAACAGAAAAGAAAGATGGAGAGATACCTGGCACTAGATTACACCCGTCTGGCTGGCAGGTCAGGACAGTGCTGACCTCCAAGCTTTCCGAGGCCCTATGACGCCCGGGATCTGTCCTTGTGTGTGTGCTTGTACAGTGGTCCGGATGTGGCCTGAGTAGCCCCTTGGCAGAAAAAAAGCCAGTGATGGCTTCAGAAATGGAGGGGACAGCTATGGCCTGGCAGGAGACTTTGGTAATGGCTCCGGCTCTGGGGAGCTGATGGCGACCTTACTTCTGCTTCCTCTCCATCTCTTCCTCTATGAGTGACAGTGACCTGGAGCAGAGGTTGTCAGGTGACATGTACCAAGGCTGCAGGAGAGATGCCTGAAGTGTCACTTTGAAGGGGGTTGGGGGGGTGGGATTCATATGGTCAGGTTCTTAGTCTCCACCCACCCAGCAGTATCTGTCCAATCAGAGCCTCACCATTTGGATTAAAGGAAACATTTCAGGAAAAGACTTCATGGTTCAAAAGTGTTTGAAGAGCCAGTGCTTTGCAGACCAGTGCTTCAAACTGATCTTGATTCTATCATTTTTCACACAGTTTATTGGACTGTGTTAGTTTGGGTGGCACTAGCTAATGTAACAAAGCAAACTCTGAAGATGTGTTGAGCATTATTTACTCCAGGAACCCTGGCAGTGGCCCTGGTCCAGAGCATGTGGCATTTCTACTCACTTCCCTGGTGAGAGTTCATCCTATGGCCTCAGGAGTCTGGGATATGTGGTCTCTTACTGGACAGCCACTTTCCAGGAATAACTTTCACTATGGAAGGGGGACTGTGGATTGTTTGGTGCATAATTGACCACCTCTGCCAATGAGTGCCTCATACATACACACAATACAAATATGTATAACTAATTTGCATATACAATTTTAGACCAAATGCTTTAATAAGAAGTGCATCCATAACATACATAGCAATGTGACAGAATGCTGCCATTTTGTGAGTTTAGGTGACATCTTGTTCATTACTCTCTTCTTCACAACTTTTATTTATTTATTTTTAGTTTTTTGAGACAGGGTCTCACTTTGTAGTTCAGGCTGACCCTGAACTCACTATGTAGCCCAGGCTGGCCCCGAACTCTCAGCAATCCTCCTGCTTCCATCTTGTGAGTACTGGAGTTACAGGCATGTGCCGCCACATCTAGCCTTTCAACTTTTAATAGTTTTGAAACTTTTCAAAGTAAAATGTTGGCAAATATGAAATTGTTAAAATTTGTTATACTTGTATGTGGAACAAGTTGAACTGTAAATAGAAGGATAGAAGTTTAACTTGTGGGTTTTGAATAGTACAGAGGTTAGCAAGTTTTTCCTGTAAAAGACTAGACAGTAAATATTTTAGATTTTTCAGACCAGGTGAGATCTGTGGTGACTACTATGCTCTGCTGTGGTAGCACATCCATAGTCAGAAGACTTAAATAAATGTATGAATGTGTCTGTTTGCCAATAAAACTTTATTTATATAAAAAAAACAGTGGGCCTTCAAAGCACACTGTTTTGTTTTCAAGAAGATGTATTATTCCAAAAATATAACAAGAGTCTTCATTAAAAGTTATCAAAGGCGGCTGGGGAGTTAGCTCAGTGGTTCTGGCGCCTGTCTTGCAAGCGCAAGGGCCTGGGTTCGATTCCCCGGTAACCACATACCATACTGGGCGTGGAGACTCATGCCCAGCAGCAACCAGTACCACATACCACAGTGCTGGGGCGTGGTGGCTCACGCCTGTAATCCCAGCACTCGGGAGGCAGAGGCAGGAGGATTGCTGTGATGTGAGTTGGAGGCTGAGCTCAGAGCCAGCCTGAACCACAAAGCAAGACCCTGTCTCAAAAAACCTAAAAAAAAAAAGTTATCAAAAGGCTAGGGATTTAGCTTAGTGGTTCTGGTGCCTGTCTTCAAGTGCAAGGGCTGGATTGGATCTCCGGTAACCACATACAACAATACTGGTTGTGGAGACTCACGTCCACCAGCAATCAATACCACATACCACAGTGCTGGGTGTGGTGGCTCACACCTGTAATCCTGGCATTTGGGAGGCAGAGGCAGGAGGATTGCTGTGATGTGAGTTGGAGGCTGAGCTCAGGGCCAGCCTGAACTACAAAGTAAGACTCTGTCTCAAAAAAAAGTTATCAAATAGCAGTGTCTCAAGTTTCTAAGACTCTGAATCAGTGAACATTGAATACTATAGTCTTACAGAACTGAATGAAAAATTTTAGCACATTTACTCTTCACACAATTAATTGACTATTACAGGTAAGTAAGGGGGAGTCGTAGGCAGGTACGTGAGGAATGCACACTGGAATCTGGGAGCAGACGCTGCATCAGGCGTCAGAAGGTCCAGGTCTAAGTACCACTCGGTTCACTTTTCATCTCCAAATTACGTTTCCACTTTCTACAGTTTTTACTATGAGCCAGACACTGTGCTCATAGTACATAATCAAAATTAACTCATCAAGGTAGCTGCTGTTATTCCATTTGCAGCAGAGATAATAAGAGAAGGTAAAAACCTGGGTCAAATCCCACAGCCAGAGCTGGGACTGAAGCCCAGGCTCTGTGTTAGTCAGAGAAATACGAGTGGGTGTAACAAACAAACTCAAATAGTTGTCCAGGGACCCTCAACGCCTTCCTTCCCAGCGGAAGATGCATTTTATTTTAACCCTTGTACCTCACTGCAAAAGGCTGAGTTTTCTCTACCATTCTGGACTCCATGTCCTCCTCCAAAAGTAGGACTTGTAATGCTGATCTGCTTATCCCCGGATAGCTCTGCTGATGGGAGGCTGGGACGCTGCAGCCTCCTCAAAGCTACACAGAGTGGGGTTGATAATACTCTGATATAATGTCCCTTGGTTGAGATGGCGAATGGAAAGGCTCAGTTCACAGTGATGGCAGCTCTGATGACGTAATGATGGAGAGTAATATAGCCAAGTGGTTCCTCAAGGGAAAACAATGAATGCTGACTGATCTCCGAAGCGGATACTGTTACACAAGACCATCCATTTCTACTAACAAGTTAATGCAGTGCCTCTGAAACTGAGAAACGAAGGAGTGGCAGGACAGCCTTGGCCCTTAGACATGGATGAAACCACAGGGGGAGGCTCAGTTAAAACCTTTGCAGGTGTGGGCTTGCCTCGGGTTCCGTAATGAGCAGGTGGACAATACTGGTACCATGAGCCACAGAGTATCTGACTTGTTTGTTTGTTTGTTTTGTTTTTTGAGACAGGATCTCACTTTGTGGTTCAGGCTGGCCCTGAGCTCAGCCTCAGACTCACATCACAGCAATCCTCCTGCCTCTGCCTCCTGAGTGCTGGGATTGCAGGCGTAAGCCACCACGCCCGGCGCTGTGGTATGTGGTTCTGACTGCTGCTGGGCGTGAGTCTCCAGGCCCAGTATTGTATGTGGTTACCGGGGATCAAACCCAGACCCTTGCACTTGCAAGACAGGTGCCGGAACCACTGAGCTAAATTCCCAGCCCAGAGTATCTGACTTTTTGAACGGTGGATTTAAGCAGTTTTGATTTGAAATCACATTAAAACAAAAAGGGAATAAAATGCTATTTTCAATGCTTTTGAATATACCTGAAAACCAGAGTTGAGAGAGAATGTCATGGAGGGAAATAGACACAGAAGAGTGGAAAGTTCTGGCTTCAGGTTCCTGCTGAAGATCCTGCAAGACCATCTTTCAGAAAACAAACCTGAACACTTTTCTTTGTCCACAAAGGCACCGGGTTTTGATTCTTATTTTTTATTTTTATTTTTTTTACATTTTGCAAAACAGTATCTTGCTATGTAGTTCATTCTGGCCTTGAGCTCACTGCATAGTCTAGGCTAACCTCAAACTCACAGCAATCCTTCTGCCTCAGCCTCCTGAGTGCTGGGGTGACAGAAGTGAACCACCACACCCGGCCAGGCTCTGCTTCTTATCTGATGATTTCTCTTGACTTTCTCCCCTTTGCTTTCTCCAAGGTTGCCACCCTGGCCTTTCTGAATCCTTCATTCAAATCCTTGTTTTCGGCAGGGTCGCCTTCTTCCCAGTTGCTCCCCATAAGATTTCTTCTCACTTCCGATCTTAGCTCAGCTGTCCTCTGCTAGACATGTTCTTTCGTCTCCCAAATTTAAGCCCATCCCACCTATGAACTTCTACAACTTTAAAATTAAGCTGATGACCTATTTATCCTCTAGGCTCTCTAGAGCAGGGCCGTGGCTGCCTCCTCCTCGGCCACGTCCCAGCATGGAGAGCAGGGCTGGGCACACAGTAGCCCAATATTTGCAGACTGAACAAATACAGATGGGGACAGTTGAGTCAGGCTGCTGAGCAGCTGGACAGGCCAGTGGTCTGGGGAGGAAGTGGCAGCCCCTGTCCAAGCCCTGCCCTGGGTAAATAGGCCTCGCTCTGCCCAGACAGCCACTGTTTGATGACTGTCTGCCGTGGGACCGGCCAAGACTGGCTGCTGCAATGCCCAGGCCCCAGGACTCCCCGGGACAGGCAGCAGAAGCAGCCACACCTCAGGAAGGGTTCGTGGAGGAACAGGTCAAAAAGTTATCCAAACAGGTGAAAGGAAGGGTGGAGGTGGCGCTGAGACAGCCCGGGGCAGGTGCCCTTCCAGGATGAGCCCTAAATGGCAGGGGCAGCTCCGCAGTCAGGCTCAGCACGGGGAGGAGGAGGGGGAGACCAGACCTGGAGCTCGCATTGGTCCTGACCAACAGAAGAGGTTCAGGCACTGACTGTTCCCTGGTCCTTAGGGTCCTCGCTTCCACCTTGAGAGACCATGGACACATCAGTGGTTTTCAGAAATTACAACAAAGTCTAAACGCATTGACTTTCTCTCCAACCTAGAAGCCAGTTCACAGGAACAGTGAAACAGAGATGATCGGGTTAAGCTAGTATCAAAGTGGAGGAGGCTGCAACATCCTGAGCCCCTTATCTGGCAGAACAGCCCCAGATGAACATACCAGGCTCCCTGGCACCTGGAACTCCTGTGTTGAGTGTGTTGAAAGGGAGTATAGTAAGAGGATGCATTGAGAATTTTGTAATTAAGTCCAGACCCAGAGGCAGGCATGGCGGGACACACTTATAACCCCAGTATTCTGGGAGGCTGAGGCAGGAAGATTGCAAGTTCAAACTCAGCCTGGGAAATGTATTGACATAATGAGATCCTGTCTCTAAATAAAAAGAGGAGGGCCGGGGAGTTAGCTCAGTGGTTCCGGCGCCTGTCTTACAAGCGCAAGGACCCGGGTTCGATTCCCCGGTACCCACATAACAATACTGCAATAACCAGTACCACATACCACAGTGCCGGGCGTGGTGGCTCACGCTTGTAATCCCAGCACTCGGGAGGCAGAGGCAGGAGGATTGTGATGTGAGTTTGAGGCTGAGCTGAGGGCCAGCCTGAACCACAAAGCGAGACCCTGTCTCAAATAACCTAAAAAAAAAAAAAAAAGAGGACCGGGATATAGCTGAGTGTGAGGCCCTGGGTTTAATCTCCAGTACTGTAAAACAAAAGAACAAGCTAAAACATAGACCCAGGTTCAAGACTCATAATGTGATGTTTTGTTTTTGTTTTTGTTTTGTTTTGTTGAGACAGGGTCTCATTTTGTAGTTCAGGCTGTCACTGAGCTCAGCCTCAGCCTCATATCACAGCAATCCTCCTGTCTCTTCCTCCCGAGTGCTGGGATTACAGGTGTGAGCCACCACGCCAGGCACTGTGGTATGTGGTACTGATTGCTGCTGGGGTGAGTCTCCACATCCAGTATTGTATATGGTTACCGGGGAATCGAACCTTGGCCCTTTGCAATACAGGTTCCAGAACCACTGAGCTAAATCCCTGGCCCCTCCTAATGTGATTTTTGAACAGCTTTCTCCAACTTTCTGAGCCTTAGTTGCCCTTCTTTCAATCTAGCACCCTAAACAGTGCCCATTGGTGGAATTACATGGCACGGATAGCACAGAACCTGGCACCCAGCAAACCTTCAGTAACAGAAGTTAACAGCTGATGTTGGTCATTAGCTTCGTAACAGAAATGACCTAGAAAGAGAAGGCACTGAGCCAATTACTGGCCTTTGCTGTGGACTGGGAGACTGTCACGACATTGAACCTCAGTTTCCTCTTTTCCAAAACAAACCCAACATTTAAAGGACCAAATCTTTTATTTCATAAAACTTGAATTGATTACCCACCTTTAAAAATTCCAACTTTCAGCTTCTTTAAAAAACAATTTGCAAGTTCTTGTCCATTGATTCCCCATAACTAAGGGGGAGTGTCTGCTGGAACTGATTTAGACTGGGTGTATTTTTGCTAATTTGCCACAGTCCCTACTGTCCATTAATGTCTTTATGCTGAAGCTCTACTAAGAAACATAAAGGACTATGCTTGTGGCATTTTTGGACAAGTGTGAAATTTGCTTCTACTGTTTAATGGGTTTTAGTCACCTCTCCGGATTGAGGGCCCCTGAATCTGGGACCCCTGATCACTAAGAGCAAGGGGAAGCTCATTACTTGTAAGCTCAGCTTCCTATTGCATAATTTGCTACTTTTTAATTTGGCTGATAGAGCATTTAGACTTCCACCCTTGGTACATATTGCTTTTCCATCCGACAGCACTGTTCTCCTGGTTCCATGGGAGTGACGAGCTAACTCTTGTGCCTCCATTTTCCCTGCCTGACAGGACCCTCTTAGCGGAATCCCTGGGCTGGTAACCCCACCTGGCCAGCTCCTCACCCCTCAGTTATCTTTCAGATCCCCGCCCCTGTGGCCTGGACACCTATCTGCAGCGGACGCAAGCTGCAGACTCCAAACTTGTCTTGTAGACAGTCCCCATCTGCCAGCCATTGTGTGTTCTTTATCAGAACTCACAAAAAACAATAGTGAATTTGAAGCTTAATTACACAGCCATTCTTCTGTCTCCTGTCTGGAATTAAGCCCGAATCCACATTAGACAGGCTTATTTTTTCCTCTTCCTAGGTCAGATCAGACATTTTTCTGGAGATAAGAGGTACTGAGTTTACTTGTATTTGTTTGTTCAATTAAACTTAGAACTGAGGCCCCAGTTTCTCTCCCTGATCTCATTACCTTGATACTCAGCCCAGAGGAATCACTGTCAACCTCAATTTTCACCATCTGTTCTTAGATTCTTTTTTTTTTTTTTCCTGTACTGGGGATCGAACTCAGGACCTTGCACTTGGAAGGCAGTTGAAGTGCCACTGAGCTACATCCTCAGCCCTAAAGATGGAAGGAGCTATATCGTGGTTTTTTGTTTTTGCTTTGACCAAGCTCGAGATCTTGTGCATGTGAGGAAGGCATGGTGCCCATGAGCTAAATCCTCGCTCTGCTGTGAGATTTTTGCTGTAAGTGCTTCTAGAAGACATCCTGCACATCTGGAAATTTCATCTAAATGCTTTGTTGCACGGACCCTTCAGACACTTTTAAAAATTTACTCCCTGTACGGGCTGGGGAGTTAGCTCAGTGGTCCAGCGCCTGTCTTGCAAGCACAAGGGCCTGGGTTCGATCCCCGGTAACCACATACCATACTGGGTGTGGAGACTCACAGTGCTGAGTGTGGTGGCTCACGCCTGTCATCCCAGCACTCGGGAGGCAGAGGCAGGAGGATTGCTGTGATGTGAGTTGGAGGCTGAGCTTAGGGCCAGCCTGAACCACAAAACAAGACCCTGTCTCAAAAAAACCTAAAAAAAAAAAAAAAATTTACTCCCTGCAGTAGCCTTCTGAATCTTCCTTTGCTGATCCAAGTGCCTCTAAGTCATTCATTTATTTTATATTTTATTTTTTGAGTTTTTGAGACAAGGTCTCTGAGGGTTGCCCCTGGCTGTGCCTCTCGAGTGTGAGATTGAAGTGTGCTCCACACCTGGCTAGGTCACTCACTTAAAATGCTGCATCTGGATACGACAAGTAGATGTATTCCAGTTTTTGACAACCAAGGTGTTTGTAGTTTGTCACTGTTGACACTATGAAGACCATCCCTCCCTCTGCCTGTGGGTGACAGTGTCTAGTGACTAATGCCCAGGAGTGGGATTTCTGGACCCTGGGCAAGAGACGTCTTCCCTGCATGAGATACTAGAAGCTGCCATCTGGTCTGGTGCTACCACCTCGATCGGGTACCCGTGTCCCCTCCCAGGCGTGGATGAGTGCAAAATGACATTTCGCTTTTTATTTCACGAGGGAAGAGCTCCCTCTCTCTCTCTTTCTAAAAAAATTTTGTTCATTTCTTGTCTTGTTTCGATTTACTCATTAATTATTTTATTATGTGAATATTGCAATGATAGTTCAGAGATATATTTATCAGTATAAGATATATTATTAAAATTAATTTCAACTGTTTCTGTTTTGATTCTTTTAAAACAAAGCTTCATTTTGGTATTTTGATGGCTGATACCTATAAGTCCCCCAAGCTTCCTGTGTTCACACACACTAGATCCAGACGGCTCCCCAAAACCCCACCTGTGCTCGCGTCCCAGGGAGTTTGTACCTGTACATAACACATCTCTCTTCTTTCTTCTCTCTTTTCCCTTCAGCCCTCTGCATTTACACAAGCTTGGTTTCCCTATTTATTTCATTCTCCTCTTCCTTTCCCTTCTCTTCCCTCTGACCTCCCTTCTTCCCCTTCCTATTCGCACGCATTTATCCTCCTTCCTCATCTCTCTCTTCCCTTACGCACCTTGTTTACCGCTGGAGTTTCTCACATAAGAGAAACAGTGCCCTCTTAAATTTGTGCGTCTGATTTACTTCCCTGGACATGATGGTCTCGAAGTGCATCCATTTTTCCCACAAATGATGCAAGTTTATCTCACTGTACAACAGAGGAGTGCTCCGTTGGAAATAAAGACGATGTGTTCTTTATCCGTCCATCTTTTGATGGGCATGTGTGTGGGCTGTTTCCAAGATTTACCTATTATAAATCGTGCGGCTCTGAACATAAGCGTGTGTCTATCCCTGTGGTAGGACGTTTTTAACTCTCCACACTGATTCCCACAGGAGTCGTACCAGTTTACACTCTCACCAGCAGTGGAAAAGTTTCCTTCTCCTGTACAGCTTCACCAGCATCTATTACTGATTGATATCTTGATAATAGCCACTCTTTCTGGATGAGATGGAATCTCACCATTGTTTTCATTTGTATTTCTTCAGTGGCTGTTGATATTAAGCACTTCTTCCTGGAAGAGGGCGTCTGTTTTTTTGAGTTCTTTATATATTTTAAATATTAGCCTTTCATTTCAGGAATGACTGGTACAATTGTCTCTTCACTCTGTTGGTGGTTTCTTCTGTTGTGCAGAAGCTTTTTTATTTGATGTAATTCCAGTTGTTGATTATTTATAATGTCTCCTGTGCACTTTGATCGTTTTGATACAGGAAAATTTGTATTAGATTAAATCCTAAGTAAGTTATCACTCTTGCTGTCATTGTATCATAGATAGTTTTTTAAATTGCATTCTCTAATGTGTTGATATTATATATACAAAACTGATTTCAATATATTGAGGAGGTATCCTGTGACACTGTCAACTTCTCCAACAAGTCCATTTCTTTCTTGTCTTACTACATTATTTGGGTCTCCATCAAAAATATGAAACAGGAGCAGACTGACAACGGATCTCTCAGCAGTTACAATGGGCCCGTAACTAGATGAGACACAAAATAGCAGAGAGAAAGATGTTCATACCTTAGTAACTGTCCAGGAGTTGGCATTTTATAATCAATATGACCACCTTGTCTCAGAGCATCCTCTGCTGTCCAGGATCCCTCCAACTACTGCTCTTCCATCCCTATGAGCTCTTCTTCCTTATGGTCCATGGTGGCTGTCAGAGCTCCAGCCATACAGTGATGTCCAAGGCACAAAGATGGAGCAGGTGCAAAGAAAGAAAAAAAAAAAGTCAGATTCAAACAAACAAAAAAACCACACATAGTAGTCCCTGTTGGTAATCCCAGCACTACAGGAGGCTGAGACAGGAGGATCACTGTGAGTTCAAGGTGACTGGGCCAGCCTGGGCTACATAGTGACACAGTTTCAAAAGAAAAAAAAAAGTGGGCTGGGGATTTAGCTCAGTGATTCCAGTGTCTGCCTTGCAAATATAAGGTCTTGAGTTTGATTCCTGGTAAACACATACCACAATACCAGGAATGGTGACTCATGCCCACCAGCCATCAGGACCACACACCACAATGCTAGGCATATGACTCATGCCTGTAATCCTAATGCTTGGGAGGCAGAGGCAGGAGGATTGCTCTTTGAGGCTTGCTGGGCTACATAGTGAACTCAGAACCAGCCTGAACTACAAAAATGAAACCCTGTCTCAAAAAAAAAAAAAAAAAAGAAAGAAAGAAAGAAAGAAAGAAGGAAAAGAAAAGAAAAAATTGTGTTTTAGCTATCTCCTTTAAAAATTCATAAAAGAGGGCTGGGTGTGGTGGCTCATGCTTATAATCCCAGCACTAGGTAGGCAGAGGCAGGAGGATCGCTGGGGGCTCAAGGCCAGCCTGGGCTACATAGTGAGACCTTGTCTCAAAAACAAAAGCAATTCATGGGAGCTGCCATCCTACATTTCTGAAATTTCATTAACCAGAATACACACCGAGCTTCTTAAGGGCTATATTTTGAGGACCACTCATGGGCCTAAGTGAAAATAAGAGGGAAGCAGGAAGCACACATAATGTGTGTCCAGGTTAGTGGACAATATTATTCAATTCATGGCTTTAAGAGGACACTCTGACTCTGAACTATAGATTTTTTTTTTAGGCAAGGTCTTGCTTTGTAGTTCAGGCTGGCCCTGAGCTCAGCCGCAAACTCACATCACAGCAATCCTCCTGCCTCTGCCTCCCGAGTGCTGGGATTACAGGCATGAGCCACCACGCCTGGCACTGTGGTATGTGGTACTGATTGTATGTGGTTACCGGGGATCGAACCTGGGCCCTGTGCTTGCAAGACAGGTGCCGGAACCACTGAGCTAACTCCCCGGCCCCTGACTCTGAACTATAATATCTGCTTAAGAGTTTTGCTGAGTGATTCTTATTAGGCTATTAAAGCTTATTCTAAGTAAGTTAGACATTTGTTCCCTTCCTGTCCTTCTCCTTGTCTTTCTCCTTTGTCTGGGTCTGACTATATAGTGTTTAAACTCACAATGATCCTCCTATCTCAGCTTCCCAAGTATTGGGACCACAGAGATATACACCACCATGCTTACTTTATTTGTCCATTTCTAAACCTAATTAATATCAAATTTTCTTAATTTCTTTTTGGTCATCTACTAAGATGATCAGTTCTCCTCCTTTAGTCTTCTAATTTATTCATCGATTTTACAGTATTAAACAATCCTTGCTTTCCTGGAATAAACCTAACTTGGTCATCACGCAGTATATGTGTTTTACACATTGTTGAAATGTTAAAAAATACACACACACACACACACACACACACACACACACACACCAAAACTGACCATTTTAACCATTGTAAAATGTACAGATCAAAGACATTCAGCCCATTCACATGCACAGCTTCACTGTCTCTCCCCTGGACCCTTTCGTCTTCCCGCATCGAAGCCAAACCTATTAGAAATGAACTCCCCCTCCTGCCTCCCCGTTGTGTAACCACTCTCCCACTTTCTACTTCTACCAATGTGCCTGTTCAAGGTCACATGCATGAACTCAACAACCTTGCTTCACATCGATGAGACCCACAGTTTTTTTATCTGTTTGTGACGAGCTTATTTCCCTTAGCACCATGTCCTGAAAATTCATCTGTGTGGTAGCATGCAACAGAGCTTCCTTCCTATTTAAGGCCGGACAACATTCCAGTTGGGAGGGTGGGTCACATTTTACTTATCCATTTGTCCTCTGTTGGCTACCTGTTGACAGTTGAGAATGAGACTGCTACGAATACAGGTGTCCATGTTCAGAGCAGACCTGTTTACAGTTCTTTTTAGCATACAGCCAGGAGTGGAATTACCACAACCACGTTTAGTTTTTTGCAGGAGCACCATACTGCTTTCCATGGAGGTTGCACTATTTGATAGTCCCAAAGTAACGCATAAGGATTCCTTCCCTATTTATATACACCCACGGCAACATCTGTCATCTTCTATTCACTGTTTTGTAATTTGCACAGGAAAGAGTGTCAACGTGTTTTGATGTGCATCTCCCTGATGGTTGGCATGTCTTCATGTCCTTACTGATCATAAGTATAATTTCTTCAAAAACTGACTATTCATATCTTTTGCTCATTTTTAAATTATCCATTTTGTTATTAAGTTATAAGTGTTCTTTATATACTTTGGATATTAAACCCCTCATCAGGTTCTTGATTTGCAAATATTTTGGTCCTTTTCTGCAGAACATTCTTGTCGATAGTGTCTTTTGGGAAACAATATATTTTATTGTCATCCAATTTATCTATCTTTTCCTTGTGGCTTGTGCTTTTGGTGCTATAACCCAGAAGACTGCCAGAGCCACAGATATGAAGGCTTTCTCCTTATGTTTTAATAGTTTTAGGCCTTTAATCTGCTTATAGTTAAGTTTTGTAGAATAATGCAAGGAAAAAGACCAACTGCATTCTTTTCCATGTGCCTACTCAATTTTCTCCATGTAGATTTGTTTTCATGGCTTTTTGTTTATAACGTTGGTTCCTGAAAGATGCTGCTTGGACGTGTTCCCTTCCTCTCTGACAGGTGATATTTATTAAGCTTTTGCTTGTTCCCTGCAGTGACAAGATGGGATGATAGGATGCACAACTTTTCCCTGGAGAGAACAACTGTGTATAACAGAAAATTCTTCTTCACTCTGAGCCTGAGTTTTTCTCCCTACATCATCCCCCTACTGGTCCTGACTCACTCTCTGGGACTGTTGGAATCACTGGCCTTCTCTCCAGGCAAAAGCACTTTGAATTCATTCTCTCTCTCTCTTTTTTTCTTTTTTGTATCAGGAATCTAACTCAGGACCTTGAGATTATGAGGGAGGCATTGTGCCACTGAGCTAAATCCCTGGCCCTTAAATTCAGTAAATAATATAACTGCATACTGAGCAACTACCTGGCAGGTATACACAGATTATCGTTTTTATTGTGCAAAGCAATTGATAAAGAAGCCCTATTATTGATTCTTATCTTGTAAATGAAGTAAATAAGGCTTGAAGAGCTTATAATTTTCACAAGGTCAGACAGCTACATCAGAAGCATACTGCTATGTTTCAAAGGCTGCACCCTAATGTCTCTGCTCCAAGGCCTCGAGCTTCTGCCCCAATACCCAGCCCACCTCCTTCAGATCTTCAATTACTCTTCAGAGGACATAGTTTCCTCACTCTGTCCCATGCTAGGAGAACTTTAAGTGTCCCTGTTAAGATAAAAAATGCATGCAGTTGTCTATACATGGCCTGTGCTCTGTTCTCACTGATGCTGCAAGGCTGGGTGTGGGCAGCTGCGCCAGGTGAAACCTCCAGGACTTTGTTGTGCCACCTGCGGCTAAGCAGCTCTCCCCACCCACAGCAGCCAGGCGTTTAGTTTTACCGACTTGCAGGAGTTTTTCTAACTCTCCAGTGAGCTCAAACACTTCCCCAAACTCACTGGCATCTACCTGCCACCCTGTACAGTAACACCCCATGTGCCAGGCACAGTTCTAAGCTCCTCAGAGACATGAACGTCAACAATCCCACAATTCCCCAGTGCCACACTCACTTTGCATCTCTGTTTGGCAAATGAGGAAACAGACACAGGGTCTGACCACATACTCAGTGTGCATAAGACGCTGGGTTTGAACCCCTGTACCTCACCCAGAAAAGAAACAAGGCAGTTGAGTAACCTTTACGGTCCGCACAGCTAGTCTGGGGCAGAACTGGAGCTCAAGCCCAGAGGCTCCAGCCCTAAGCCTCAACATGGTGTCGCTTCCAACGTCCTGGCCATTTCAGCCAGCTTTCTGGGGTCTTTCTTTTACAATAAAAGTTTACCCAGAAACTTTAGCAGGCAAACAATAGTAAATCAGAATATACTGCAACAGTTTGTTTCATTTTGCTTATTTTCCCATTATTTTCTGCTAGAAAAAATTTTCTATGAGACAGCAATAACTTTTCCTCCTACGGTATATTTAAATTTTTGAGGGAAAGAGAGAAAGAGAGACAGACAGACAGACAGACAGACAGATGGACAGACAGAATGAGAATGGATAAAGGCTAAGGGATGCAGACAACCTAGATAAACATGCGAGGAAACCCTCCAGGGGAGACAGTTAAGTCCTGATCTGAAGGATGTTTTTGTCAGCTGTGCAACAAATCCAACAAACCATATTCCAGGCGGAAGGGCCTGGAAAACACGTGCAGAGGCCCTGAGACAGGAGGGAAAAACTGGGCAGGGCAGCTGCCCTTAGATGGAGGTAAGTGGGGTGAAACATTCGGAGACGCAGGGACATAGAGAGCAGGTTGTGCGCTGCCACCCTGTCGCGTCAGGAGTTTTACGAGCCGTATTACAATGCACAGGAAGGCACTGGAGAGGGACCCGATTCTGTGCACATTTGTACGAGGTCACCAGCCGGCCAGTAGTAGAGGCACTGGGAGAGGGGAGGGCAGGGGAGGAGAGGAATCGGGCTTTGGCCACCATGGTGGAAACAGAACGAATAAAATTAAAGATCAGGTGGAGGTGGCAAGTACTCATTGGCTTTACTGATGGCTTAGGAGGCACAGGAAGGTGGACACAAAGTGACTCGCAGGGGCCGGGGAGTTAGCTCAGTGGTTCCAGCGCCTGTCTTGCAAGCACAATGGCCCGGGTTCGATTCCCCGGTAACCACATACCATACTGGGTGTGGAGACCCACACCCAGCAGCAATCAGTACCACATACCACAGTGCCGGGCGTGGTGGCTCACGTTTATAATCCCAGCACTAGGGAGGCAGAGGCAGGAGGATTGCTGTGATGTGAGTTTGAGGCTGAGCTCAAGGCCAACCTGAACCACAAAGCGAGACCCTGTCTCAAAAAAAACCCTAAAGAACAAAACAAAACAAAAAAAAACCCAAAGTGACTCGCAGGATCGGCCAGATTACCGAGATAGGGAGGGGTGCTGGCTATGACAGGTAGAAGTTACTGTTATTCTCACCACAGGGGAAGGTGAAGAGTGTCTCCCTACTGCACAAGGCTTCGTGTGTTCTCTGTCACACTTTTCCCACGCTCCTACCCACACACCAATTTTCATCATAGGGGAGGGGAAGAATTAAATCATGGTAATGTCTTCAAACATGCCCCTGAGTTTGAGTGTGGTCTTTCTCGTGAAGCCAGCACAAAGCCTGAGAGCTTCCTCAAAGTTGCCTGCATCGGGGAACCAGATGTTGACAAGTTCCATAGCTGCCTAAGGGCCAAACTGAAAAGGTCCGGAGATTTAATTTTTAAATCGTGCATTCTGATTGGTGATCGTGCTAGAGGGATTCGGAGGGAACTAGAGTAATTTAGTGCTCCTGGGCCTGTGATTGGTGGGATGGTAGCTCTGTCCCCGCTGTGATTGGTGAAGGCCTCTCTTAGCAGTCTACGAGTTTCGGAGCGGCATTGTCCGAGTTGGCCACAAGAGGGAGCCCGGGAAACGCAGAGCGCGGTCTTGGGGGTTTAGGGACCCAGCGGCCCTCAGGCTCTGTTCACGACCTGGCCAGCCCAGCGCCTGCTGGCAGCCGTGGACAGGGACCCGGGTGGCGTTGGGGAAAGCGTGACAGGGCTCCCGGTTCTGGCCAAGTGGTCACGCTTCTCTGCACAGCTCCTTTGGCCCCTTCCTCTGGCTCCCAGCCCGGTAGAGGACATTGGATGTCCGTAGGGGTGGTGCTGCGGGTTCGCGAAGGTTTGCAAACCACAGCCCAGCTCGTGTGCCCGGCCTCGGCCGCACCATCAGGCCGTGCACAGTGGCTGGGCCTGAGCCGGCTCCATCGGGCCTAGAACTGTTCCCCACAGGCAGGGCCCGTTCTCCAAAGACGCCCACTCCCCGACCTGCTGTCCCTTTGTCCCTTTGTTCCGTTGTTTCCGCTGCGCTTAACCGTTTTTTAAAATGTACTAGTTGTTCTTGAATTTGCTCATGACCTGGCCTGGCCTGTCTTTGCCTCACCTTCCCATCGACATACAAGCCAAGAGAGCACGGCAGACATTGTCAAGTACAATCCAGAGCTCCCAGTTCCGTTTAGATTTGAGATCAAGGACAGACTTTTTAAGTAAATCCCGTGCATTGGTAGAGATATACTGGTTATCTGACATTTCGATTTGGCTGCCTATGTGTCTTGCACCCCCTCCGGTAGTGGGGATTGAATCCCAGACTTTCACACTGAACTACAACCCCAGCCTTTTAAAAAATGTTTATCTTGAAAAAAATTTTTAAAAATTTTGAAACAGAATCAGGCTGAGTTGCTAAACTGACAAGGCTGAATTCTCCTGCCTCAGCCTCCCAGAGTGCTGAGCCTGCGGGCACCACTCTGCCTACTTAACCAGTGCTTGATTCGCTGGCCTGAAGTGCTGGGAGGGTGGGGGCTTGCCTGTTGTCTGTATTTCTGCATATCCAGCACCCAGAATAATGCCCCTGGGAGGTGGTGAATGAATGGTGAATTCTGACAGCACCCCGACACCGAGTGCCAGGTGGGACCCGGGCTGCGTGGGTCAGTGGGACATGGTCCAGAGTGGCCACCTTTGGGCTAAGCTGGGTGTGTAACGCCCTGTGGGCTGTGGGAGGACTGAGGGACCAGGGCTGTGCAGGTGGCCGGGAGGGCCGTGCAGTGTGGCTGGCTCTTCACTGAGAATCACCATCCAGCAGACAGACTCACGAGAGAAGCCAAGTACCATTATTGCGCCCATTCTATAGGTGGGGAAACTGAGGTCCAGAGAAGTGAAATGCTGAGCCCAGGGTGGTCCAAGAGGGGAAAGCCAAGTGTCAGACTTGGGCCTGGTGGATGCTGACCCTTGCACTCTTTAGAGATCTGCTGGCTGAGGACCAGAACTTCGAACGCAGGGGGAAGAGCCTGAGGCTCAGAGGGACAGGACCAGGCCTTTGGCTGCAGCCCCACATCCAGCAGGAGGAGATGAGACAGCAGCTTCTCTGTCCTGGGCTTCCACTGGGTCTCTGCAAGCCCTGGCTGAGCCCTGTGGCTAAGTCCTTGCATGGGTCCTGGGTGGTTTCCATAGAGACCGCCTCCCACCACCCTGAAATCCCATTGTGACCAGCATTAACGGATTAACTGCCCAGCAGCCCTCGCAGGGTCTTGAGTGCCAGGGTGGCAGCAGAGCCGGCTCCAGGATGAAGAGTTTGCCCCATGTGCAGGGCCTCGTAGCACCAGGAGGAGGATGTCGGACAGGGGCCAGGGCTCCCCTCAGGACCTAGCAGGTAGGGTCCTGCCTCCACACTCCACGGAGGGGTGGCAGGAGAGGCAGGGTCTGGATTTGGGTGCAGTTCAACAGCTCCCCACCCAGGAAGTACGAGGGCTGTGAGGGGTGGATTAAGCTCTGGTCAAAACAGGATCTCGAAGTCTCAATGAAATGAACGCAGCCCAAGAGCAGCTGCTGCATCACGCTGCGTCTGAGGGAGAAGGCGACTCGCCCAGCCACTGGACTGAAGCAGGTCGGGACCCAGAGGGAACTAGAGGGTGCCTGAGTTTAAACAAGGGTTAAAATCTCTTTGCCAACTCAACCCCAACCAGGAAGGGTCCCCCAGCACCTGCCCCGGAACCTGTCCCCTCAACCTCACTTCCTTCTGTCCCCACCTCTCCTCCTGCTCACACAGCCCACAGCTGCTGAAAGTCCTGGCGGTGCCGGAGGACACCAGGCCTCGACTGTCCCACCCTGGGGACACCCACCTGTGGGCCCCTGTGTGAATGCCTTGTTCCGTGCACCAGCCTCTCTGGGGCTCCAGTGCCCAGGCAAAGGGAGCCCCTGATGGCCACCCCCACCTAGGAAAGCCAGGCCTGCTTTCCTGGGGAGACGGGCCCCGCTGCAGGATGGCTGCCTCAGCGCAGGGAGTGAACACTGCCCCAGAGCCAGGGACAGGCGACAGCAACTCAGCTCCACAGATTTGGCTCGCTGAGAAAACCACATTCCCTCGGGGTTTGTTTCCTCACCTGTCAAACAAAGCTTGTTTGTAACAGCTATGGAGAAATCTCTAGCGTTGGGAAACACAAGCTGCCCAGCACCATAAGAGGCGGGACGCTAACGAATGCTCTTCCAGCTCAGCATCTGCGCAGTTTCCAAGAAAGCTTTGGAGATGCGTGAGAGGCCTGAAAATGTGATCACAAGGGAGTGGGGTGACTGGGTTGGCATGAGGTGGCTCTTTTTTATACTGTGATTTTAGACCATATGCATGTAATATTGATTCAAAAACAGATGTAAAAGTTTTAACAAATTAGATAAGAGCAGAAAATTAGAGCAGATAATTATTCCCATGTCCTTTTTAAAAAACTTTATTTTCTGTTTTGAGACAAGATCTTGCTGTATAGTTCAGGCTGCTCTTGAACTCACGGCAATCCTCCTGCCTCAGCCTCCCGAGTGAGTGCTGGGCTCACAAATATGTGCCACCACACCTGGCCCCACACATTTTAGTAATCCAAGAGATTCGAAGCCAACACTGTCACCCATCTTCCAGGAATGAGCTCCACGTCACCAACTCCTTGACCTGGAAGACTCCTTTATTTTATTTAAATCAATGTCCTCTGGCCAGTAACAACAATGGCAGGCATGGCACCAAGAATCAAGAGCTATGTCCAGGCTGGCCATGCCGCTGGGCACCATGTGGACATCACCCGCTGGTTTTATGAGGAAGGTTCTGATCTTATATGGAAGGTTATCATCAGTCCCTTCTTACAGATGGGGAAACTGAGCCTCTTTCAAGTTTCAGCTATTAAATTTCAGTAAGCTGTAAAACTTGAGGCTCCACAGCAAGACCTGGCCAGTGCCGGCCCTAAGGTCTTCCCACGGAGCGTCTCAAATCGTGGCTATCCCTCACAGTCATCTGAGAATCTTAAAAAACACTACAGCACCCACCGTTCCCAAGATTCAGTCATTGGTTTATGTCTAAGCCTAAGGTTTTGTTGTTTTTACTGTTGCTGTTTCCCCCCACACACACTGGACATCCAACCCAGAGCCTTGCAGGGAGCTGTAAGCTACTCCTCTAACCCATGCATCTGTATTTTTGTGTGTCTATGTGTTTGGTACCAGAGAAAAAACCCAGGGCCTTCCCACTGAGCTCCCCAGCCTTTGTTATTTTTCATTTTGAAACAGCAACTCACTAAGTCACTAATTTGCTGAGGTAACATGAAGTCCTCTTGCCTCAGCCTCCCAGAGTGCCAGGACTGTAGGTGTGCACCAACACTCCTGAGTAGCATCTGTATTTTTAAAGTTCCAGAATGATTCTGTTTCACTGAATTGTGTCTCTGCTTTTATGTAGAAATCAAGGAAATCAAGGGAGAGAGGGAAATGACTTTGCTCAGGATTAAATGGTAGCTGGAACCAGAGGTGGACCAGGGCTCCCAGTTTAAAGCTTTTGTATATAAGAAAAAGTGTCCCCCACCCTAGCAGGCAGAGCTAATGGGCTTTGGAACTAGGACTGATTTCACCCCCATTCAGCCCTTGTGATTGGAAAACATTTGTGCAGTGAGCAACCTATACAACAGTACAGTGATCCTGGCCTGAGTCTTAGGACTTCCAGACTTCACCTCAGTGACTTCAGGACAGATCCCTAGAACAAGGACATGGGGAGATTAGGGGTCATTTCTACTTTGTGGATTCTGCCTTCATGCCCAAGAGCAGGGCTTGGATAGGCAGGAGCTCCCTACACCTCAAGCCTCCTTTCAGCAGGACAGGCCCCATCTAACTGCCAAGGTCATCCCTGCAGATAAGGTCAGGAACATAAACAGGAGAGACCAACATAAACAGCTGAGCAGTGACACCTTCACCCAGATGTCACAAGCCGCCGGGGGCAGACAGGCAGCCCACGGGAGGCGGATGCCCCACCCACACAGGCCCGAGTCCTCCTGGCTTCCTTCCTGATCTCTCTCGGGACTGTCCTCTTCACTTGGTCCTGGAGGTCAGCATCTCCCACAATGCCCTGCGCTCGGGCCCTTCATTGGCCGCCATCTTTTCAGAGTTAGTGTATTGTGGAGTCAGCTTGGATTTGAATGCTGCTTCGTCTTCTGTCTCTATCCGCACATGAGGGAAGCCCTCCGTGCCTGATAACACCCCTGCCTTCCGCTCTGAGTGACAGGAGAGTTCGTGAGCACATGCATAACTTCCGGACTGCTGTGTACTCATAGGCCACAACTGTCAGCATATGCCTCCCCCTGGAGTGAGATGCTGTTCCCAGTTTACAAGGGAAGAAGCTCAGGCTCAAAGGCTGAGAGTCAGGGCAGAGCTCTTGACTCCTGAGACAGGACAGGACCAAGGCAGGTTGTGACTCAGCCTCTGCTTTGCAGCTCGGGCTGCTGGGGCCACAGGACACGTGGCCAGGTGAAGCCCCTCACCTGAGCCTTTCAGTAGTGCTGGGAGGGAGAGAGAAATGGTGGGCCAGGGCATCTGCAGAACCATCTGCTTCTCGATGTCTTTCAACGCATCACTGAGGCCATGGCGGGAGCTGGTTACCCTGTCTCATCTGGAGAACAGGACCCCTAGAGTGACTATGTTCTTGGAAGAATCTCTTCCTATCACTGGCCTCCAGCCTCCCTGCTACACCCTGAGGAGATGAGGCCGGACAGTGGTTGGGAGACAGTACTAGGAGAGGTCACAGTTTAGAGGGCTCCACCTGACACTCTGTGTGCTCTGGCGACCTCCAGGGTCAGGTTCGAGAATCCTCCTGAAGATTCTCCTGGCTCCAAGGAGGATCTCCAGTCGCAAACCGAAAGTCACAGCTCTGCATCCATTTGGCAATCCCTCCACCCCCACCCTGCGGCCTTTATCTCTCTTTGGTAACAGAGCAAATTTGCTCCGGACACAGAGCAGGGCACAGGCAGACTGTTGACTTGAGCGAAGCCTTCCCTCGGAGGACGACAGAGAAGGCTGCTGGATGTCCGCGGCGAGGCCAGCGGCCTCTTGCATAACCCAGCGGCCTTCTGCTCACCCCAGCCTTTTCAGGGTTAGGGGTGAGGCAAACCGCAAACTCATGCCCAGTTAATTTTTTAAGGCAAAATCAACAGGTTCAGCAATGATTAGCAGGCAGGTAAGTTCATCTTAATCACGCTGAGGACAGGGAGGGAGGAAGGAGGCCAGTGCAGGCTCAGGGATGGGGCCAGTTATCAGTTAACCACATGAGTGTCGTTTCCTTCCAAACCCGGCGGCCATCAGCCACCAGTTGAGCAGACACAGGGCCACCTGTGGCTTTACAGAGAGGCAGAGTCCGCCTTGTTAAGACCAAGCATCCAGCACTATGGAGTGAGCCAGAGAAAGTCCCCCTTGCCTTCTGGGCTCCGTGAGGGGCCGGGTGGAAGGCCCCCTCCACAGTCCAATCTATAACACGTGCCACTTATGAAGGGTCTCAGTACCACCATCCGACAACAGAGTGGGTGAGGCAGAAGGTTCTGAGGTTCTGTGTGAAACCACAGGGTGAGCCACGGTGGGTTGAGCCAGTTCAGGAGCCCAAGCAGGAGCCGAAGCCCAGGTCAGCAGAGACCTACCTGCGCTGGTATCAGCCGGCGCCAGATCCCACTCCAGGCAGACACTGCGCTGTCAGTTGGAAGGCAGGGGTCCCGTGGGTGGCTGAGGCCACAGGGCTGGCCCAAGAGACCCCAGCTGCCCCAGGACTCCTGCCCTGGGGTCTTGGGAACTGCCAAAGGCAGCGGCAGGGCCAGGCCAGCCTCAGGCCAGGTGGCTGCCTGGACTGGAGTTTGGTCAGCAGTTGGGGACCTATATTGTGAGATAGTTAGGACTTTGTCCACAAACTGGAATTTGAAATTTCAAAGGGGCGAAACTGAAGGGCCCTACCCCAGAGTGGAGATGGCTCTTGGCTTCTTTCCCCCATGACTTTTGTTCTTTGTCTTGATAAGTCCTGGTTTCCCCTGCTCCGTGGCCTGGTGGCAGGTGGGGAGGACAGCTAGGAAATAGCATCAAGTGGGAAGCCGGGGCATCGGTGCCTGGGGTGGCCGAGACAGGAGTGGCTCTAGATTTGCATGTGCCCAGGGATGGGCTGTGGCTCCCCAGGTCCTCGGGCCCCTCAGCAGGGTGGCGAGGTGGAAGCCAGAAGCCTGAACTCCTGGGGTTCCAGGAGTGGGGTCTCCTGAGGGGTGAAGCCCTTGAACTCGAGTCAGGCTCCCACCAAGTGGCAGCCCCTCCGGGTACACCCTTTGTGGCCCTGGGCAACCTCCTCCCAGCTCCGAGCCTCCATTTTACTATCTATAACGTGAGGGTGTCTGGGGCTTCAGGTAAAATGGGAGCTGTCGAAGGTCCCTCAGCTCCAGGCTTAGCGCAGTATCTCCCTACAAACATCACCAGGAATATCACTGAGAGGGAAAAGCATGCGGCGCCCTTCCTTCCCTCTGCCCACCTCGGGGGCACGCTCCATCTGGCCTCTCTGTGACCTCATCGCTCCGCCGCCGCGCCCCTCCTCAGGCCTCTGCTTCCCCATATGCGGAGCACTAGTCCTGTTACCCTCTAGGAGCTGCTGACGGGCGTAAGGGCCAGAGACTCCTCTCCTAGGAGGGATCCAGATTCCCAAAGATCATGTGGCTCAAGGAGTCCACGGCCATTGGCAGGACCCTCCCTGGTACCAAAACGCAGGGTTGTTCATGTCCTCAGGATGCTCAAAAACAGCGTGGTATGTGTGGTGTGTGTGACATACTCCCCTCTATGTTAAATCTGCTCTGTATTACTTATGCTAACCCCATGTGAATGCTCTGCAAGTAGCTACACACTGTATTGATTAGGAAAAGGGAAAATGAAAAATCTGTACAACAGCAGAGCATGGTGGTATGCACCTGTGGAGCCTCAGTTATTCAGGAGGCTGAGGCAGAAGGATATCTTGTACCCTGTAATCCAGGGCCAGCTAGGCAGCATGCAAGACTTTGTCTCAAAATGAAAAGCAAAACAAAAAATCGGTTCCTATTCAGTATAGACACAATTTTTTCCAACTACTTTGGACCCTAATCCTTGCATACAGAACCAGTACCTGCTCATTTAACTCCTCTGTCTCTCTGAACAGTGCGTCAGCCTCACTGGTGGGGACACTGAGGGTTCAACCCAGGGCCTGGTATGTGCTACCATTGAGTCATGACCCCGGCTCAACCTCATTTTTTTTCCTTCACCTTTTAACTTTTTTTTAGACAGGGTCTTGCAATGTAGTCTATGTTGGTCTTAAACTCATTTATATAGTCCAGGCTGACCTCAGACTTGTGGCAATCTTCCTGCCTCAGCCTCCCAAAGGCTGGGATTACAGGTGTGCACCAGCATGCCCAGTCTTTTTCTAATAATTGGTTTGAGTTATTTTGACATTTAAAAATCATCATCTAAAAATGTAATCAGCATTTCAAAGTTACTGTATATTTCATATTATTTTTTACATACCTGAGATATTGGTTTGTATTCTGAACACGCATCACGCCTGGATTCTGAGTTGGCCTCTTTCCTTGTTTTTCTGCTGCTGAAGTGAAGCTAAGAAGCAGAACCTGGGGTCACAGAGCTTGGTAAATTATGGACCTGTGATCCAAGATCCACGGCTTGTGACCGCGGAGGTGAGCGAGTAGAAGGGAAACTGAGAACCATATAGTGTTATCTCATTTAATCTTCACGGAAAACTGCAGGTTCAGCCCACTTTATAGGAGAAACCCATGAATTATTTGCCTGAAGTCACAGAAGCAGCAGAACCTGCCAGAGATGTGTCATTATATGAGGAGCATGTTGGCTAAAGGTGGAGCAGGCCGTGTATGTGGTGGACGACGCAGTCCGCAGCTGCTGAGGGGGTGCTGGTTTGTGAGGAAGTGGAGCGCAGTCAGACACGAGTCTGGAATGTGCCTCCCGAGCAGTCATGCACGTGGAGCCTGTGGCAAGTCAGGTATGTCCTTGTCCGTGGAGTTAGCGGTTCGTCGTGCACCGGCGGCCACCCACCTGGTTGGTGGTTCTCACGTCTAACACAGATGGCCTGGCAGAGCCCTCAGGTCAGAGGCTTACAGAGTGGAGTGAGTCTAAGCCGTCACCTAGAGAGAGATGCCTTGTTATTTTTATTACCTAATTAAACGCTGGCTCTCCAGGCCAGCGAGCACAGTCCACCTGCAGAAATGTAGAAGTGTGCCGCTCACTGCCAGGTGCGCAGGACAAGCCTTGCTGGGCTGTGCAGGGAGCCGCTGCGCCTGGCTCAGCCATCACGGGTGCCAGGCAGGTGGCGGGGGCTGGACCAGCCCTCAGAGGCCCCGGCTGGAACTGCTGGCCACCTCTGCATCCACCCACTGGGTCTTCCCCTCCACCTGGTCCTACATGCCCTTCCTCCATGAGTGCCAGAGCCAGGGCCCGTTGTTCCCAGGGCAGAGCATGGGAAGAGCCCACCAGCAGCTGAGGTTCCCCTTCACGGTCAAACCGTAATTCGTCTCAAGGTGTTGACTGGGAGGTCTCCCTTCTTCCCTGCCCTAGGGCATTGGTCTAATCAAGACACAGCCAGCCCAGAATGCTCTCCCCATTTTACAGATGGAGAAATTAAGGCTCTGAGATGTGATTTAAAGAAAGCCATACAAATAGTTGAGAGAGCTACATCCTCACCCTAGAGCTGGTTTCTAAATGCAGGTTTCCTGGGAACAAATCCAGCTCCCTTTCTCTTCTAGAACCATTGCTCTCTGCCACAGCAGCTGGGGTCTAGGGGGTGGGAGAGGACAGTGAAGCTGAGCAGGCCAGGAAAGAGCTTCTGGTGGTTGGGAGGAGATGGTAAGGCTGGGTCCTTATACCCTCACACCCATGGGCCTCTCTTCTGAATTGCTCACTAATTCACCTGCTCGTTTGCTTGTTGACTGATTTTTTTCTAATGTGGTCTTTATTTTTTTGTTGTTGCTGTTGTTTGTTTGTTTGTGGGTAGTGGTGATCAAACTCGGGGCCTCACACTTGACTGACTAACTCACTCATTCACTAGTTTACCTGTTGGCTAATATCATTCATTCACTCAGCTGTTCATTACTTCTCTCCGTCTCCAGTTCACTCACTAATCTACCCACCACTTGCCCCCTGAGCGGACTCGGGGCCACAATGGTTGTCACTATGTCCTCTGACCTGTCCTTCCAGCTAGCAGAACCCATCAGGCATCCAGGTCTCCAGGGCCCCACCGTCAGTCTGTCACCTTCATGGCAATTCTGCCTCAGCCACATTAGAAGCCTTCGCCAGGGTCTGCAGAGCAGGTATGGAGGACTAGGGGCATGAGCCAAAGACCGACGATGAATGAGGCCACTGAGCAGTTTCCAGGGCCTCCTCCGGAAGGAAAGTGTGGCCCTGAGTCTGTCAGGGGCAGCAGCAGATCACTGAGCCAAGCGTGGGGCCATTGTGAGTGTAGGGCTCCTGGAGACTGTGCTGCGGCACATCCACGCATCCCGCCCCGAGGGGAGCAGAGAGCACAGAGGTTGCGGGTGTGTGTGTGTGTGTGTGTGTGTGTGTGTGTGTGTGTGTGTGTCTGTGCAGGTAGTAACTGACTGACGTTGACCAGGCACAGCGAGCTGGTTTTCTTCTCCCACCTCATGGAGTGCTTGAACCACCCCTTTGAAGTCCATTGTACATTTTACAGACAAGTAAACTGAGGCTCAGGGAGAAGAATCATTTACCCAGAGTCACAGTTAGCAGGTGGTAGGCGCCAGAATGTAAACCCAGGCCTGTGGGCTGCAGGACTCATCTCCAGCTGTTTGGGGAGGGGCGGGGGCCTGGAGAAGCAGGAAGGGGGGACAGGAGGGAGTCGGGGAGGAGATCCAGCTGGTCAGAGCAGCTGGGAGCTGGAGGGCCTGCTGGTGGGTCTCAGGGAGCCAGGATGGCATCTAGAGGTGAGCCTGGGATCCCTGCTGCTATCCTGTTCTGCTGCCAGGGCAGGGGGGATGCTGAGAGACAGATCCCCGCTGGAGGATCCCTGGGCCGGTATCTGGGCTTGTGATTAGGTTTCCATTCACGGGCCACAGGCAGCTTTATCACTGCAGTGACACTGAGGGTAGAAGTCAATGATTTAGGAAGTCACTTTAGGGTGGCCCTTCCGAGCCTGAGCATATCAGTTGGGTGTCCGGTGTGGGGCCGGTGGCTGGAGGAGCAGAGCCAGGGATCGAATGAATGTCGGCGACTTGGTGCCCGCCTTGCCAAACTGATCACTGAATGAATGTTGGTGAATTAGGGCCTCAGCAGCTGTAATTAGCACCCCAGGTGTCAGTCAGAGCCCAACAAACAGCCAAATCCCTTCAGCCTCGCCCAGCCTACCCAGCAGCGGGGCGATTAACCATTAACCCCCACCCTCCCTGCACAGCCTCCACCCCTGCGCGGAGGCTAGGCCCAGACTCCAGGCTGAGCCTCCCAGAAGACAGTTTGAAAGGAAGGGAGGCAGAGAAGGGACCTGGGAGGAGGTAGGGGGAGGGTGAAGGGCGGGGGCTGGGACTCGGCCCAGCAGCCTGAGGTTGGGCACAGTGGGCAGGGCAGGGGCTGAAGTGTGGAGGCAGGGGAGAATGCGCCTCTCCAAAACCCTGGTCGACATGGACATGGCCGATTACAGTGCTGCGCTGGACCCGGCCTACACCACCCTGGAGTTCGAGAATGTGCAGGTGTTGGCGATGGGCAATGGTAGGTGGGGGCAGGTGTGCCATAGGGAACAGGTGTGCCCAGGGGTGGGAGCGGATCTTTGGCCCTCGGCTTTGGGGTGGGAGGAGAATGATAGAAAATGGTAGGTTGGTCCTGTAGGCGAGTACAGGTGTTGCCAGGTGAAGCAACTGTGGCCGAAGACAGCCACCAAGTGCCTTCTGGGTGAGGGGGAGCCTGCGGGGGCAAATTTCCAGCCAAAGTAGACCCCAGGCTCACACCCACCTCCGGCCCTTCCACAGTCCCTGGACCTCGCCGCCGTCCTGCTCAGCGTGTCACTGCAGCAGAGACATGACGGTGAGCTCCCTCTGGGCCTCGGGCCCCATGATTCAGCCCATCATGGCCCTACTCAGGCCTGGGTCAGAGAGCTCAGAAGGTACGTCCTGACCTGGTGACCACAGTGCTCCAGGCAGAAGTGCATCTCAGAATCCCAGGGACTTTCCTGGGGAACTGGAGCTCTCAGGGGAGACTTGCTAATGAAGAAGCCGTATGTGCCATGTGTGTGATCGTGGGTGTGATCCCGAGTTCCCAGGCGTGTGTGAGTGAGGTGGTTTATGCCCTGACAGACATGGACCTGGGGAACCAGATTTGCATATTTGTGTTCATTTCATTTGTACGTCTTCAGTAAATGGCCTGTGCTTGTGTCTCTGTGGGGTGCCTGTATCTGTCCAGCTTGTGTATGCGAGTGACATGAATGTGTATACGTGTGTCTGTGGATAGTGTACATGTGCCATCCATGTGGGTCCGTGACTGAAAATGATTGTGGATGTGGACACGTTCGTGTCCCCCATGTTTTCTGCGTGGACGCCCTGCGTGGCCCATGCATGTGCCATTTTTAGATCTGCGAGCGTGTCCTCTCTGCGCTTAGAGTGAGAAGTCTTGATGTTGCCATTTGCCAGTCACACAGGAACAGGTCTGGCGCAGAGTAAATTTGGTTGCCTTCTGTGTGTCTCACATTCACACACTCACTCCAACATGGCTGAGACATCTCCGCAGCAGACAAATTATTCTCCTCTGCCAGGAAGTAGAGGTGAAGGATGAGGCTCGGGAGCCAGGATTCTCCTGGAAAAGGGTCTAATGGGTTCAGAGAAGAGGAGGCAGCCGGCCAAGGTCAGCCTGCCCCCCGCCTTCCTGCCGGGCTCGGGCACAGTGCTGTCAGCTGCGGCTCGGCTGAGGTCTGGAAAGATGAGGCAGCAGCTGGACGCTGCCTCTGGCCAGTGTCGCCAGGTCCTGTCCCTGCCATCCACAGAGCATGTGACCTCGGGCTCATCACCTCCTCTCTTGGCCTCTGTGTTTTCTTTAGAAAAGGGCTCCTTCTGCCCACAGCTGTTGGCCAGCGGCTTTAGCTGGCCTGGAGGTCGTGTGACTAGCACACTGGACTGGCCAGTAAGGTGCTGCCGAGCTCAGCAGGGTGCCCTGGGACTCCACAGGGACAGCTTGTGCTGTCACACTCTGGCCATGGCACAGCCCCTTGGCAGGGAGTCCCAAAGACACAACTCTGAAGCCGGAAAATTCCTTCCTGCCTGTGTAAAGCTGGCAAGCTACTTTCCTTCCTGAGCCTCAGTTTCCTTATTTATACGGTGGGGATGAGCTGCAGCGCCTGCCTCCCAGGGCTAACCAGCCCACAAGTCAGGTGAGGGTCCTGAGTGCTCAGTGCCAGTGACTGGTCTAGCCCCCTGTGGGTCTCCCCAAGAATTCGAAGCAGAGTCTGCATCCCCCACCCCTGGAATCTGCAGTGGTCGGAGTACTGGGTTATGAGAGGTTGTCCTCAACGTGTTTTGGGTACATCTTGAGCTGTGACTCAAAGGACATCTCTGCACCCAAGAACATCTACCCATCCCATGCCCACTTCAGAAACAACAGCAGGGAGTCCCAGCTTCTTCAGCCTCTGATAGAAACCTGGTGGGGCTGCATGGCCGGGTGGTACCACACACCACCCAAACCAGCCCCTGTACCAGCAGCAGTGTGACGGTGCTGGACAGGTGACTGTCCTCTCTGAGCCTCACTGTCCTCACTGGCAGAAGGAGTGGCTGAGGGGCCTCAGGGGAGGGGTGATGTGCACACAGCTGACATGCCTCAGAGGGGCCTCCCTCGCCAGCCTCTAGCAAGTGACAGGAAGGTGTGGGGTCAGCTCTTCCTGGGGTTCAGACAAGGAGAGGCTGGGGGAGAAAGGGCACTGATGCAGCTTAACAATTATCCTTGTCTCCAGGAATAATTCACCAGGTGGAGGGGCCACACTCCTGGTCATACTCGAGAGGCCTAGGGGATGTTCAGCTGGACAATGGCAGAGATGGGATGTGGGCTGCAAGTCACCTGCTTCAAGAGTTTTCTTCTGCAGAGAAGCGCTCATTTCACATATGCAGATTTGGATCTTAAAAAACTAAGACAGCCAATGTCACATGACCCAGGGGGCTGGCTGGGATTTGATCCTGGGCTGGAAATCTTAATCATCTGTCTGCCAGCCCCCCAATCTTAACTGAGCACCCCTTAGGGGCCCAAGGTCTGATTCAGAGTTTCTCTGGTGACACAGCATCAGCAGAAGTGGCCTTGGCTGTGGAGTTTATCTGTGAAGAGTCTATTCTTGATGAACAGTTTGCATATAAAAAGGGGGTTCAAGTGCTGATATTTTAAGAAAAAAATCTACAGACTAATCACTTGACTCAGGCAAACTGAAAGTAAGAGAAAGGAAATCGCCCTAGGTCACAAGTGGCTTCCTGACAGCGTCAACATGAAGGCCTCGGCCCCTGATGCCCAAGCCAAGTTCTCCCTCGCAGGTGCCTCTGATCTCCCCTCCTCGAGTTTACATAGGTGTGGCCATCTCCCCTCTGGGCTGGGTGGCAGTGGAGAGGTCCCCAGGCCTTTGCTGTGCCACCCCCCAGCAGGAAGGGAGCGGATGTCCTCAGTGCACGTCTCCCCAGCTCCCGGTCAGGCCTGGGTTCTCCTAGCTCTGGTTACTCAGTGAAGAGGAGGAACAGCACCTGGTTCTGGGGAAAACAGGAGTATTTATCTACCTATGGCCTCCGCTGCCCAGCCAGGATTCTAGAAGGGCCAAATGCAGTAGAAGTAAAGAGCTGTTTGTTCCTCTGAGGAAGCCAGGGCATAGCACCCTTCTGAGGGAGAATGAAGCCCTTTATAGTTTGAAACTGAGGTTCCAAAAGCCTAAGTGACTTTCAGGAGGTCGAAGAGCAGAAACAGGCCCTAGGTCTGGCACCGATCCCCTCAAGACTCATGCAGGTTTCTGACTTTCTGCCCTTCCCAGTCCTAAGTTAACTCCCTTGTCTTCCCACACAGACACATCCCCATCAGAAGGTGCCAACCTCAACGCACCCAACAGCCTGGGTGTCAGTGCCTTGTGCGCCATCTGTGGGGACCGAGCCACAGGCAAGCACTACGGCGCCTCGAGCTGTGACGGCTGCAAAGGCTTCTTCCGGAGGAGTGTGAGGAAGAACCACATGTACTCCTGCAGGTGAGGAACGCTGCCAGCCTTGATTTCTCCAGCTGGGAAGTAAGCACCCTTGGGCTGTCTTCTCGCTGGGTGGGTCCTGGAGGCATCTATCCTACAAGGCCTCCTGGGTGAGAACATTTACTTGAGCAGCCCTATATTCTGACCCTAACAAGCACAGAACTCATCTTCCAACCTGGCACTTTTTCTGGGACAGATTGGGCACGAGCCCCCAGCCTTTCCTCCTACCCTAAAAGCTTCCTAAGGCTTTGGAGGTCCCTCTCCCAAAAGCATCTACCATGTTGGATAAGAACAATAATAAAACCACAGCAGCTGCCCGGTGAGCATTGCCGTGTAGAAGCATGAGCATCTACCCCATGCAGGCGTGATCTCATGCACTGTCAGTACCCCTTTGGGGTGTTCACTACTATTGTTCCATTTTTGCAGATGAGGGAGCCATTGCTTGGAGGACTAGAGTTTCTCCCAGTCTCCCCCCAAACCACTGCGCCACTGTCCCTATGTCAGCCCCTCTGCCTTGCCCCAGAGTCTCTGCGGACTTAGTATTGACTGGAATCCAGGACCAGAGACCGGCTGTGGTCTCTGCACTCTCATAGGGTGCAGTAGAAATAGCACTGGCACTTAAGAGACCGAGGTTCACAGCTCAGCTCTTCTGCCAATCAGCTGAATGATCCAGGGTGACATGTCACTTTCCCTATGTTTGGCAGGTAGACTGGACTCTCAGAGAGTCCCTGGGTCCCTCCCCCAGCCCCTGAACAGTTTGCATGGGAATTCCTGGGGTGCAGAGGTGGAGCAAGGAGGCTGGGATAGACCTCCTTTGTCCTAAGAGGGGTGGCCGTGTCTTCTCCACCAGGTTCAGCCGGCAGTGTGTGGTGGACAAGGATAAGAGGAATCAGTGCCGCTACTGCAGGCTCAAGAAGTGCTTCCGGGCTGGCATGAAGAAGGAAGGTGAGACTTCCCTCCCGGTCACCCTACAGCCCCACCTGCACCAGCTCAGAGATCTGCAGTCATTTACAGCTGCAGCCGCACTTTATGACGGGGTGACAGGCCCCAGGGCGACCTGCTAATGGCTGAGAGGAGGGAGGGCCAGGGATCTGACCACAGGGAGCGGCTGGGCTTGGTCTTGAGAAAGATGCAGAGATAAGCTCCTGCTCAGCCACTTGGGCTCCCAGCAACTGCCACCCGGCCTGCCTGTGCCACCCAAGGCAGCCAAGGTGGGTGCTTTCCCTGACTCTGCTGTTTCTAACAGCAAGAAAAGCAGAGAGTGCAGCATCACAGCAGCCCAGACCTCACAGGGGCTGGGCTCTGGTCCTGAGTTTCTTGTCTACACACAAGTGCTTCAACCCCCTAGTTCTCCTTTTTGTGTATCAGGTGACCTCCCGGGTTTTTCCAGTGTGGACAATGAGAACAAGCCAGTGATTTATGCGGACAGGGAGGATGAGGATGATAGGGCACAGTATCGATGAAGGCGTTGTCAGGCCTCCTGCTGCCAGTCAGTGGGCCCCGCTCTTCCCGACTTTGAATCTCATGACCACTCAGTGTGGCTGGAACTATTGCTGGAGCCTCTTTCAGTAGATGAGGAAATGGAGGCCCCCAGTGGGAAAGCACTGGCTGAAGGCCTCAAGTTCTGTAAGTGGACGAGCTGAGGTTCAAATCCAAGCTCTGTGCTGTTTGGACAGTCATTCAGCAGTGTAGATCTTGAGCCCTCCAGACCCCAAGAAAGTTTAAAAATTGTTTTCACCACAAAATCAGAAAGCAAACAGTTTCAAACTGCTTTGCAAAGTGATTTGAGTTCATTTACAAATCTCTTTGTTTTCTTCTTCTCAACTTTCCTTTTCCAGCTAGATCTTTACTTCCAACCCATGGCTATGCCTTACTGGCGAAGCCCTCAGTCTAGTCCTGCACATACACACGTGCATACACACACACACACACACACACACACACACACACACTCCCCAGAAGCAGGAACTCAGCCCACCCCAGGCCACCTGGGGAGAGGGAACGTGACTGGCAGCCTCCCTGCCCCTTAGCACCTGCATTCTCTGCTTCCTCCCTCAGAACATCTGAACACCTCTTCAGGCCTTAGGTTGAACTGGAGAGTTTTATTGGAAAAATCAGAGCCTGAAGATCTTGCTCTGAAGAGACCTCAGTGGTTCTGCAATGGAGGAGGAGCTTTAGCAGGTCTCCCCCAACACACACTTATCCAAGTTTTCCACTGGGATGAGGCTCCTTCTTCCATCCTCTCCTCCACACCCAGACCACTCTGTGGCCTAAGAAGTGTTATGAGAATGTGGTATGTTTGTGAATACTAAAGACCAGGCTGAGAACCACAGTCTGAGACTCTCATATCCATGATTCTGTTACCTCAATAACCTGAGATTTTAGGTGCTATGATTGTCCAGAGGTGTGTTCAAAGGGCATTGTTTGTGAGAGTGAGTCTTTCGTGTAGAAATATCAGCATGCAGAAGAGAGTTAGCAGCCCATCTGAGCAGATGGCTGTTGCCTGGTCCTGCCCCACCCCTTCTGGTCTTCTTGAAAACAGTTTCCTGCCTCTTGAAAATGGGCATCCTGCCAGGAGAATAGCAGATGCATGGGTGGCAAGTAAAGTGGGCTAGTAAACCCTCATGCTTCTTTGCATTCTAGGCTAACAGAAGACCATGATGCGTGGTACCTTAGAGACTGAGCCACACAGCAAAGTGTTCTGTGAGCTCTGCAGCCAAGCCCTGGAAAGATAGGGTTCTGCTAACTCTGCCCAAGCTTTCCAGTCCCCAACCCCCTCTTCAGCCTGACAGGAAGTCACCAAAGCCAAGCAAGAGTCAGTGGGTGGGAGCCTCACTGACCAGGAGAGTTTTCATTTCTTTTCCTTAATAGTAAATCCTATAGGATTTGAGGGCTGAAACCCAAGGTAGTTGTTGAAAATCAAAAAGTGTAAGTCGGAAATGTAGAATTTCTAGACCAGCTGGATCTAGAAATGAAGTCTAACCCTCTCCCCACTTCACAGATAGGGGTGGAGGAGTGAGGTCCAGAACTCAGCATCATAGGTGCGAGCAGACATCAAGCTCGCCGGAGTGAAACTTGGAGTGGTCCCTCTGGGAAGCATGTTCTGGTTTTGATTCCAAAACTTCTTCTTCACTTCGGGGAGGGCTTCACATTCCAATGGCCGGTCTGTGCACCAGGCCTGGTCAGATGATATCCCACCATGGCTGGAAGGCTTCTCCCAAGGAAGGCACCAAAGAGCCTGGGGATCTACAGCAGGTGGAGGATTCTGTTACATAACCAAGGCCAGGGAGATGGACACCTGCCTGGTCTCACTGTCAAGCTGATGATAGATCCTCAGACTGTAGCATCAGAAGCCCAGAGGATTCAGGAGAGGCAGGTTGGTGACAGGCCAGAGCCATCTAATGAGCGCTTCCTTGGAAGTCCAGCTCGGTACCTCGAGCCTCCCCAGGGTCCTCTAGGAAGACAGACTCATCTCCTTTCCGCCTCTGGCCAGGTCGGTTAATATTCAATGGAAGTTACATTAGGTCCCCGACCCTGCTAATACTGAGCAAACATTTGGAAAACATCATTCCGTGACTGAGCTCGCACTGGGCACTGATAAGGCCAGCTAACCTTGAGGAGCCCTATCCGCAGCTGCTGACTGTGGCCCTTTCTTTCCCTGCCTCCCCCTTGTCCTGCTGGGTGTGGCTGCTGCCAGGGACGGGTGTGGTAGGCTGGGCAGGGGAGTAGGGAGGGGAGCTTCTCTACCTGGCATCTCTACTGTACCCCACTGACTTTTATGCTTGGATGTTAACAATGTGTAAAATCAGCAGGAAGTTGAGTAGCTAGATGTCAGCATTCCGCGGGACACTGGGTGCTGGTCAGAGTGAGGCCCGTCTCGTCCAGCGTCTTTCACTCATTCGCAGAGCACCTCCTGTGTGCCGGGCAGGGCGTGGCTCCTGGGGTGACAGCAGTAAACCAGAGAGGGAGCTGCTGGCTTTCTGGAGCTCTCTGTCTCATAGGGATAAAAACAATAAAGAAATTAGCAAATAACTACAATGGGTACCTTGAAGAAAAATCAAGCAGAAGGAGCAGAGTGAAAGATGGGCTGCTGTGGCAGATCAGGGTGGAGAAGATGTCTGAGGGGGTGACTCTGTGGTGAGGTGAAGAAGAGTTAATCTTTGTGGAAAGAGGATTCTGATCAGCAGCAGCAAAGGCCCTGAGGCTGAGTGTGGCTTAGCAGGAGGGAGGCTGTTTGGGCAGGGAATGGAGTGCATGAATGGAAGTTGGTACAAAGAGGGCATGCGAGGTAGAGGACACACTCACTTCAAGGTGTATTGGGAGGGTCCTTCTCTCTACTGACAGGAGCTCAGCCCTAAGGGCCAGGCCAGAAGCCAAAGACCCCTGGAGACAATCTCCCTCATTTTAGGCTCCTCCTTTCTACCCCTTTCCACCAGGGGGCGCCCATGGGGCCTGACCAGGGCAGAGGCTGTGCTGATTCTGTAAAGATTAACAATGAGGGATGTAAGCAAATGTGGAGAGGGGAAAGAATGTATAAGACCCAGGCTTGGCAGGAGCAACTGGGAGAACCCACCTGTAGATCTTGAGATGAGGAGGAGGCTGAAGGGGAAAGTTTTGGGTGGGGAAACTGAGGCCCCAAGAAGATGCTATTCCCCCCATCAGAGTGAGGGTCAAATTCCCGGCAGGATGAGAGGTTTCTGCAGCCTCATCTTCTGTCCTTCCTTGCAGCAAATCTAATTCCCCAGTGAGGGCTTGTGGATGCCACAGTGTGGGCCGGATAGTGGAAAGGCCATCTGATGTCTTAGGCCTAGACTCAGATAGGGACAGAGGCCATGATCTCTGTGTGCTGTGAGTAGTCAACGTGGGGCAGGAGGGAGGTGGCCTCATGTTGCCCGCTGTGGAAAATTGAGTCAGGAACATGAGAGGCAGGCGGCCAGGCAGATGGGATATTCCGGTTGTCCCATCCAGAGCTTCTGCCTGGCATTTTGGAGACTCTGCGTCGGCTCTGTGTCTTCTGGAGTGATTTCTTTTGCTTTCCTTTTTACACACGTTCACTTGGGAAGAAATAGTCTCCAAATAGCCTGAAGATGTATGACCTGGGCAGAGCCCTCCTCAGGCCACCAGACCGGTCTCAGCCTCTTGGCATAAGCGAGTCATGCCCGCGGGAGCTTCCCCACTGGGAAGGGCCCTTCTGGCTCTGGAAAGTTCTCCCGGAGCTCAGTTAGATTGTATTTCCCTGTCTCCTGCATGCTGAGCTGGGCTCTGTGTCTGGGAGCCCCCCCCCCACTGGTATCCCCTTATTCTGGGACACCCCTAGGTTGAGCTCTCTCCCCTTAGCCTCCCCCAGCCCACACTCACCTCCCCCCTCAACCTTCTCTGCCCCTCATAGCTGTCCAGAACGAGCGGGACCGCATCAGCACACGGAGGTCCAGCTACGAGGACAGCAGCCTCCCCTCCATCAACGCGCTCCTGCAGGCGGAGGTCCTGTCCCAGCAGGTATGGGCACCTCCCACCCCTCCCACACTGCAGAGGGGCCTCACTTCCTCTGTGTCCTTCCTGCCCAGCCAGGCCCTGGGACTTCAGAGAGGACCAGCCTCAGATACCACACAGGGAAACTGAGTCCAGTGACATATAGAAGTTAAGGAGGCAAGACGGAACTCATCCTAATCCTTTGGTCCTCAGCACTGACTCAGGGCTCCCTGGGGGCCTGAGATCCGCCCCAGGAAATGCAACAAATGAAGTTCAGCCAATCCTCGGCTGTGTGACCTTGAGCAAGTCATAGCCCCTCTCCAGGTGATAGTGTCTTCTTCTCTGACTTGGGGGTAATTTTTGCCTTGGTAAGGCCAAGGAATCCTGGGGCTGTACAGGGCAGGTGGAGGAGAAGGTGGGGCAGCAGCAATCCATAAGGAATCCTCGCGCTCTCCTCAGGGCCCTCCCTTCTCGTCCTTTCTTCCAAGCTTTCCTCGGGTCTAGAAGTACTACAGTGAAACTTTCCAGGGAGCAGACCTCATACAAGGGACAAGAAGTGTGGGCTGACACGGCAGCTCTTGTCTTCATCTCCCACAGATCACTTCCCCTGTCTCTGGAATCAATGGTGACATTCGGGCCAAGAAGATCGCCAACATCGCAGATGTGTGCGAGTCCATGAAGGAGCAGCTGCTGGTACTGGTCGAGTGGGCCAAGTACATCCCAGCTTTCTGTGAGCTCCCCCTGGACGACCAGGTGAGGGCAGACATGTACGACAGGCAGAGGCGGGCACCGGGGCCCCGCTGGCCGTCCTGGGATGTAATATGGCATGGGACTGGTTTGACTTATTCACCAAATGCTCTAGCACTCATGTGTGCCCAGAAGTGTATAAATTATAAATATGAGCTCATTAAATCCTCCTGGTGTCCATGAGGTAGGTGCTACTTCTCTTCCTAACTTGGAGGTGAGGACAGGGACAGAGAGAGGTGGAGGAACTTGCTCAAGGCCATAGAAATAGTGTCCAGCTCAGGTGGGATTAGAACAAGCCAGGCAAGCTCCAAAGTCCAAAGTTCTGGCTCCTTGCCCCAGGGCCGCATCTCTCTCCTCAGGGTACTGATGGACCCAGGCCCAGGCTTCTGGAGCTGGATCTTTAGCTCCAGCTCTAGGACCCGTTCCCTGGGTCACCCTGGACCTCCTTCTCCCTGAGCCTCTGCTTTCCTATCTGCCAAGTGGGAATTATTCGCTCAAAGTGCATTGTGATGATTAAGGCCAGATCTGGTGTTTTTTGGTTTTTTGGTTTTCTTTTTTTTCCTATTTTCCTTTTATTTTTTTTAAGAGTCATAACGGGATTTTTTTTCAGCAGAGTTTTTACTACACACCTCAAAAAATAAAAAGGGGAGCCTCAAAAGACAGAAGATCATGGTAGTCTGGGGCTGGGCATATTTATAAAAAGAATTGAGGTAGAGTTCAGGGTCAGCCTGAACTACAGAGTGAGACCCTGTCTCAAAAAACCTAAACTAAAAAAAAATTGAGGTAGAAATCTATAGATTCTATGGAAAGAGTGGATTTAATTTACAGATGAAAGGTGACAACTGAAAAGCACAAGATCTCGGAACATACATAGTTCGTTGGGCCACAGCTGGCCTCCTCAATATCAGTTCCTTCCTTGTACCCGCCAAGATGGCTTGACTCAGCATTTTCTTTCCTCAAGAGTCTCCTCTGGAAATGCTCCTGGGGAGAAAGGGTGGGCGCGGTGGACTGTCTGAGGACAGACGGCCCCTGAGATGCTGCATGTGGCAGCTCTGGCCAGAACAGTCCTTGGCCTTTCTAAACATGTCCCCACCTGGGCAAAGAGAGCTGAACCAGTTTGGAGGAAGCTCAGGAGCCTGACAGGGCGTGCCTGCCCTGGAATCTTCCAGAAGACTTAGAACTAGGCAGCTGCCTCTCCGTGAAGACCAGAGCTTCCCAAGCTGCTTTGGCAGGAGCCTCTTGGGACACTGTGAAGGGGCCAGTGGTCACCTAAGGAGAACACTGGCTTGACGGCTCCAAGGCCTCACCTGTGACTGGACCAGAGGCCTCTTCCCTGGGTTCCTCCCTCCCGTTAGGAGAGTTGACGAGGCAGGGATCTTGTCTGCCCCTGACTCTCCCTGCTCCTCGTACTCTGGCCCTGGTCCCTCTGCTGGAGGGTCTGAATTAATGTTTAATCGCCCCTGTTCCTTCCCAGGGGCTTAGCAGGACAACAAGATACCCCCAAGCTGAGCAATTGTTAACTTCGATTTCCCACCCAAACCTCCCTGGCTGAGGCTCAGAGCATTCTTAGAAGGCAATGATGGGTAGCCAGTAACCCAGGACAATCATTAACGCCACCCCCCCCCCCCCGCCTGCCCACCCCCTAGCACAGCTGCCATGTCAGGAGTGGACCTGGGAACCCATTCATGGTATACCAGGAGCCCATCTTTCCCAGCCTGGGCAAGGCCAACCTCAGAGGTCTGAGGGTATCGACTTCCAAAGGGCACCGTACTTAAGCTGACATTGTCACAGCTCCTTCTAAGTTAGCGCTCATCTTGGTCTGTGGACATCCGTCCACTGAGACGTAGAAGGCTGGGGACCACTGACGAGGGGACTGAGGTTGGGGAGAGAAACTGGCAGTTGAAAGCACAGAACAAGATGGCCGCCAAGTTGAGACTGAATCCAGGCCCTTGACCTTGTAGTTTGGGAGCCTCTGGGTGGACCAGATCTCTACACGAGCACCTGACAAGACGAGGTGCTTGGTAATTAGCACCCTTGCTTCCCTTCGTGCTGCTTACGAGAACTGAGTTTGCATCTCTGAGTCTTCTCATTTTTTCTTTTAAGTCTCCCTCATACATTTTGGCTGTGAGGTGATAGAAGGGCAGGGGCATGTGGCTGGCCAGAAGGGGCTAGATCTAGAGAGGAAGGCAAGGTGTTGACTCACGAATTCACTCTTCTTCTCTCTTCCTTCTTCCTCCCCTCCCCCACAGGACTACCACACTTTGTCCTATTTCCTTCTTTTCTGCCTGACATACTATCACCCCACTCCATGTCAGCTTTTTAAGGTTAGAGACCTGGTCATACTCTTTACTTTTGTGTCACCACTGTCTAAAAGTGTCTGGCACTTAGGAGGCATTTAACATTTGAGGAAGAATCCAATGAATGAGTAAATAGTAGTTTAACCCTCCTCATTGGGCTTTCAACAGAACCTCCAACTCCCAACCCCACCTTGCAGACTAGAACCTCTAGTGTAGCCAGCCTTGGTTCTCACCCAAGTGCTAAGACAGATGGCTTCAAAGGCTGTGCAGTGCCCTCCTGTGCCAGCGGGACCCTGACCTTGTGCTTCAGTCTTCAAGGTCTGCGGCTCCTCCTCATAGGGAGGAGGCCTGGCTGCTGGTTCTTGGCCACACCTGTACCTTGGGCAAGCCAGTTCTGAGAACCTATATCCACATCCAAACTTCTGGAGTGTTCTCTCAGAACATGGACTCTTAGTCTGAAGTAGCCGTGAAGACTTTCTGGACAAGTGATTTCCCAAACTGAACTGAACTTCTGAATCAGCTAAGGAGCTTGTTGAATACAGATCTTAGGGTGCTCCCCATCCATCCACAGGCAGAATCTCCGGGAGTCAGGCCTAAGAATCTGTTTCCAGGGGCCAAGAATTTAACTCAGTGCCTGCCTCACAAGTGTGAGGTCATGAGTTCAATCCCCAGTATCAAGAAATTGCCGTTTCCATAAACCACCTTTCATGAGTCTCTCTCTGCAGTTGGTCCAGGGTTAGGACTCTGCAATCCACAGTTCTAAAACACCTAGGGTAACAGATTATTCTGAGAATCCGATGAAAGCATTTGAACTTCTGCTCAAAAGAGAGTTCAGAGTGTGTCCCTGACAGTCGCTCCAGGCACATAGATAAGGCCCAAAGATGCAGCAGTTCAAGGGCAGAGTCACCAGGAGCCACACCAGTCCCAAGGGCATCTTCTGCTTGTTCTTTTCCAGATCTGTAGTTTTATCGATCAGAGGAGGAAGACGGCAGTTTTATGATGTCCATTTTACAGTTCAGACAAGTAGAAGCAGAAGGGGGCATGAAGTTGCCTCTCCCGGGGCTGCTGAGCAGCTTCCCAAGGCTGCAGATGGAGACTCTGTCCCTTTCCCTTGCAGGTGGCCCTGCTCCGAGCTCATGCCGGTGAGCACCTACTGCTGGGAGCCACCAAACGGTCCATGGTGTTCAAGGACGTGCTGCTTCTGGGTGAGGAGGCGGCCTACCCCAACAGGTCTCCGTGGAGCTCGTGCCCTGAGTGCTGTCCCCAAGCAAAGGCTGTCTCCATGGTGGCATGCAGAGTGAAGGGAACAGATCCTGGGTGGCCCTGGCCTCGGGTTTAATGACAGAGGATACCACGACTTGGTTCTCAATGAGTCCTCACCCAGATGCCGGGAATTATGGGTGCAAGGAGTGAAATTTCCCAGCCTCCAAGTTAGTGGATAGTCGGAGCTATGCCTGGGTTTAACCACGCCTCCTGTCATTTTCTTCTGGAGTAGGACCAAGGGGAGGCCAGGAGTGGTACGTGTCACTTGGGCTGTAGAACACAAGGACTGTCCTCTACTCTTTAAATACAATAAGGCTACCATGGTGATGTACACCATTATTCCATTACTCTGAGGACTGAGGCAGGAGAACTATAAGTTCTAGCCCAGCTTGAGTAACTTAAATACTCTGAGAGCCCCCATCTCTAAAAAGTAAAAAAGCACTGGAGATATAGCTTAGTGCGAAGGCCTTTGGTCCAATCCTAACACTGGATAAATGGTATCCAGCTCCAGAATCTGGTCCCCTGTCTTTGTTCCTTCCAAGTGGCCCTTGAATGTCCCCAGTCTTGAGTCTTGTTGGGAAAGGAAGCCTGGGCAATAGGATCGAAGCCCTAAAAGCCAAGTTTCAAACATACCTGGTGCCTTCAGACACGTCTCTTGGTCTGGACCTCTGTTTTGCATCTGTAGAATAGAGGCAATAATCTCACAGGTCCTCCTCCCAGGGCACCAACTGCATTGCTACCCACAAACCCTACCTGAGGTGACTGTCCATCCCCCCCAGGCAATGACTACATTGTCCCCCGGCACTGCCCCGAACTGGCGGAGATGAGCCGAGTGTCCATTCGCATCCTCGACGAGCTGGTGCTGCCCTTCCAGGAGCTGCAGATTGATGACAATGAGTACGCCTGCCTCAAAGCCATCATCTTCTTCGACCCAGGTACTGCTCTCCCCGCCTAACTCAGGGATGGCGAACCTTTCAGTGACACAAACAGTCCACTGTAGCATGTGTGCCAGAGGTTCGCCACCACTGTCCCAACCCATCCCTGATGCCCCAGACCCTGTGTCATACCTCTGCATTCACATCCTCTCATATCATCCTGACACCATGAGAGATCGTTTCTTCAGCCTGTTGAATAGACGAAGCAAATCAAATTTCAAAGAAGTGGCAGGACTTGTCAAGGCCCTACCTCCAAAGGCCCAGACTTTACTTTCCCTCTTTCACTTCCTCCTCTTTTCTCCTTAACTTCTCTCTTCTTTTTCTTCCATCTTTGCTTCTTTTCCTCAAAAAACTTTAACAACATAATGTCTGTGCAAACTGCCACTGCAAATGGCTCTCGACAACATACCCCACTTTTACAGCCTGAAGTCAATGCCCTAGGATAAGCATTTCTGATTCTTTTAACTGTCCCTTCTTGAGTTACCTTTATAGTTTGAAAAAAACTGCTGAGCATTATATTTCTCATTCTGTTTTGTTTGGATTTTGTGGTGCTAGGGATGGAACAAATGTCCTTCTATGTTGCTAACAAGGCTTCTACCACTGAGCTTAAACCTCAGCCCCACAGTTCTTGATTCACAAATTTCAGACCATGCATCTCCCCTGTTCTAGTGAAGCATTTCACTCGAATCCATCACCATTCCCGTCTTTCTTCCCTATACTTCCTCTGGAATTTCACTGCTGCTCTTGTGCCTGGCCGGTCACCTTCATAGCTCTTGGTTATGTGCTTTCTTTCTTGTCCTTCCAACTGCGGACAGTGTCTCCTAACCTTGCATGTAGCAGAAGCCACTGCACCCTGCATTTGCCTTTTCTGTCCCTTCCCTACTCCTTCTACTGACTCCTGCCCTGGTTTCTTTACAAGATATCTTTTAATGACATCTTTGTACAAGGCCTATTTTCCTGCTCCTGTGTCAAGGGGCTGAGGATGCAGAGGCTCATTTGCCTCCTCTTTTACACATTAGAGGGGACCTTCTGTAGTGGCACTGCCTGAGCACAGGTCACTTTGGTAGGGACAGCAGTGAAGAAGAAAATGACACCATTTGTTGAATGCTCACAGAAGCCTGGTTTAAATATGATTTATCTGAGGTAGAAGTTATTATTGTCCTCATTTTACAAATAAGGAAACTGAGGCACAGGGTGACTGACCTGCTTGACCAAGGTCACCCAGCCAGGAAATGACAGCACTATGATTTGAACTTCAGACTCTCATCAGTCTCTACCTCGCTACCTGTCAAGCCCGCGTGCATCCCTTCCATACACTATTCCCTGTCTCCTGGAGAGTGCGATGACTAGTTGTGGTTTTTGCCTGGAGCCCAGCCTAGGCTGTATGTTCTGCACGAGGCTGAGGAGCTAGACGCTGCTCAGGAACACACGCGGGATTAGTGTGGGATTATGGTGCTAAATCAGAACCCACAGCCTGCCTGGGAGGGCAGAGGACTTAATCCAGGCCCAGTATGTGGAAGGTGCTCAAGGAATGTTTGTTGACTGAAGCAGAGAGCATAAACATAGGAAGAGGAGAAAGCCCATTGGAACTGGGCAAATTTTTTCTGCCATATCCTTTATTCATAATTATTTCCGTGAAAGTTGAGATTGAAGTGTTAGAAAAATACTAGGTTAAGGATATAGAGCTATTCACTAGTATTTTTTGCATTCATCCTTTCCTCCATCTCTGCATCCCCTCATCCACTTATCTATTCAGCAAATATTGGCTATGGATAGATGGCTGGTGTGGTACTCACTTCACATGGCAGATACACACATGTACCTGTTCGCACAGCGCTCATGAGCTAATGGAAGAGATGATTCCAGCCTGTGAGGTCAGCAGTGATGCAGGACCCACAGATCTTTAGGGACATGATGGACGTGGTCCTAAGAGGACAGGGTGGAGAAGACCTGGAGTCACTGAAACATCAGCCACTTCACAAATGTCAGGAGCAGCAGGGCAGGAAGGGAGACTGACTCATTGCAGCAAAGGCAGCGTGTGCTGGGTCTGGGTCATGGGGCCTCACTGTGGGTAAGGAAACAAAGTCAACCTCATGGTTAAGCCAGCAGCCAGCTGTGTGACCTGGGGCAAGCCTTCTTCTTATCCCCTGCCTCAGTTCCCCTGTGTGTAAAGTGAGTGTGCTGTACATTGCTGAGGCCCCTGGTTTCCATTCCTGAACTTGGTATTCTCGGAAACATGGCCTACATCTAGGGAGGTATAGTCTGCACTAGTGAGCTCTGCCTGCTGGGCACCTGAATCTTCGTTCCAGCCCTGTTGTCAACTCCCCGTGCAGCATCAGGTCACTAAGCCCCCAATCTGGGCCCCCCAAGTCAGGGACATCTGTGCCCTGCTTATCTCCCTGCCATCCCTGTCCATTACAGATGCCAAGGGGCTGAGCGACCCAGGCAAGATCAAGCGGCTGCGCTCGCAGGTCCAGGTGAGCTTGGAGGACTACATCAATGACCGCCAGTACGACTCGCGTGGCCGCTTTGGCGAGCTGCTGCTGCTGCTGCCCACACTGCAGAGCATCACCTGGCAGATGATCGAGCAGATCCAGTTCATCAAACTCTTCGGCATGGCCAAGATCGACAACCTGCTGCAGGAGATGCTGCTGGGAGGTCTGTACAGCGCCGGAGGGGCACCGGGGCACCTGTCTGGGAGGCAGTCGTGCAGACCTGAGCTCACCTGCATGACCTGCTCAGTGTGTGGCTCTGGACGAGTTGCTTAATCTGGCTCCCAGTCTCCTCATCAGAAGAATGCAGACAAGGACAAAGGGCCATGGGTTCAGATTCTGAGAGCCTCACGTATGCCAGGCACTGTTTTGGGTGCGAGAGGCTCAACAATAACCCAGATCTGTGCATGTGTGTGTGTGTGTACATGTGCATATATGTATGTGTGTGGGTACAAGCATGAGTACATACAAGCATATGCAGGTACAAGCATGAGTACATAAAGACTCATAAGAAATAGAGAGTAACCAGGTACATAGTAAGAAGGTAACTCCAGACTTTAAATGCATAGGTAGCATGATAGAAGTTAACCAAAAAGAGGTCCTTTTAGATGAGTTATCCTAAGGAGACCTCACCGAAGGGATAACTTTTGTGCTAACACTTGCTGGCCAAAGGGAAATAGAAGATTTAAAAGCCAAGAGAGGAGCACTCCAAGCAGAAGTAACTAGTTCCAGGCCCTGTGGCAGGAAAAGGTTGTGTGTTTCAGAGGGAAGGGCAAGGTTGTGAGATGGTGGAGTTGTATGAGATGGGAATAGAGATTAGAGAAAAACAAAACATAGACATCTGACTTCACAGGCTGAGGTCAGAAATTGAGATCTGATCCTCATTTGTACCTATTGTAAGGAAACTGACAATCAGACTAATGTTTTAAATAAAATACTCTGGTTGTTGAGAAGAGAGTTTCAGGGGCTGAGGGAGAAGCCAAAGATGTTAAGTGTCTCCAGTCATACAAGGGGCAGGGGAGATTTGGATCATGGAAACAGCAGTGTAGACACACTTGACTGTCTGGAGTATTTGGAGGAAGAATCCACAGAAAGTCTTGATGGAGCAGAGGTGGGGAGTGATTGGAAGAGGAAAAGTCAAGGGTGGAGCCTACACTTTTGCTTTGAGTGGCAGAAATGATGATGGAGTAATTTACTGAGATATGGAACAGTGAATTAAACAGCTTGGGGCTGGTTGCTAAAGTATCCCCCAAAGATCCATGAAGTAGATTTGAGTGGAACTTGGGAAGAATATCAGGTATCCAAGCCAAGCCATCAAAGTGGCAGCAAAATGTCTAAGTCTGAGACTCAAACACAAGGTCAAGGCAGCACCATGGCTTTCTAGCACTTAGAATTCACCGAAAGGGAGAGGCCATGGAAAGCTGAGGAGGAAGATTAGTCAGAGGTGGGGGGAACCCAAGAAAACTGTGGAATCCAAGAGAAGAGTATGTTTTCAGGAAGATCAAGCATTTAATGGCATTAAATTCAACAGAGACGGGGGTGGGGGGAGGGAAGTGTCCATTGGGTGTCAACATGATGACTCTTGGCACTTGTGCTGAAAGCAGGACCAGAGGATTATGAGATTGAAAACCAGGCTGAGGGTTACAGAGTGAATGAGTAGGGAAGCGGACAGGTGCAATCATAACAGATAGTCTTCTAGAAAGGGAGATGTGATAGAGTCAAGAATGGCCTCAAGCAAGGGCTCATGATGATGGGCCACAGAGTCCAACAAGACTAAATGAAAAATAATGATGAAGTGATAGAAAGTGAGAAGTGGGGGGGGGGTGGCAAATGGATCACCTCAGAAGGCCTGAAGGAGTCTTGCAGGGATGGTACTAAATGGGGTGAACTAGAAAGATGGGAGGAGAAATCAGTGTGGATATTTGGACTGGAGGCCTTGGAAGTGATCTAGTTAGTGTAACAAAGGACAATTTTTCTCAACCCAGGCATTATTGATATTTGGGTTTTTTGCTTCTTTTTTTTGTTTGTTTGTTTGTTTAACATACTAGGGATCAAATTTATGACCTTGCACTTGGGAAGCAGGTGCCAGAACCACTGAGCTAAATCCCTGGCACTACTGATATTTGGGGCTGAATATTTTTTTGTTGTGAGACTCTCCTGTGCATTATTTAGCTGCATGTTTAGCCTCTACCCATAAGATGCGAGTAGCACTTCTCTAATGACAACCAAAAATACCCATAGATATTGTCAAATGTCTCCCAAGGGGTCCAAATTACCCTCAATTGAGAGCTTTATTTTGGCTCTATTTTTTTATGTGGCTTTATTTTTTTTTTTCATATGGAAAACTGAACCCAAGTCCTTTTCGCTGAGCTACATCCTCAGCCTTCTTTATTTTTAGTTTTTATTTTTGGACAGACCCTTGTGCAGTCAGAAAGTGGCCCAGACTCTGCTCAAATTTGCCATCTGCCTACCTCAGCCTCCCATACAGCTGAGATTACAAGCAGGTGCCACCATGCTCAGCTAGTAGTTTATTTTATTTTCATGTTGACCCTGAGAATTTGGGGTTATTATGAATCAGGTATTGTTGGGATTAGCATTAAGAGCTGGTGGTCTTTTGTCAGATAAACTTGGGTAAGTTCATCTCTCTGGATACATGATTTTACTTGTAGAATGGGATGATATTGGTGTCTACCCTCTAGGGTTAAACTATGTAGGGCTGAGGATGTAGCTCAATGATGCCATGTGCCTGCCTGGTAAGCTCAAGTTCCTAAGTTTGATCCCAGGTACTGCAAAAAAATAAATTAATTAATTAATAACATAAAACACAAACAGTGCTACCTAGTGCTAACTCGTACCTGGCATATGTTAGATGCTCAATAATTGTCAGGTATCCTTGAAACAAATGTATTTTAGAAGACTGTTGGAGCTTAGAATTCATCAATATCATATTAATGACCACACTTACGTCTCTGTGCTTGTGTTGCTCCCTGACTCCTGTTGAATCACTTACTGTGTTCCAGACAGTTTTCTAGGCCCTTGAAGAGAAGAAGAAAAATACACTTGTAATTGTAATACTCATAGACAGAAGTGGTCATTTCCAAAAGGTGTGTTATAAAAGATAAATTACGATGGGAGTTCCAGTGAAAGAGAAGAAGGAGAGTGGGAATAATCATAAGAAGCTTCCAAAAAGAGAAAATATCTGAGTGGGATTTGACTTTAGGGACATGGCAGAGAGCAGAGAAGGCATCTCTGCTGGATAAAGCAATGAGAGTGAAAACACAGAGAGAAAAATACAAGGGGCAGGTAGATGCTCAGGTGAGTTAGCTTGGCTGAAGCAAAGATGTGAAGGATGAGGCAGAGAGAGGAATTGGGATCAGAGGACTTACATGTCAAGGACCTTTGAGAGCCATTGATTAAATCCTTCATATCACTGTGCAGCCGGTACACTATTTATGATAATGCAAATGGTCTCAGAGCTCTTTCTGTGCCCCCCATTTTTCAAATCATGCTTGTTGTCCAGACCTTTTGGGTCCTCTCCATAACCCCATGAAACCTGTGGACTTGAATTTAAGTTCTGACTTAATACCTCAGGACCAGGAATCTTGTAGGTTCTGGCGGGGTGGAGGCAGATTGGTCACACCAGAGGAAGATGGTGCCACTAGGGCCATGACCCTCATCCTTGACTCTCCTTCCTGATCAAGCTCTTCTCTCCCGCAGGGTCCTCCAGTGATGCCCCTCATGCTCACCACCCGCTGCACCCTCACCTGATGCAGGAACACATGGGCACCAATGTCATTGTCGCCAACACAATGCCCGCTCACCTTAGCAACGGACAGATGTGTGAGTGGCCCCGGCCCAGGGGGCAGGCAGGTGGGCACCATGGGCGAGGATGGGCTAGGGGAGGAAGCAGGACAAGGTGGAGTCTAGTGGTGAACTGGGTTACAGCTGTTCTCAGTGTTCAGGGCAGAGAACGTAGGATGAGGTCTTGTTTGTTAAAGCTGTTTATTCAACAAGGCTGTACTTCAATAGGTTGATTGACAACCTCTGCTAGATGTAACTGCTCTTAGGATGTGCCAGTTCACTGGACATGCAAAGTTGCTATGGGATAGCACTATACATTGGGTGAGAATTCCACTAGATGACATTATCTGTTAGGCCAAAGTGTCCATTGATGCAAGGCTGCCCTACTGGGTAAGGCCGTCTGTTAGACAATTGGAGAATTGTGTAGAGATGTCCACTAGACTAAACCTCTACAGTGAAATCTCTCATTGGACATAGCTCTTCAGAGAATAAAACTGTCCATGGGATGGGGTGGTCCACTCAGAAGAAGTGGCGTTTCATTGAAGTTTTTCAGGAAAAGTGTCCATTGAATGGAATAAGCCAACTGAGCCAAAGTGACTCCCCAAAACTGGGAGTGAGGGGGCTGGGGAGTTAGCTCAGTGGTTCCGGCACCTGTCTTGCAAGTGCAAGGGCCCGGGTTGATTCCCTGGTAACCACATACCATACTGGGTGTGGAGACTCACGCCCAGCAGCAATCAGTACCACAAACCACAATACCGGGCATGGAGGCTCATGCCTGTCATCCCAGCACTCAGGAGGCAGAGGCAGGAGGATTGCTGTGATGTAAATTGGAGGCTGAGCTCAGGGCCAGCCTGAACCACAAAACTGAGACCCTGTCTCAAAAAAAAAAAAAAAACAAACAAACAAACAAACAAAAAAAACTGGGAGTGTGTAGAATCAACTAGTTGCTGTTATTCATTTCCTGAATATCAAAGAAATGGTTCATTTGTACTAATTAGTTAACCCCAGATTTTATCAACTGCTACTTTTTGTCCCAAGAAAGAGAATTCCTATCAAATGTCTCACTGGGGATATCACAGGGCAGGATGTCCCTGGACCCTGGTTTGGGAGAAGCTGCCCAGGTGTCCGTATGAAACAGTGGAGAAGATGAGTGGTTGGACCTTCCAGGCCCCATACAACCTAAATTTTATGCTTTGGAACTTGTGGAAGGATTGAGCCATTAGAGATCTTAGAGTTTATCTAGTTTAATTCTCTCATTTTATAAAAGGAGATTAAGTTTCAGAGAGAAAGAAGAACTTTCCCAGCGCTCTTCATTTACTCCCCCAACACCTGGAATTTTGAGCCACTTCTTTTTCTTTGTCCTTCCAGCCACCCCTGAGACTCCACAACCCTCACCGCCAGGTGGCTCCGGGTCTGAGCCCTACAAGCTCCTGCCAGGAGCCATTGCCACCATCGTCAAACCCCCTTCTGCCATACCCCAGCCGACCATCACTAAGCAAGAGGTCATCTAGCAAGCTGCCAGGAGTCGGGGCTCTGTGATCTCACCCCAGTCCCCTCAGAGAAAGCCTGGTGACCACTTGGTCACAGCCAAGGAAGGCATGAGAAGAGGGCCCGTTCCAGAGAAGGAATGGAAAGGGAGAAAAGCCCAGGACCATGGGCTGAGGGCCACATCCCACGGCTACCCCTGACCCTGCGCTCTGGAGGATAGGGCTTTGACTTGGAGAGACATCAGCTGGAAAGCCCTCGGCTGCCTTGGACAATGTCCTCATGTTGAAGTCACCACCTTCACCTTCATCCAAACCCCGAGCTTCTTTACCCTCCACGCATAGCTGACTGGAGATGTTATGGGACCCTGCTTAGACACTACTCCCTTTCCCCCCAGCTGGACTCTGCCCACCCAGTACTGGTCATGGGGTCCAGTCACACCCCATAAGACTGAGTCAGCTCACAGCACCTTACTCCTCTGTCTTCTACTTCCCCACCTCTAATGCCCCTCCCCACCCTCTGCTGTCACCTTCCTCAGTCATCTGGTCTTCTCCAAAGCCACCTCTTTGGAGACTGAGGGAGATGTGGAAGCCATTTCCCCAGGCATCCCTAGAATACTCTATAAACTCTGACTGGGGCTAGGGTGAGGCAGAAGACTGCTGAGCAGGAAGACGCCATTGTTCCTCCTCGGGCCCTGCTACACTTCCCTTCTTCAGACACTGGGGTGGGAACCTGGAGGGATGGTCCCCCCCATGCTTTGAACAATGAGAGAGCAGTCTAAGGTTAACAGCTGCAACAGGATTTGGGGGAGGGTGGAAGCATGGGTCCTGGAATGTCTGAGTGAGGCCAGGAGTAGGTGGTAAGGGACAGCCCAGGCTGTCAGAAGATGAGTACAGCATCCTACAAAGGGTGGGAGCTGGGGAGGGAGGGGAAAGCTTTGGTGAGGCTCATGATATAATGAGAATGAGAGTGCTGAGGAGGAAAGAGGGGACAGGTGACCCTTGGGTCAGAGTGACATCGAAGAGGAGTTATTCCAGCCCAGTGTCCAGCTCTTCTTCACTCCCAGGCACTGTCTTCAGTCTCTGACACCTAGTGCCTCGTGGAGTTCTCCCTATTCCCTAGAGACTGTTGCTGAAGATGCACTAGGAGATCTTACCCACCCAAAAGAAGCCTCTTGCTCACTGTGATCCTGCCGAGGGACTTCCTGGTTCTTCACCTGCCTGAAACCAAAGGCTCATTCTTTCCAGAAGTGCTTCCCACTGCCAAGACTTACTGGCCTGAGGCTGCACTCAAGCCCCCTGGAGGTCCAGAATCCAGTCGCTGATAGATGTGAAGAGGAATTCATGACTCTTGACCCCTTTTCTCTCTTCACTCCCCAACCTTAGGAGAGGGGCACTAGGGGTCTGCTTCCTGGGAGACCCATGTGGCTTGTCAGTCTGGGGGGGCAGAGGAGGGATTATGAAGTCTGCCTACAGTCACACTATATTCTGGAAACATTAATCCCCAGGATAGGGGAATCAGCACCTCATCCCTACAGAGTCTTGAGGGCTTTAGAGAGATTCTAAAAAATGCCCTTGATCTTAGAGATGTGTCCCAAGAGTACAGGTGTGACTGGGTAGGAGGCTGACCCTTCTGGGTAGAGATGGGAGCAGTAACCATGCCCAGATATTCCACCATAGTGACCATTTCTTGTTGCAAGAGAGACATGGCATAGTACTGGGCCATGTTGCAGAGCACTCTGCAGCCTGGGGCTGGGAAGATTGTCCTCCCACCCTGGAAAGCCAAGTCTTAGATTTTGGAAGAGACCATCTCTGCTCAGAATTCTCAAGCTTTCCCCAGCCACCCTCACTCTGGTGCTGCAGAATTCCCAGCCACATGGCTCAGAGCAACCTGTACAAGGCAAGGAGGCTGAAATCATTCTGGCCACTCCGGCCATTCCTGCTCTTTGTCCAATCCCCCTGCCACCGATGTTGCACGGGCCTCTGTCATGGGACTAAAGTTGAGAAAAGAATTGTCCATGGAGTGAGGTAATCCATGGCCTTTAATGGTACCAGTCTTTTGGGGCAAATCCACTGCCCCTAATCCATTCCTTCTGGAGGAGAAATTCATTCCACTTTAATAACTTTATGGCAATTCAGGAAACACAAAATAAAGAAAAGTTTACTTTCCTGTTTCAAAGCTGAGAACACCATATTAGAATATTTTTTCCTGAACTGTGATCCTAAAACATAAAATCTGATGTATTAAATAAGGTTGGTGGAAGGCAGCTGTGGACACTGTCACCAAGACACTTCTAGAGTTTGTGGAAACTTCCAGAATCAAAAAGCTCTCAGGAAAGGAGAAGGCTGTAGCTAGCCGCACCTCAGTTCCTTACAATGGTCACATTCCTCTGTGATCTGTCCTAAGGTGAGTTGTGGAATTCGCATCAAGCAGTTCTGAAAGGTGGGCCTCTTCCTCTCACAATCTGCATCTTCCTGTGGGCTCATGGGTATCACTAGATCCCACACCGACTCCCCAGCTCTTGTCACTGGTGCCTGATGGGGCAAAGAAGCAAAAAACATTTCTTACTCATGTGTTTTAACAAAAGTTTATATTACAACAAAATAAATGGTGCATATGTTTTCTAAGCCCTTGTACAGGTGTTGGGTTTTTTTTTTTTTTTTTTTTGGTTTTTTATTTTTTAGGTGCCAGTAATAAAGGTAGCCCTAGAGTATTTCCAGTATACAAAGTGCTTTTATATCCATGTGTGTGTGAGTATGTGGTAGTAAGATTTCAACCTGGAGCCTTCACGCTGCGCTATATTCCCAGCCTTTTTATTTTTATTTTGAGACAGGGTCTTACTATGTTACTAAATTGCCTGAGCTATGCTGGAATTGGCAGCCCTCTTTTTCAGCCTGCCAGAGTGCTGACATGATAGGCATGTGCTACCATGCCTAGTTCCATTATTATATTTTCGTCTTTGTATAAAGAGGTAAGTAGGTTGGACCTTCCAGTGACTTCCCACTCTATCAATGAGGAAACAGCTCAGGGAAATGATTTTTCCTGGGATGAGGGATCTCCACACGTGGAGAGAGCAAAAATGGGGCCGGGGAGTTAGCTCAGTGGTTCCAGCACTTGTCTTGCAAGCGCAAGGACCTGGGTTCAATCCCCAATAACCACATACCATACTGAGCATGGAGACTCATGCCCAGCAGCAACCAGTACCACATACCACAGTGCTGGGCATGGTGGCTCATGCCTGTAATCCTAGCATTCAGGAGGCAGAGGCAGGAGGATTGCTGTGATGTGAGTTTGAGGATGAGCTCAGGGCCAGTCTGAACCACAAAGCGAGACCCTGTCTCAAAAAAAAAAAAAAAGAGACAGAGAGAGCAAAAATGGATCCTTCCTTCTCAAGAGAGGAGGAGGGAACAAGGAAGAGAGGGGTGGAAAGATGTGGGAGAACAGTAAGAAGATCCAAAGGTCTCTCCTCTGCCACCGGGGCCCAAGATGGAGTCACCTCAACTTGCCAGCCATAGATCATAGACTTGAGGAAATTTCATAAAACACTATTTTTAGAAGGAATAAAAATGAGAAATACACCTGGGATGTTCCAGTCAGACCCTAGTCACTTTGGTCCTGTGCCCTCAGGAGGTAGCCTTGCATCTCGGCCTCATGCTTACTGAGGATGTGCTGGAGTGGCTTGTGAGAACCAGTTGTCAACTTCTCTCCTCACATTGAGTGCTGTCAAGTCAGCACCTTGACACTGGAAACAATTACACCACAGCTGGCAAGTGCTACATATCAGCACTCTCTCTGGGACACCGCAACATTCAGCCATGGTTGAACTAAGGAGGCCTAGACTAGGTGACACTCAAGGACGAGAGTGGACAGGGTGACTCTCACCTCTTCTCAAAGGGAGAAGACAGTGGTTCTAGTCTAGGAGTCACACACACAGCCCTACCTCCTCTGTAAAATGGGAATGAGGTCTCCTGCAAGCGATGTCGGGATTCAGTTGGATAAAGACAAGTGAAAGAGAACAAATGAGCCTTGCACACAGCCCCCTTCGGGTAAGAGGCTGACCATGAAGCCCTCGGGCCTCAAGAGCTCCTGTCACCTGCCTACCCAACCCCAGGGCCACTCCCACCTCCCTGTCCTTTCCCTCCACTTGGCAGTACCAGGAAATGTTTGCTATGATGTCGCAACGAAGGTCCTGTCTGTCCATGCCCTGTCAGTATGGTCATGGGGGTGGGGGCCGGCAGAGGCTATTTCAGTCTGAAATTGTGCTTAATAAATCCCTATTGAAACCATAAATGCTACGTGCCCATAAATTCTCCTTGACCTCGGCTTTTCCACCTCACCAGCCCTTTGCCCTGGTTAATCTCAGATCTCAGCATGAGTGGCTAGAACTTTGTGCTTGGTTTCCATTTTGGTTGCTAAACAACATCAGTTTAGATGACAAACACAAGCACTCCCATTTCGGAGATGATGAAACTGAGCGTCAGAAAGGCGCAAGAACTTGTCCGAAGCCATCCAGCCAGTGAGGTGATGCACCGAGACTGGGCCCACGTTTCTGCTATTCATCCACATGGGCTGGCTAAGCACTGGAGCTTTTAGGAGGCTCCTCCTGTTAGCTCCCCTTCAAAGGTTGTTTCTGACAGGAGTGTGTGTGTGTGTGTGTGTGTGTGTGTGTGTGTGTGTGTGTGTGTGGTGCTGGGGATGAAACTCCAGCCCTCATGCTTGCATGATAGGTGGCATACCACTTGAGCTAAATCCTCACTCTGTTGTTTTTGTGAAGTCTGATGTGAGTCCCAGCCGGGGAGGGTGAGTGCGCAGAGTCACGATGCAGACCCTGGAAAAGGTTTCTGGAACACTTCCAGCATTTATTAGGCTTAAGTGTGTTTTATAGCAAGGGGTCACAGGCTGTGGTAAAGTCTGGGAAGGGGTGAGGGTCCATTGGTTTAACCTAGGGTCTTGTCCAATAAAGGAGTTTTGTGAGCAGGGGGTTTATGTGGCGTGAGCTATGGGGGAGGTGAGGCCATGGTGAGAGACAAAAAGGGCAGGAGTGTCAAGAAGGCCACTGACAAGGCTGAACGCATGGGTGCGAGTGTGCTCAAGCCCATAAGGATCTCCGAGTGTGTAGGGAGCCAAAGTCTCAACCTTCAGGCTCATGAGATAGGCATACGATGTACTTGCCCTAGCCAAACTTGAACCTCTCCCTTATCACTCACTCGTTGTTTCTGCAGTCATGCTTCCAGAAGCTTCTTATTCCCTTATCCCAGGGCTCAGAGTGGGAAGCAGAAGCATAAGGGACCGTATGACAGGCTGCTGGAGGAGCTGGTGAAAACAGTGTGAATGTTCTGTCCCCCACATCAGTGAGACTACCCTGCTTACTCCTCTGTAGAACACAGATCACCTTTGATCCCAAATTGGTGGGTCATACGGAAATCTCAGGATGTAACCTAAGAGACCAGAATCCCGGATGCCATGCAGCTGATGACAGTGGCACTAGGAGCTGAATCATGGTGCCCAGAACAATGTTTATGGGACACTTCCTCTCCACCAGATACTGCTGGACATAATTAGGTCCCTACAGCATCCTTTGGTGGCAGGCATTCTTGTTCCACTTGACAAATGAGGATTCAGGCTTGGGAGGAGGAAGGGACTTGCCCAAGGTCCTTAGCTGGTGTGACAGCGGATCTCGGATGGCCACGTGAGGGCATGGAGGAGGACGCTGATGACTCAGGCACTGCTCGACGGGTGCAGTAGTGAGAGCCGTGGAAAGTTCAGCATTGGACAATGGCTGGTGGGTGAAGTCCCACGGTGAGGTATCGTGAGATTACAAAAAAAGCAACTACCAAGTGCTTCCCTCCTGGAGCTCACAGAAAGAAAAATAATAAGCAGTCAAATACTAAGAGTCAAAGGAGCCAGGATGATAGCCAGGTAGGTCATGAGGAGAGATTTCTAGATTGAGGAAAAGCAGTGATGTGAGGACCTAAGTTTAATCCCCGGTACCCCCCAAATAGAGAAGTGCTTCGTATTTTTGGTTTGCTTGTTTGAGGCTACTTCAGCCCTTCAAGAATGCTTCATATTCCAAGAGCACTCTGTTTTCTAGAGAATGGATGACAGTGACAGAAAGTAAAAGCAGGAAGCCCAGGGATGGCCTGGGCTGTAGTGAGGTAAGAGACAAAGGCGGCACAGGCAGGGCCTGGGAAGCAGGCCGAACCCAAAGCCAGACCCAGATCTGGACTCCTAGTACGTGCACAGCTTCTCTTTCTCTTCACTCCGGTACTAACTTAGATGCTACTATCAAGGGGCCTCCTAGAGTAAGTAAGGTCCCAGACCAGTTGACTTGTGATAGGGAGATTATCCTCTATGGATAATAGAGGTCACTCCCTCAGCCAGCCTTGAAGGGGACTGGATTCTTTCTGGCAAATCAAATTAGGAGTTATGAGAGGGATCCATGTGAGGGAGTTTTCCTGCTCTTGCCTTTGAAGATGGAGCAAGAGCCCATCAATGTCAATGGCTTCCATAAGCTGAGAGTGACCCTTGGCTGACACCCAGCAAGGAAATGGTAACCTCAGGCCTACAACCATAAGGAACTGGATCCAGCCATCAACAAACCATATATGAGCTTGGGTCCTTGCCTCCAGGTCTCTTGGAGACACAGCCCAACTGACACCTAAACTGAGAACCCAGTCACACCTTATCCAAGCTCCCGGCCCACAGAACTTTGAGATAAACAATGGGTAATTTAATCAACTATGTTTTGTGGTGATTTGATACTCAGCAAAAGAACAAATACAGGTGCTGGTGGTAAGAGATGGTCAGGTTGAGACATTTTAGGAGTAGAACTTGCCAATGAGTAAAAAGAAAATATAAGGGGTAACAGTGGGGCCGATGTGTGGTTTGTTGATATGGAAGGCTACAGGAGCTGCAGGTGTGAGTTAGAGAAGGAAGAGTTCCATTTCAGCCTCATGGCTCAAGATGCCAACAAAACATCCAAGGAGATGTTAGACACGAGAATCTTGAGCTCAGGGAAAGGTTGGGGCTGGAGGTGGAAAGTCCAAGTCATAAGTGTAGATGAGAGACTTGAAAATCAAATGGGAATTCTGCCCAGCAATGAGCAGGAGCAAAGTACAAATACGAGGAACACAGATCTCACAGATATTGTGCTGGGTAACAGAGGCCAAACCCAGGAGATGGCCTCCTATATGACTCCACCTAGGAGATATTTGAGGACTGGCAAAATCACGGGGACAGAGCTGCGGTTATCGGAAGCTGGAGCTGGATAGAGGGAGCTCGAAGACCAAGGGGCACAGGGCAGGGGGCCAGGAGGTAACGGGACTGGCCTGTGAAGTCTTGTCTGGGAAGGTATTTACATGCTGGTATGCTTTTGCCAAGACTTGCTGAAGCACACACTGGCAAGAATGGACTTTAGTGTGTGGAAATTATACTATAATTTAAAAATAAAAGAAAAAAGCCAAATAGTTGTTTGAACTCATTTAAAGAAAAGGCGTAGAGAAGCAAACAGGGTAGAGGTGAGGGTTTCACTCTGAGCTAAACCACTGCTGAGGCTGAAATGAGAAAGAGGAGCCAACAAAGCTCAAGGAGATGAAGACAATGGTGGACAGAAGGGCTTCACTCTACTGTGCTGGGCGCTAAGCTGAAGGCAGATTCTCTGGCCGCCTAGTGGCCTGGAGGTTAAATGAACCCCGCTCGTCCTACCGTGAGGGCGAGTGAGTCCCAGAATCTCACTGGGCTCCAGGTGCTGAGAGTTCCCCAGAAGACTCGAGTAGATGATCTGAGAACGTGGTATTTTTAGAGGCGCTGGGTCCATAAAAACTTGTTCCATTCCCCAACCCGTGCAACGCCCAGCCCCTCCCCCTGAGCTCCGAGATTGCTCCTGGCCTTGGGAAGGGCTCCTCAGGCTTATCTCAGGAAAGAGTGAAACTGTAAAACCCTTTATGGTTTTGAGATCACGTCTGGCAAGGGCAGCGATTGTCGCCATAAACCTGAGCTGGCCTGGCAAGGAGGGCGATGTTCTGAGCACGAGGAGTCAGGGGCCGTTGAGTAACACCAAGGGAGTGGTGCCACCGAGCCAGGCACTTGGAGGCCTGCGGTCAGGGCCTGTGACACACTTATTTCATCCTCACATAGTGCCCTTTCTACATTACAGAGATTGGTTATCGCTGGAATTAGGACATCTTTTAATCCGTGGCGTCCTGTAGTGCTGTGGGCTAGCTCAAGAGGTGACTATGCCCACTCTGGTCATTACTTCTGGTCTCACTGGATGGCTGCACCCGTTTCAGGTTTCCTCGCCCATTTAAGGACCAGTTGAAGAAGGACACAAGCTGGTGGTTTCCTGAAATCTGCCGTTGAGGCTTTCTGATGTAAGTGTGGAGGCAGCTGGGGTAGGAGTGGCCGGGCTGGAGGAGGCCAGGAGAGGGCAGCGAGCCGGTTCCTCCAGGGAGCCTGTGAGCAGACGCTCAGTGGTACCGGTCAGTACTTCATGGACATGGACAATACCAGCGATGGAGTTTCGACTACAAAGGTCACCTGTATGGCCAGACAGCGTCCAACAAGGAATTTTATGAATTCTGTAATGAAGTTGACTCACTTTTATTTTCCTTTATATATGCGCAAGAGTGATATGATTCTAAAAACTAAAAATGGCTGAGAATATAGTTCATGGGCAGAGCCTATTCTCAGCACATGCAGGGTGCTAGATTCAATCTCCAACACTGTTTAAAAACCAATAACCAAACACCTAAGTCTAAATTTCAAAGAGTGCTCTCTCTCCTTTTCGATTTTTTTATGTCTATTAATTTTTTTACTTCAAATCTTTATTAATATGTTACATATGCATATCATGATCACATTCAACATTGAGAATGTGTACCAGTATATGACACAACTTAATTCTCATTTTTCCCATTCCCCTACCCACCCTACAACTTCCTGCCCCCTATACACAAAAGCTTTATTTTCTTTTTTCTAATTACCATCACATTATTTTTCCCTCATTACTTACCCATACTCCCCATTTCCTTTTAAATATTTTCTATAAGACAGGGTCTTCCTAAATTATTAAGCTGCCCAGGCTGGGCTTGAACTCATGTTCTTCCTGCCTCTGCCACCCCGAGTGCTGGAATTGTAAGCATACACCACCATGTCCAGCTTGAAGAGTGCTTTTGACAAATATAAAATAAGAATTCTGACTGCCGCGAAGGTATTACATTGTCATGGAGTTGGAGCTGTTTTCTTTCTGCGTGATATAGGAAAAGCTGCTCCCTCCCATGACTGACGCGTCTTAGCCCAGGCTTCCAGTTCCCATGTGAGAAGAGAAAGGGCAAAGGGCTGATGAATGAAGAGGTCGAGGCTGCCTTGGATGCAGATGAGCCTCCAGGTGCTTCTGTTCTCCGAGGTCCTGTCTCCAGCAACTGCCTCCAACCCTCCAACGCTGCCATCCTGCAGGGCTCTGGAGACCCTGAGCTGCCCTATCATTCAAAATGCAAGGAAGCCTTCTGCCCAATAGGCTGGCCACTCTGTCTCCCACAGCCGTGTCACGAAGACCACCTTCCTGGTCCGATACACCCCCACCTGCGCCGTCATGAGCCTGCAGCACTCTTCCTGGGACCTGTTCACATGTGTCCAGCACTGCCCCACCGTTCACGGCCTGGTCTTGGACTAAGCTGACTGGGCTGGATTCTCACCTCACTTTCCAGATGAGGAAACTGAGACCCAGAGAAGTTTCCCGATTCTCTCAAGGTCACAGATGAATCAATGCCAGGCAGGGTCTAGACTCAAGGACTCACATTCCAGTGCCCTTTCTAACCTCTCCCACCCCTTGAATCGAAAAGGGAAGGCTGAGTAGAGAGAGCAAAGGATGGAAAGTGAGTCCAGAGAAGGGCTCCCTGGTCCCTGATGGCCAAGGGTAGGATGTGCTGTCGAGGAACAATGTCTGAGCCTCTACCTGAGTCTCACTAACACGAAACAGCTCTGGGACAACTGTGTTTAAATGAGCAGAAAGGCACTGTCTTCCCAGAAGAGGAGAAAAGGGGGCCACACTCCACAGGCAGATTCCCCCACTGTCAGACCCCACTGTCGGCTTCAAACCCCCCAGGGACTTCTTATCACTCTTGGAACAAGCCTGACTCCCTCCCCAGGCCCGAGGCCCTGCAAACTGACTCCTGGTCACTTCCTTGTGGCTGTCCTCTAACTTGGTCACCTCTGGTGGTCACTCTGTCCACCAAGGAGTGGACGGAGTGACCCGACCTGGGGCTCCTCCCTGTCAGCACTCTGGAGCTTTTCCACCAGCTTGATGGTCCCTTCATCTGGAACGTGCTTTCCTCTGCTCAACTAATGGCCACTTGCTTCTAACCCTTCCGGCCCCTGTTCCGAGTCGAGACGCCTTCTCTGCGTGAAGCAAAATAGACAAGGTTTTACAGGCTGAAACCGACATTGCGATAACGAGCATCTCCTCTGAAACCTGCGTGAAGGCGCCGTCAGCCCCGGGTGGAGGGCTGGGCCTGAGTCCAAGCACGTTTCACCTGCAAAGCTGAGAGTGCCGGGACTTGACCCTGAGTAACACAGCAACCCCTGCTTGCTCAGTGTCTTCTTCGGTTTTCTTGATTATGCTTAAAATCATCTTGCAAAACTATCTATGTATTTGTTTATTCATTTATTATCTTCCTCTCCCTTTCCTTCTTTAGACTGCTAACTCCTTAAGAGAAGGGAATTTGTCATTATCAATATTGGCTAAGAAATAAGTTCCATGCTCAGTTAATATAGGGCACATCATAAAAATTTATTCTTTCTTTTCCTTTTTTTTTTTTATTTTCAGTGTCAGGGATAGACTTAGCACTGAAAGCCTTACACCTGCGAGGCAAGTACTCTGCCACTCAGCTTCATCCCCTGCCCTTTCTGAATTTTTATTTTGAGACAGAGTCTCACTAAGTCACCAACACTGACCTCGAATGTGAGATCCTCCTGCTTCAGCCTCCTGAGCTGCTGAGAGGACAGGTACACACCACCACACCCAGCTAGAAAGATAAATATTTTAAAGAGAAATGTGTTATAATATTTACATCAATAAACATAAAAATATATATATCAGAGGAAACTATAAAGATTTCCCTAACCCAGTAACACAGTCCTTGGATGTCTCTGCAAAAATCCATCTATTCTGAAGTCCTAAGCTTCCGGAATTCTCCCTTTCTGTTTCCAATATCTTCTGAGTCTGTGATGAGTTGATCCTTATCTGATTCCATAGTTTTTTGATTCTGTGATTCCGACATCTTATGGGTCATTCATTAGCACATATTGTGGCTCAGTAACTCAGGCTGGGAGCCAGGGATTCGGGGGAGCTGTCAGGGCACAGGCAAGCACACGGCTGTGTAAGACACACAGTGATGTCTGTCCTTGGGCAGGTGCAGGAGCACAGTGGGCTGCAGGAAGGGAAGAAATGACTGAAATAAATCAGGAAGAAAGGGCATTTCTACCAGACAGGAGGGTGCTGGTGTCAACTATGTTCCAAAGCGAGGGAACAGACAGTGCAAAGGTCCAGGGGTCAGGAGAGAGGGAGAACATAGTCCATCCAGTGGCCTAAAGCAAGCAGGTGCCACTGGGGGCGGCGCGGAAGAGGGGCGGAGTGATGAGCAACGGTGGCCCCAGGACCGGGGACCCAGGGGAGCGTGTCAAGGAGCTTGAACTTTACCTTGAGGGCAAAGGGGAGCCAGGGAAGAGCTTAAGGGGAGAGGGACACGGTCGGTTTGGCAGTTTGGAAAGATGCCTCTGGCTGCAGATGCAGCTCTGGAAGGAGCGGAGGAGAGAAGAGCGAGGGCTGGAGCGAGGACTCAGGTGAGAGAAGACGAGGCCTGAATGGATGGGAGATGGGCCCAGAGACACGGACGCGGGAGGGTGGTTATCCTGCTCGCCTGGGAGCCCCGAGTTCGTGGAGCCTGTTCTGTGTTCAACACCTTGCAAGTCCTTGACACGAAATGCCCACCAATATCACTCTGTGTTGATGACACCCAGCGGTACACCTCCGTCCCTCTTTTGTAAGCCTCAGGCTTGAGAGGCCAAGAGATCCAAAGACAAGAGCAGAGGAGGGAGAAGAGCCCTGGGTGCTGGACTTCTGCCTGCTCATTGGATCCCAGGGTTCTGTGTTTGCTGCTAGTCCTTGGCTAGTTTATGCCTTGGTTGAGAGATTTTCCTCGGTTGAGCAACTCCCCTGTCTACCTTCCTGGCCTTAAACTCTGGCCAGGCAGGATTTGGTCTTCCTGGGACAGGTCAGAGCCAGATTAGGTCCCACAAGGATGTTTGGACCCAACCTGTAACCCACCTGCGCCCCCTCCAGGCCAAGCCAGTCTACTGTCCCTGAGCACTGACAAGAGCTAGTCTTTGAAGACAAAAACTCCCTGGTGTCCCCCCCAGCTACAACAGGTCATCTTCTAAACCACACCAGTGGCAACCTGTGCTTCTGGGTTACACCTGTTTCATGCCAGTGATTCAGTTTTAATTCAGTTTAATTCACTAAATAGCAGCTGAATAACAACTGGCAGGACCCTCGGAGACCCACTTGGGACTTGGAGGAGACAGAGGGACACCAGGGATGTGCCTGGAGCTCTGAGCTGTGGGGTTCATGGTCCAGGGCAGGAGTGCTCTGCCAATGGGAGTTTACAGGACACGGGTTGTACACCTTTGCAGGGCAGCACAAGTGTGGAGAGACCCGGAGAACGGTGACCTTGGGAAAAGAGGAATAGGAAGCTGGGTCAAGGGTGAGAGGCAGACTTTTTATGCCCTTTTGTACCTTTCAAATGTTTACCTGTCACCAATGTACACAACAGCGTCAGTGGAACAAACAATCACAGTTAAGTAAACAATTCAGTGAGCCAGGTGCTTTTGTAAGTCCGTGTCTTTATTTCTGGTGAAATCCCCCTTCCTGGCATCGTAATCCATTTTCCGATGCCATACCAAAATGTCTGAGACAGGGTGACTTACACAGGAAAGAAGGATGTTTGAGTTCATGGATCTGGAGGCTGGGCAGTCCAAGTGCATGGGGCCGGCCTCTGGTGAGAGCCTCCTGCTTTCCCTGTAACATGGCCGAGGGCTTCACAGAAGACGTGGCGAACAAGCCAGAGAACCTTCGGTAACTTATGACTCCACTGAAGTGGGAATGGGTCACATCCATCCGATTCCCCGAAGGTCCCATATCTGCCAAGTTGTGGACCAAGATTCCAACCCAAGACGTGGGAGACACGTTTAAACCACAGCACCTATCTCCCTCCCTCTGGGAAACACACAGCATCCAAGACACAGTGGAATGCCCTCTCCTGGGCGGAGGTCCTGCTGCCTCAGTGGGCTCTCCTCCCTTCGTCCACCTGTACCACCCAGTCTCCACCTACCAGTCCTGCGCAGGCCCTGGAAGCATCCATGACTTCCAACTTGTCTGTGGTTTCAGCCAACAGCAGGGGTCAACAGGGGCTCGAGGGGCAGGGTGAGCAAGAGGCGGGGTGTTCATGCCAGCACTGACCCTTCCCTGTTTTGTCTGAACTTCAGCCGTGGCTCGTTTCTCCTTGGCCTCAGCTTGTCTTGAAGGTCCTCCCTTCCACACTCTGGCAGCACCACTGCTCCTGCCTGTGCCCCGCAGCCTGAGATCCTCAGCCCAGGAACAGTCTTGGCCACCAGGGGACATTTGTCAATGTCTGGGGATACTTATTTTTTGTTATCTGAGGAGGGGATGGTATTGGCTTCTTTGGGCATCAAATAGACTTCAATGCACAGGGCAGCACTCACAGCACAGATCATCAACTCTTCTCTCTTCCCCTAGTATGAGGTTTGAACCCAGGGCCTTTGCACTAAACTGCATCCCCAGCCCTTTTTTATTTTTTATTTTGGGACAGGGTTTTGTTAAGTCATTTAGTTGCCCAGCATGGACTCCTCCTGCCTCTGCCTCCCAAAGGGCTGGGATGACAAGTGAGTAGCATCACACCTGACCCAGAAGCCCTTGTTTGAATCTTTGAGGTTCCAACTGCTCCTCTCCCGGACCTCAGTAGATACCGCGGAGGTCTGAACTCCTGCTGTGCTTTCTGCACAGTGGTGGGGAGGGTCGCTCTGTGTTACAGACTCGCTATTGTCTCCTCTTAATGACACAGAGATAAACAGACCTGCCCCTTCCCTGAAGCTGCCCCAGTTAGAGGACAAACCTTCTGGGTGAGGCCCAGTACTGAGGTCTTGACGGCAGATGTCTGTCACATTCACCACGCAGCCCAGCAATCCGAGGTGGACACAGATTTGCTGCCTGAGCCAACAGAACCTTCAAAACTATCTTTAAGAGATTGGACTCAATGGCTAAACCAGACATGGGAAACTAGGGTGAGGGTCCCAGACAGTTATGCACAGAATGAATGATACGGATGGGGTATGGACAGGAGGCCCAAGGAGAAGGCAGCAGCCAGCCTCCTACTGCTAACTTGGATGCAGAGGTAGAAGACTGCTGTAAGAATCCGAGTAACGCAAGAGCTTTGTGTGCTACCTGGTAGAGGTTAGCATGAAATAAACAGCATCCTCCTCAACTCTCTGGAAGAAGTGAGGGAGGAGAAGCCTCCAAGTGAGGGCTGGGGAAGAGCTCTTCTGTGGACAGAGACTGCTTTGTTCCCTCAGGACTCAATGTCACAATTTGTAAAATGGGGGAAGTACAGGGGAGACGGGCACTTCGCCGAAACTACATCACAGAGCGGCTCACAATGCGTGATAAGATATCATTTGCAAAATCAATCTAAAATTCAAAAAAGGAAAAGGTTGGAGGCTGAGCTCAGGGCCAACCTGAACCACAAAGCGAAACCCTGTCTCAAAAAACCTAAAAAAAAAAGGAAAAGATTAGTCTGCTGAATTATGGTGAAATATGCTCTCCAGGCAGGAGTGGCAGGCAATACATCCTGTTTCCCTGGTGCTTTTCCAGTTTCAGCACGAAAAGTCTCTTGTCCCGAAAACCCCTCAGTCTCCATAAAGCAAGGGAGTTATCTGGCCACACCAGCAGGTCAAATGGTCAGCTGTCCACAATGATTTTGAAGATAAAAATGTTCAATGTAAAATAAGGTGAAAGGGGACAATGTTGAGATTGTAACAAAAAAGTAAGGAAACAAATTTTATATATATGGGGGGGTGGTAGGGTGGGTGGGGCTATGGGAAAAATGAGAATTAAGTTGTATCTTATACTGGTACAAATCCCCATTATGGAGTGCAATCATGATGTGTATATTTAATGTACCAATAAAGATAATTAAAAAAATAATAATAATTTTGAAAATAATAAAGAGCAGACATATGTTGGATTGCTATGATGTGGCAGACATTGTCACTGCTGTACAGACCTCAGAATAAACCGTTTTGGCTGTCTTGACTGAACGAAAACTGGAGCAAAAGACCCAGATATTGACAGGGCCACGTCAGCAATGTTAGCCAGCAGCTGCAGGGCAACAAGGAGGGGTGAGGACTGTGGCAGAAATAGGTGTGAAATACATAGGCTGAGAAGGAGCAGCTAGGAATCGACTCCTGGCACTTGAGATGGGCGCCTAGCCACGGACGATTCCCTCAAGAAAAAACTTCTATGATAAATAGCAACAAATACACTCCAGCTGTATGAAACAAAATACAGCAATGAAAATGAATACACTTCAGCCATGAACAATGTAGAGGAAACTCACAAACTTAAGCACGCACAAAAAAATACGCAGGTATTATTCATTTTCTGTGATGTCTGGCAACCCCCAAACTGACCTGCAGTGTCAGAGGCAGAGGTATGGCTAGAAGGGCTGGGAGGAGAGATTAGAAGGACAAAAGAAAGCTCTTTGGGCTCGATTCCTCATCTGGTGTCAATGACATGGTAGCAATGTCTCTATGACAATTCACTGAACTGGTATCGGGCAGCTGTGGCCACTGCCCCAGGGCTGAGTCTCCCCTCAGGAAGTCTCCACTTACAACAGAAGTTAATCCAGGAGTCACATGAACGCTATCTACCTCCTTCAGCTTTAGAACACACATTTGAATGTTAGAAATTTTTATTATCGTCTCAAGTCAGCCTGGGGAGCAGCTCAGTGCTAGTTTTTGCCTCGCATAGTGGGTTCAATCAATAGCACCAGCTCAAAACACTCTCACATCCACCTGGAGAAGCCCACCTCCAGCCCCGCCCCCGTGCCACCCCCCTGGAAAGTTACCTATGCCACAGAGCAACATCTGACTCCCTCTAGACCCTGAATCTAAGCCCTGACCCTTCAGCAATCCCCCTTGGCCACTAACACCTGTCCCTCCTCTGGAACTTTGCTTCTGCTGAGCCCTCTGCCTGGACTCTTGCTCCTACATTTTCAAAACACCTGCTATAGCTGGGCTTAATAGAGTCTGCCTTTAATCCAGGCCCTGTGGAAGACTAAGGTAGGAGGATACAAGTTCCAGCTCAGCCTACACATCTGGTGACTTAGAGACCCTGGCTCAAAAATAAAAAGAAAAAGGGCTTAGGGTGACTCTCTGTGAGAGCCCTGAGTTTGATCCTCATCACTACTAGGAAATAAAATCCTGCTGCTTCTTGTGATTCAGAGGCGACTGATCCCCCAAGAACCCAGGAGCACAGGAGCTTCTTGGAAGGAGGACAGTTCGTGGCAGAAAGAAGTGCTTTGTCCTTGTGACCTTTGCTTTGCTTATTCACACAAGTTGGTAATTACATCAAAAGTGTCTCCTCAGAGAAGCCTTTCTAGGAAGCGGCTTCCCAGGTTCTTTCCCATCTTGGTGCTGAGATTTCTCTTGTGATAATTCTGTCCTTGGCCTGTTTCTTGTTTTTTCTTTTTTTTTTTTTTTCTCTCATTTGAGTTTATTGTCTCTCTCCACGAGGACAGGAACTTCACCCATCTTGCCTACCACCTAGCACCTAGAGAGCACTGAAAAATATTTGCTGAATGAAGAAAGAAGGAGGAGAGAGGCTGAGGGCAAAGCTCAGGGGTAGAAGGTTTCCACAGTGTGCATAAGGCCCTGGCTTCCATCTCGCACCCCACCCCCCAATAAAAACAAAGGCCTGGCATGGTGGGGCACACCTGCAATCCAGTCCCAGAACGAAGGATGCTGAGGTGGAAGGGTGGCAAGTTCACAGCCAGCCGGGGCTCAGTAGTGAGAACCTGTCTCAAAAAGGAGGGGAGGAGGAGGAAGTGCGAAAAGAGGAAAAGGAGGAGAGGAGGGTGGAAAAGGAGGGGGAAATGGTGTCTGAGGGGACCATCAGGATTCAGCCAGGAGCAGCAAACTCTGATCCACGACTTCTGATCACTGTTCTCCACCCCCTAACTCTGCTGAGACCCAGCAGCCTGAAGACCAGAGGCTGATGGGTCTAGAGAGGGGAAAGCCAGGGTATGACGCAGCAAGTTCGTGCCCTTTACAGATAAGAGATCTGAGACTCAGCAGTCACACGGGGACTGGCCCACGCCAGCCGGGGGCACAGAGTGTGAGTTTAGAATCCAGGTTCCGAATGAAGATTTGACAGAACTTCAGTCAGGAGCACAGCTACAGACCAGCTCATGACTTGCATTCCGAGCGCTTTTATTCTGTCCTCACTTGACTGTGGAAACCACAGCACAGAGAGACTGAGTAACTTATGCAAGGTCGCCCAGCTAGGAAGCAACCAAGCCCCTGGTTCTGATCACTGTTCTCCACCCCCAACTCTGCAGCAGCTCCCAGCCTCATGCCAGACCTCACTCACACTCCAGAGGGGACTCTGAGCTCAAACTCTGACACCTTCAGTGCTCTGGGCAAAGCCAGGTAACTCCCCGAAGCCCCTGAGAGCCAGCGATTCTCTACCTACAAAGAAAAAGAGCAAAAAAGCCCAAGCGTGCAAGGCTGCTGTGAGAAAAAAGTGATAAAAAATAATTATAGGACTTGTACATGATAATACATGATAAAAAATAATTATAGGGCTCCAGGCAAACAGCCTGGGCTATAGAGATACTGACGCTAATGATAGGAGGGATTTATGGTCCTGAGGCCCGGCGATAGGAGCTGGGTCACAAGGGAGATCACAGGCAGAAAACTCCCGCACCCCTTTTGTGGAGAGACGCCCAAGTGTCTCCCTCAAGGCCAGGCAGTGATTTGAGGGGCTCACACAAGGCCACTTCCTCAGGGCCATGGGCCACCATTGGTCACCCATCGGGTCGGGTCTTGAGCCCTTGCTACCACCTCTCCAGACACCCCCTGAGGTTATTGCATTACGGTGACTTGGTTCAATCTTTCATCCTCAGAGCTGGAGGAAGCAGAGAGCAGGAGGTGGGGGAGGGGCAAGACCGGAAGAGACAATGACTTATTCCTCAGTGTCTTGTGGTCACTTGCTGAGGGCCACTTTGTGACTGGGATCAGGGACTCACCTGAGGTCACAGGGGACTCTAGGCAGGGGAGAAGTCCAGGCTGAGCCTGGGTCCTCAGTTCTAAGGCTGTTGATTCCACCACCACAAGCATGTCTAGGCACAGACTCCCAGGCCCGTGTCCCTGGCCCCCAAGCAGCCTTGCACACTGGCACCCAGCAAGCTTTACACTTACTGTTTTCACAAATTAAAAGATTTGTGAAATATAATTCCATAAAAATATTTTTGAAACACAACGGAACAATATGCCCTATGTATAATGTTTTCAATAACAGTATCTAGCTGACAGGATTTGCAAAGATAAAATAAGAAAAAGCTTGTTACTCAGGTCGTTTTAGGATCTCACACTAACAACCCATAAATAGAAGCCCTTGCTCAGTGTTAGCCCCATTTCGAACTATCACCACACCCTCTTGAGGTCCTACTGCAGGCCGACTGGAGCGCCCTCTAGTGTCTATTATTGTCATTGCGCCCCTGTGACTGCAAACGGCCCCTCCGAGCTTGGACTCTCTGAGCTTGGACTCTCCGAGCTTGGACTCTCCGTCCCGAAGAGCTATGTTCTGCTTTTCTTTTGCCTGGGGACTACAGAAAACTATACCAAATCCCACATCACACTAATGGGTCTCAAGGCCAGCTCCTGCTTTGCCATGACAGCTCCTAGAAGGAACACACAGGTCTACACACGTTGGATTCGAGCGTAGCCAGAAACCTGGTCTGGCTTCCCAGATGCTGTCATCCTAACGTTCAAAAATGGTCTCACTGCACAGCTTACAAGCGCTGGCATGATTGACATCGCGTTATCATGGCTTGGCCTCAGCCACCACTTCCCATGTGGCTGGCACCATACAAAGTCAGAGATGTCCATTTTTTCCCTTTAAAAATCTTTAAAATGACCTGTGAGACATACATTGTTTCGTGGCTCCCCCCCACCAAAAAAAAAAAAAAAAAAAAAACAACAATAAGCCTTGGGCATCTTTCCATGTCAATAAATAGAGCTGGGCCGGTAAGTATTTGATTCAAAGGCTGAGAAACTTAAACAGTCCACAGCCCAGGCCCAGGTGAAGATCAATAATAGTTAACGTTTATTGAGTGCTTTTTTATTATTATACACCAGGCCCTACGCTAATTGTTTAACAGGAACTAGCTCACATTTGAACCTGAAGACAATTTTGAGGAAGCTTCTATATTATTATTCAGAGAGAGACCTGAAGCTCAAAGGCAATAGAGCCTGGCTGAGGTCAGACGGTGGGTATTACTGCCCAGGTGAGGATCAAACCCACGTCCCTCTGACCTCAGCAGCATGTCCGGAGCGCCAATGGAGGAGGACCCAGGGATGGTCTTCCAAGTGGGGGAAGGACCAGCTGGCAAAGCCTGAAGCCAGACAGGACAGTGGTGGGGCTGAGGCCACGGAGGAGGTGCTTCTGAGCGGGAGGACTTCCTGGAGGCGATGCCACTGGGACTGTACCTAAGTCTCCAAGCAACAAAGGGGCGCGTTTAACCTTTGGCCCACATCGCATTTCTTCAGCCTCGTCCCACTTCCTTCCTCCTGGGAACCGCTACTTTATTCTTTATCTTTATTTATTGTTACTATTATTCCATATATAAGTGAACAGTGCAATAGTTCGTCTTGCTGTGTCTGGCTTACCTCACTTACAGTAAAGTCCTCCAGGTCCCTCTGTGTTGTGGCAGATGGCAATATCTCTGTCTCTGTCTCTCTCTCTTTATCTCTCTCTGCTTTTAGACATTCTTGCTATGTACCCCTGGTGGACTTCAAATCCTTGATCTTCCTGCCTCAGCCACCCAAATACTTAGAAGATGGGTGTTCTGCTAGTGTCCTATCTTTTTAAAGGTTGGATAATATTTCACTATAAATTCGTACTACAGCTGCTTTAGCCATTCACGCATCCACAGACACTTCAGCTGTTTCCACATTTTGGCCATTGTGAATAATTCTGCAGGGAACGTGACGTTCAGATACTGGTAGAAGGTGGCACCCTTGTTCCTGGATGGTTTTTACATAAGATACACGGTTCAAGTCCTCGATGTGCTGTTCTCTGATTTTCATTCCCTACATAGAATTCCTGAGATAAAGTGTGATACAAAAAAACTATGCTTTTCTTGGTGATACTGGTGATTTTGTATTTTGAGGCAGGAAATTTTTCCTTTCTCAGTTGCCTGGGCTAGACTGGAACTGACTGTCCTCCCACTTCAGCCTCCCAGCTGGGATTACAGATGTGCACGACCACACCGAGCGCCACATATGTCTAAAATGTGTGATTTGATGAGTCAGGATGGATCCCTGCACCCTCAGGGCCATTACCACAATCAAGGGGACAAGTAGGTCTTCTGTCATCCCCAAAAGTTTCCTCGTGTCGCCTCCCAGCCCCACACAACCACGATTTCCTTTCATTACAGATGACTTTACATTCTCTGTCCTTTTATAGAGATGAAACCGTTTAATTTTACCCCTTTGTCTGAATCTTTCACTCCTGCTAACTATTTTGAGATTCATCTATGTCATCCCACATATCCACAGTTTTTTCCTTTTTATTGCTAAGTAGTATTTACATAACAATGTACTGTGGTTGGGTTTATGATCTTCTGACTACCCCTACAGCCATTCTTTGCTTTTTTATGTCCAGTATGTCTTCAATACATTGTAAAAGATATTAAACACAATTATTATAACATGGGCTTTGTGTTAGGGAATGTTCCTTGATTGTAAAAGTTGCTGATTTGTTCTACGCATGTTTAAGGTAGGCTCAGGGAAGCCACGATTATTAGCAGGCTAGGTGTATTAAATGTATTTTGGCTTATGATATTTTTAGCATAGATTGGTTTGTTGGGACATAACCCTTTGGGAAGTCTAAAAGCATCCACTGGTCACAGTTCTTTGACTCATGTCCTCCCACCATCACCAATTTTTGCCTATTACAATGATAGCTTCTGAAAAGCATTCGTGTGCATAACTTTGAGTGGATGAATGCTTTCATTACTCTTGGGTAAATATCTAGGCATATAATTGTTGGGTCATATAAGTGTATGTTTAACTTTTTAAGAAACTGTAAATTAATTTCTGAAGTAATTGTACGATGAGCATTCCTGCCAGCCAGTGTGAGCCCTCGGGCTGCCAGGCCAGCATTTTGGATGGCAGCCATGCCTGGCACACCTGGTGTTTCTACCTGTGGATATTGGCAAAGGGCTTCTTGGACTTCCTGAGTCTCACTTTTCTCATGTGTAAAATGGGGATGATCATCTCAGCTTTAGAAGGTAAAGGAGACAGTGAGCCAGCCTCATGCAGCATGTTGTGGAGGGACACGGTAGGTTTTGTGGGAGGTGGCCGTTCTATCACAGTTGAACCCTAGCCATCCCATGAAAGGGCAACTTCCCTTTGAGTGTCCCCAACTACCTAGTACAAAGTTGTTTCCTCTACTTGGTAGGCAGTGCTGGTAGCCAGCAGGAGTAAGAAGAGTGGCACTGATTGGGCACTGTGGTAAGTGCTTCTGCATATTTAACCCTCGCCAACCCTCGTGACTTAGTAGTTATTTTCCTTCTGTGTTACAACTGGGAAACATGATCTGTCACTGGCCGAGGTCACATGGCAACTAAATGAGGGTGCTGGGACTTAAATCCAAGTCTGTTTGATCTGAGGTCCAGGAATCTCACCAAGGGAGTGATTGGCTCAAGGCTGGTGCAGGGGCCCAATCACAAAAGTCCCTCCTGATGCTCTGGGTCATCTTTAGTTCCAAGCACAGAATTTGCAGCACGGATCGGGCGTGTGTGATGTAGAAAGAGAACCAATAGACACCAACAGCTGACACTTTCGGGCAGGGGAATGCTGGCCCCGTAAGGGACTCAAGAAGCCTCCACACTTCCTGCCTGCCTAATGAACCAAGTTTTAAAACATTCTGGAATACTCTCACTTCCTAAATTTGCTGTGAAGAATTCTCCTACTCACTGCCACCAGCATATTGCAAAACCTGACCTAGGACATAAACGAGGCACATTTTTAGGGCCAGGTGTGTAGCTCAGTGCAGAGCACTTGACTCAGGTATGAGACCCTCAGTTCTATTCCCATACAAGAACAAGTAAAGTTGCACAGAAAGCAGTTTTATTTTTGTCTCCCCGAGTCCTTTTCAAAATATATTCAGCAGAGAAATATCTTCCTTTCCAGTGAATGAAAATTTATCCCCAATACTCTTCTGCTCACTCTCAGCAAACAATTGGATTGAAAACACCTTCTTAATTTAGAAATTAGAATGTGCAGTCAGATGCACCTCTCCTCTGAAATCCCCGCAACTCTTTCCACAGCCTCAGGAATCCATATCCAGCCCCAGCACCTGCTGCCTCCCCGCCCTGCTCCAGTAGCCCCAGGAGACAAGGCCCAGGCTGAGCCCTTGCAGGTGCCCTCTGCAGACAGTGGTCTCCGGGAAACTCGAGTGCCTTTCCCTAAGGCCTTGGCATGCCCACTATCTCTGGCTCCTTTACCAGGTGGCTGGCCACATGTGTCTCGATCTCTACATGTCCCTGCCTCATCAGATCCGGGCCCCACTTAGGAGTCGCACACTTAGCTCCCCACATAGAACCTTCCGCACACAGGAAGCCCTTCCTCCCCTCCCTCCTAGGAGATGTCCACCAAAGAAGCCTGACTCCTTCTCACCCTAAGAGATCTGTGGATAAAAATGAAGGCAATGTCAGGTGTGGTGGCACCCACCTGTAATCCTGGCAGGTGAAAGGCTGAGGCAGGAGAATCTTGGTGAGTTAAAGGACAGCCTGGGCTACTTAGTGAGTTCAAGGCCAACCTGAACTACATAGAGGAAACTTGTCTCAAAAAATAAATAAATTAAAAAACGAGGAAAGGCCTGGCATAGTGGTGCACATTTGTAATCCTCACTCCTCAAGAGGCTCAGTTAGGAGTACTGAAATTTCATGGCCAGCCTAGAACTCGTCTCAGAAGGAATGTGTGTGTATACACACGTGTTTACATATGTATATGTATACAGGGTTGAGGATGTAGTTCAGTGGTAGAATGCTTCCCTAGCATCCCCAAGCCAGGATGAATCCTTACACAGCAGTAGGAGAGGTGATGACAAATTTAGGTTTAGAATCCTCATGAGAAGAACAGCACTTGTGAGCTGTGGACTGTACTCTTGAAAACTGTAACTGGTGTCAAAGAGGAGCTATTCATAGCAACAATGTACGAGTCACATCCTTGGGCCTAAGTTTTCCCGTACCTTGGATGGGACAACAGCATTTACCTGCTGGAGTTTTTGGGCTGTAGTGAGTGACCTGGTGAAGTTACGCACCGGGTCCGACACGTGAGAATTCCACAATCACAGACCTGCAAGCTCTTTGCTGTGTGGCTAGTTCATACGGGCTTGGCCCTCTGGGTATTTTCTCATCTGTCAAATGGTAGTTGGAAGAGCCTCCCCTCCATGCATCTGTGGGGTTTGTTGCATGAATATTTGTAAAGTGCCAGGCAGTGTGTTAGGGACTAGGCTGGGTGTTATTACTATAACAGAAGGTGGAGTGAGAGCTTAGGCCGGTACTGATGGAGCAAAGGCCGGAAGATCTCCACTCCATCTCGTCCCGTTTTGGAAAAGCTTCAGCCGGCTGGAATCCAAGGCCCCTGGAGACTGCGAGGACGTTCTGTCCTTCCAAGTGGCCGCAGTAACTCACACTGGGAAATCAGTGTGTGACCGCAAAGACACAGCTGGCCGCTTTGCTCTTCTGAGAAACTGAGCCAGGGAGTGCTTCCATCTCTGCACTGAGAGCTGGCTGGTTCTCCTCCAGGTCCTGGTTCCAGGGCTGGCACCCTGAGAAATAGGAGTCTGGCACCCTAAGGCACGCCAGGCCCAGGGGTCACAAGTTTCACATGACCCTCTGATCGAGGCCCAGTATCTCTGGTACTTGCCAAGCTTCCTCCAGCCACGCTGGGCTCCAGACCACTGGTTGGGCAACCCATGACCTCAGACTGGGTCAGACCACCAGCTAAGAACAGTGCAAGAGACAGGACGTCTTGTCCTTCACAATCTCACCATCCAGAGTGTGGGTCCTCCCCACCCCAGTCCACAACCCCACTTCATCCCCTGCCATTTTATTGACTTATTTTGTAACTTTGAGTGAGTTCCTTCACTTCTCTGAGTTCCAGCTTTCCCTGGCACATGGACTAACAAGTGCCCCCAACTCCCAGGGCTGCTGTGAGACTCAGGAATCGAGTGCCAAGGCAGCCACACCCAGGTGGACGGCGCTCAGTAAGGAGCAATTATCCTTGTGAACGGAGGCACCAGACTGCAAATGAAACATGGTTTGTGAGGTCCTGGGTTCAGCACCAAGAAAACAAAAACCAAACTGTAGGATGGGGAAGAGCGTGACCCTGGGAGCTTACTGCTTGGTTTTGAAGCCAGCCTCTCCTGGCACCTTCCCTCTGGCCACAGGTAACCTCTCCGAGCCTGTTTTATTCTTGTAAGATGAAAACCATCACAATAGGGTTGTAAGACTTCAGTCAGGCTCCATGCATTTAAAGCAATGCCTGGCCCATAGTAATCAAGTAATAGCCATTAACTTTTTTATTTTTTATTTTTTTGACACAGGTGCTCGCTTTGTAGTTCATGCTGGCCCTGAGTTCACTATGTAGCCAAGTGAGCTTCAAATTCACAGCAATCCTCCTGCTTCTCCCTCCTAAGTGCTGGGATTACAGGTGTGAGCTACCACATCTGGCACTGTGATATATGGTACTGATTGGTGGTGGGTGTGAGTCACCACATCCAGCACTGTTGTATGTGGATACCAGGGAATGAACTAGGGACCTTGTGCTTGCAAGGCAGGGACTGGAACTACTGAGCTAAATCCCTGGCCCCCAACCATTTCTTTCTTGTTTTTATTAGCACATATTGGCAGGATCAGATGATTATATTCATTGTGGGGAGCTGTTACACATACATAACACATCTTAATTCTGTTTATGTTCCCTTCCTCTCCCTCCATCTCTTGGATCCCTTCCCATTTACAAAAAAAATCTATCTCTCTGTTTCCTATCATAAGCCATTTCTAATCAGCCACCTGACCAGGTCATTTAGTCAAGGTAGAGTAGAGTTAGTGAGATCAGGGCTTTTGATGGGACCCTGGGGAGCCACACTCCTGCACACCGACATGTATCCAATGCTTCCTGAGCCACCATTTGTACCCATGTAACAACGAGGCCCCTAGTAATAGCTTCCTGCTCATCTGGAGTAACAAGATAGTCCAGGCTCATCTCATATATTTCCTGATATAGATCTGGAATCTGCCATTTCTTCAAGAAGTATTTTTTTTTTTTTTTTTTGGTACAAGGGATCAAACTCAGGGTCTTTTATTTGTCAGGCAGGGGTAGTGCTACTCAGATACAGCCTGATCCTAGAAGTTCTTTAATTTTTCATCGAAAATGAAATTTCAAAACTATTTGGGTGCAAGGCATACTCATTGTCACTGGATTGGTCATTGTTTCCAGGCTTTTTTGACGGGTAGAATAGGAGATAGATTGATATATACACACAAACTAAATAGATTGATTTGTGTATGTGCAGACATATGTGTACATAGGTGTATGTGCAGAGATATGCTAAATAGCCTTCTGTTACCATGATAAAATACCTTGAGAAAATCCACTTAAAGGAGGAAAGATTTATTGTGGCTCATGGCTTGAGATTGCAGTGTGTGGTCACCTGGCTCCATAACCACAGGCCAGTGGTGAGCAGCACATCATAGGAGTGTGTGGCAGAGAAGGCTACTTACATCATGGCAGCCAGAAAGCAAAGGAGGGGTGCTAAAGACAAGACACACCCACATTGGCCAATTTCTTCCTAATCAACCCTCCTCCCCATCTCCCAAATTCATACCATCAAACTATGAATCCATCGATGGATTAATCTACTGTTGAGATCAAAGACTTTATGATCTAATCACCTCCTGCCTCAGAACACTGCTGCTTTGGGGATCAACCCTTCCACATGAGAGCCTTTGCAGGACCTTCCAGATCCAAACAGGTATACACATTTGGTTTTTTTTTTTGTTTTGTTTTTTTTTTTGAGACAGGGTCTCGCCTTGTGGTTCAGGCTGGCCCTCAGCTCAGCCTCAAACTCACATCACAATCCTCCTGCCTCTGCCTCCCGAGCGCTGGGACTACAGGCGTGAGCCACTACGCCCGGCACTGTGGTATGTGGTACTGGTTGCTGCTGGGTGTGGGTCTCCACACCCAGTATTGTTATGTGGTTACCGGGGAATCGAACCCGGGTCCTTGCGCCTGTGAGACAGGCGCCGGAACCACTGAGCTAACTCCCCGGCCCTACACATTTGTTTTTTAAAAAAATCTCTTGGGGGCCAGGGATGTAGCTCAGTGGTTCCAGTGTCTGCCTTACAAGCACAAGTTCCCAAATTTGATCACATACCACAGTGCCAGGCACATCTATAATCCCAGCACTCACAAGAGAGGCAGGAGGCTTCCCTGGGCTACATAGTGAGTTCAGGGCCAACCAGAACTACAAAGTGAGACCCTGTCTCAAAATCCCAATGTAAATAACCTCTATGGGAGGTCTACTTATGGGGCCACCTTACCAGCTACCCAGCACACCACACGGTCCTCAGGCAGGTGATTGGACACACCTCCCTAGGCTGTGTGACCTAACCCACTCAGCCCCATCTGGATTTGGCAAATCCCCACTCCGTGTTACCTGCTCTTTTCAAGCTCTCCACATGCTTCCCTGTAAACACACGCTGCAGTTTAGGTTCTTACCTCTCTCTCTGGTCAATCTCTTCTGCTTCTACTGCAGAGACAGCCATGGCACACAAGCTTTGCAGCTGCTGATCTGACTTGCTTGTTTTCCAGAGTTCATGAAAACTTTTTGCAGCTAATCTTGGAGTAAATGTCTCTGGGGTTTTCTCTCTGCTTTCACAGGGGATTTGGGAAGATCCAAATTTACACCAATGACCACAGCCTTGCTTGTCTCAGAACCCTCAGACTGCTCCCGTGTTCACAGGTGGGGAAATGCATTTCATGGCTCCGGTCTGGGAGCCACAGAGGTGCCCATGGGACTCCACGCACTCTATGGAGAAGATGCCCACCACGGGGGCCTCTCCCTGGTGTGGCCAACCAGCACCTCGCAAGATTCAGGTGTTGACAGTTCAACAAGATAGTCCACGCACAGAGCGCATCTCCTTACCAGTGAAAAGTGTCCAATAACTGGTGACTGTTAGCGTAGGATTTTATGGTTGAAGAAAAAAGGGTTATAAAGGCAAATCATTGCCCCAAAGTAACACAGCTGGTTAGTGACACAAAGAAGATTTAGACTCAGGCTGTCTGAACAGAGGCAATTTTCTTCTCCACCCCGGCTCCTCACATGGGGACGGTGTTATCCCCTGGGGGATGTGAGGCCCCCATCTGCAGACATGTTCAGTTTGCATGACTGTGGACATGGCGTGTTACTGTTATTTATTGAGTCAAGGCAACGTGTGCCATTAAATAGCCTACGGTGTCCAGGACAACATGCTCCCCACAATGAAGACCTGTCCAGGTCCAGATGTGAATTAATGCTCAGGTTGGAAAACTATGCCTCACACCATCATGCCATCCTGAACCAGCCTTACCTGAGAATCAGTGCTAAGGCTGAGCCCAGGAAACTGTCTGAGCTCACAGTCACAGCCCTGAAACACAGCTCAGGCCTTTCTACCCTTCTCCAGCAGATACTAAACAGCAAGCACTCTGTCTGTCTGTCTGTCTCTCTCCCTCCTTCTCTCTCTTCTCAGTGTTTCTGCTCAAGAATGGGTTGATCATCAGCCATATAATCAGGCATTTCCTGACAATCCATCAGAATTCTACATACACCATTCTACTCAGGGCTCCTCAGGAGCCTCTTACCTCAGGACATAGTCCCATTTTACACACAGAAAAACTAATCTTTTCAAATTGTTCTCAGCTTGCTACTTCTGAGTGTCCAAGGAAGAAAAGAAGACAGAAATTCAAATCCCTGCTCTGTCACTTAGTTGTCAGGTGACTGTGTGTAATTTTTTGTCCTCCTTTTATTGTGTTTCCCAGCCAGTTAAAAAGGGGGAGGGGTGTGGCACACACCAACTGCCTATAGCACCTCAAAGGTAAAGTAAACTTCGGGACTATGGCGTCTTAGACTTGAATTCAAATCCAGCTCTTTCACAGGGTATGTTGAGCCCACAGGCAAGTGACTTCCTCTTTCTGGATTTTAGCATCCTCTGATGTAAATGAGTTCCCTGGCCTGCTGTTCACAAGGCTGCTGTAAGCATAACTGAGATAATACAAGCACAGTGCCTGATGTATACAATTGCTCACAAAGCAGAAACTTTCTGTTGTTTACCTGAGACCTTTCCAACTCTGTGATAACTCAGTTCTCCCAAATGTATCACTAGGAAGTAGGAGAAACAGTAACCCTCAAGGCCAAGTTCTTCTGCTGTCAGCATCTAGGATTGCAACCTGGGTTCTGTGAGTCACCGTAGGTTCCGGGTTCATGGTAACAAGATGGTTTTATCCCAATATCTGGCACAGCACAGTTTGGACAAGGTCATCCCTTGCCCTTTGCCCAAACCGCTGCCATTTATTAAACATCTATTTCCAGTCTACCATAGGGAAAGAGTTTCCTCTTGTGAACCCATTTAATCACCTCTTTGCTCAAGGATCTAACAACTTTGGAACTTCATGACCCCAGAGCAGGAAACAGGATCTAGAATAGCAATCACATTACAGATGAGGAAACTGAGCCCCAGGAGTTTGAGTTATTTGGCCAAAGTCACACAGTTGAGATTAAAATGATCTAATTTGGGGCTGGGAATGTAGCTCAGTGATAGAGAACTCGCCTAGCATTAAGGAAGCCCTGGATTGAATTTCAGTACAAATCAATCAGACAGACACATGCCAGTCGGCTAAATAACGCTCCCTTTCAAATGTTCTAATATTACCCTTTGGAATTTGTGGATATCTTACTGTACATGGTAAAAGAGATATTGTACATGTGATGAAGGATCTTGAGATGGAGAGATTATCCAGGTGGGCTGATGTCATTTCAAGCACTCTTACAGGAGAGAGACAGGAGGCCCAGAGTCAGTGGTGGCTGTGACAACAGAAGCAAGAGTCTGAAGTGACTTTAGGAAGGGTCTAAGAACCAAGGCATTCAAGTGGCCTCTGCAAGCTGAAAAAAAGCACAAGAATGAAGTCCCAAAAGTCCCTAGAAAGAATGCAGTCACACTCACACCATGATTACAGGATTCTGAACTGTAGGAGAATACATTTTTGTTGTTTGTAATTTGTTACAGCATCAATTAAAAAACCCCTAATACCTAAAGGAAGAAAAATTAAATCAGGATGCTCCAATGTGCATTTCGGATAAAAAGCCCTTTAAATCTTGTATGTTCCAAATTTTGCTTCAGACGTTTGTATTTAAAAAGAAATTGTTGTTTACATGACATTTGAATTGGGCGTTCTGTATTTTTTCAGGCAACTTTAAGAATGGTAAACATGACACCAGAAGTCAAAACTCACGACTCCCAGGACACCATCACACTCCTACCTTACATCCAGGCTGGGAACTGGCAGAACTATGATGTTCTTGTGACTCCTCTGGATCATTTCCCGGGTCCCTGGGACTCTCATTTTCCCCAGAGGAGAGAGCTCACCCCTGTGGTTCTGAAGTTCTGGACCACCAGAATCTCTCTAGGAAAGGTCTGGCATCTTTGTCTGAAGGAAAGACCTAGATTTGTCTCAAAATTTCAGGTGCACAAAATATGCCTGGCAGGTGCTAAAGGACAAGGTGTGGAGACTAGGTGTTCATCTTTTTCAAACTGCCCCTGTCTTCATGACCCGGCAGGAAACAGGATCCAGAATAACAACCACGTTACAGATGTGTGAACTGAGCCCCAGGAAGAATGGAGACCTGCGAACAAAACTGATATACCCTGTCTGGCAATTTCTCTCTTTGGAGCGATGAGAGCTGCTGGTAGCTGTGGTGGAGGAATTCTGGAATGCTGATCCCGATGTTTGACGCCCTAGGCAAACTGCACAGATATGAAGATGTGATGAAATAAGAAAACTGCATAAACGTGCAGGTTTAATGAGATAACTGATGCGAAACACCTGGTACAGGCAATATATCCTCGGAAAACGGTCTCTTCTATCTTCCTTTTACTAGTCTGTTTCCCCGCTCTATTAAGGCTCCTCTCTCTCCCAGAAAGGTGCCACAGTGCGGAAATATCCGCCAGGTGGCGACAGAGCGCCAGGCACAAAGCTAGCTGACACACATGCGCACTCCTACGCGGCGCTCCGCCTTCCCACGCCCCGTGCGTCACTTCCGGCGTGAAGGGCCGGGCCGGCCGGGCTGGGAGTGCGGGTCGTCTCTGCGAGCGCTGCCAGACTAGGCTTCCGCCGCCGGTTGACCCGCGCTCCGCCCCGCAGCCGGGCCGGTGAGTGCCCACGAGCCCGTGCGTCCCCCCTAGGGGCTGAAAAAAGGGACCTTTAGTGGGAGGGATCGCCGGAAGTAGGGGCAAGAGGAGCGGGAGACCCCAGGAAATGGGGACACCTGGGGAGGGGGTGACGACCGGAAGTAGGGAGTCTCAGAAGGTTGTCAACTAGATGCGGGGTCTCTGAAGCTCCAGGAGAGAGAGATGGCTTTCTGGCATCTAGTTGTTGGGGGTTGGGGAGGAGAATGATGTTCCACAAAATGATGGGCTGTAGGTGGGAGAGATTCCTGGCTACACCCTGGTGACAAATGATGTTTGCATCCTGTCCACCCATCAGGTCATTCACCAGACTTAACCGAGCCACACTGCTCCACCTGAGCCCCAGGTGGAGGGTAGAGATTGTGAGCCCAGGGTGGGGCTTGACACTTCCTCTCTGCCTCACTAGGTTTGTACCCTTGAGCACATCTCTTAACCTGGTTTTGCTGAGAGCTGCTGTGTGCCGGCCACTGGGGGTAGCAGTGGCCATGGCGTGCAAGTTCTCTGCCCTCCTGGAATTCACATTCCAGGGGACATTCTAGACTCCTCCGATGTAAAGTGGAAACAGTAATGATCCACTCACCAAATAGTGTGAAGATTAATGAGGACCTGTGGATGTAGTGCAGTCGGAGAGCATTTATTTGCCTAGCATGTTCAGTGCCCTGGATTCTGTTCCTAGCACCAGAAAGGGAAAAAAAAAAAAAAAAATGAAATGCTCAAGTATATCTTAGCTGTTTTCATCATCCCATTATATGTAAACTTCATAAGACAAAGAATTACTATTGTATCCCTAATGCCCAGGAGCACAGTGCCTGACAAGTATAATTGGTGAGCAGTAATTATTTGATAAGTAAGTGGATGATGAAGCTGACTCTGAGGAGCTTTATGTAAACACTTGTGACATGGCCTGCATTTCTAAAAAGAAGAATAGGACTCCTCCCAATGCTGTGGGAACTGGAAAGGAATCACTGAGGAAGTCCAGGAAGGCTTGGAGGAGGTGACAGGTGGGCCTTGAAGGGGATGAGTTGTTTGGTTGACAACAAACAAGGAAAGGAAGTTGCAGGCAGAAGGTATCAGAGACACAAGGTGTTCCAAGAGCAATAGGTCATCAGCTTGTCTGGACTGGTGGGGAGAGGAGGGTGTGGAGACAGGAGAGGAGCTTCAGGCAGGATTATAGCGATCTGCTGGTGCCTGCCATGGAAACAGCACTTGGATGGGGCCTAGGAAGCCAGGGTTGTTTCATTTCTTGCTGCCCAGCTTACCTCTGCCAAGCATGTTAAACTCATTTGACAGATGTTAATGGACTGCAGACTGCCTGATAACCATGTTGGGTGTTGAATATATGGTGATGACCAAGACCAGCTATCTCCCCAAACTGCCTACAGACAGTGACAGCAGAGTGGGAGAACTGCTATGCCAGAGTCGGGTAGGGGAACGGGGCAGGGTCACTAACATGGTCTGCTTGAGCCACCGCTATCTCTCCACCAGGATCACTACAGTAGCCTCTGTGTCTGTGTGCTCACAGTCCATACTAAAGGTAGCATGTAACATAGGCTTTTAAAATACAAGTCACATTCTGTTCTATTCAGAGCCCTCCACACTCCCCCTCAGAGTAAAAGCGAAGTTCCTGTCGGCTTGCAAAGCCCTGACCATGGCCCCTGAATTCATCTGCTCGTGTTCCCTCTTTGGCTGTAGCTATGCTGGCCTCCCTTCAGAGGAGCCAAGCATGTTCTCCACGGAGCAGCACTGCACTGGATCTTCATGCAGATAGTATGGCCTGCTCCTCCACTTCCCGTTTGAGCTCAGAAGTCATGTAGTGAGGCCTTCCCTAGTTACCCTGTTTCAAATTACAAGCCACTCTCATGCACTCCACCCCATTCTCTCCTTTGAATCTCTCCAAAGCACCACCTTGTAGTGCACACAGTTTACTGTGCTCATGGCCTTATCTGTCTTCCCTGGAGTCTAAGCTCCATGGAGGCAGGAGTCCTTCACTTCTGTATGCCCAGGTGGCCTGGTCCAGGGCTCAGTAGTTGTGGGATGAATGATGTGGCAGCTAATTGAGACTTCACTGTGAATCGTGGGTCCTAGGGGAAGAGCATGCCTGCAGGAGACCGGGGTGTGCCTGGGATAAGAACACACCTGTGGGAGGAAGTAAGGCTGTGCGTGGACTTTAGATTTGGAGGAAGCGACCTGCTTGGTCACTCGCTGCAGCAGTGGCAGAGCCAAGTGCAGTCAGGACCTCACAGGTATGTGTAATCCTGTGGACAAGGGCTGGGCTCAGGAAGTGGGCATGCTGTCACCTTGTTCTTAGATACCTCAGATATCTCTTTTTGCTTTCATTCAGTAGTGTGTAATTCAGATTTTCCAGGACGCAGACAGGCTGATCTAGACACTGGGCCTGCAGTGCAGTTCATCGGCGGCAATGCCTACAGTAGGTCAGGAGGAAAGGAGCAGGAGAAGCCGGCAGAGTCTCCATACCATGGTGCCAATCCCACTAAGTAGGTACTGGCTGGAAATTTCCAAGAGCAGATGAACAAGGGAGAGTCCTCGGCCGAAGCTGCCTGTTAAAGGAGCCTTTGTTTCATGTAGTTGTGGGCTGAGCGTGGTCTGTGGAAGGAGTGGCATCCACTGAATGTCCCCAGAGGGACAGCAGTGAGGGCCCTTTGTCAGTTACGTTGGTCCAGCAGTAGATCTAACCAGTGCATTTTCACAGTGACCACGATAAATTACACGAGTACATGTGAGCTGAGGTCACAGAACTGTGGAAAAGTGCTTGTCTCGCATGCCCAAGACCCTGGAGCTGATCTCTAGCACTGCTGAAAAGTAAAGAAATAAACTTAAAAATTCAAATAGTGTAGTAAAGTTTCTCTCACACATTAAACGTCTAGCTGCCTGACTTTGTTCTCTAGAGGTAACCATTAGTAACAGTTGCTTATATTTCTCTGTAGAAATTTCCTCTGTATTCATATATATATGTATACACATGTATATATACATGTGTATACATATATACGTATATATAATATGCTTGTTTTCTGTACACTGTTCTGCAACCTCTTCCTTAATATGTCAGCTTATAAAATCTAGTAATTCCTTTCCATAACTGCACAGTACCCCAGCCCAGTGGGATGCTAGTTTTTTATTTTATTTTTTGAGGCAAGGTTTCCATATGTAGTTCAGGCTGGCCTTGAACTCACTACGTAGCCCCTGCAGGCCTTGAACTTCTGGCAGTCCTCCTGCCTCAGCCTCCCAAGTGCTGAGATTACAGGCACCAGCCTTTGTTTTATTTATTTACTTATTTATTTTTGTGGCACTGAGGATCAAACTCAGGACCTTGTGCTTGCGAAGCAGGCACTGGCTAAATCCCTGGTGCTAGTCTTTTGATGTGTAATTATTTCCAAGTAGAGCATGGTCATGTTGGGCTGTCATCAAAGCAGCCTGAGAGACTGAGGCAGGAGGATCATAGGTTCAAGCCCAGCCTGCTAAGTTACAACTCAGAGGACTCTGTCTCCAGATCGATAGAATGGAGGATGTGGCTCAGTGCAAAGACCCTGGGGTCAGTCCCTAGGACCTGCCCACTGCCGTTCTAGTAACAGATCATCATAATACTGGCAATGGATATATCTATATTTTGCACATACATATATGTTGTAGTAATGGAACTACTGATGTGATTTTAAATTTTGTGGATACTGACAAACTGTTTTCATGAAAGGCATGTCAGTTTATACTGCCACTGGTATTTCAGGATTCCTGGTCTTTATTTTTGCCGATCTGAATCTCAGAGTTGTTTGAATTCACATGTATTTAATGATAGGTGAGTAAGGCTGAACTCTTACTCATACACTGACTCCGAAGGCTACAGTGTTTGCTAAGGAACATGCCTGTTCAGCCAGAGCTGGAGATGGGGGCTTCAGGAAGATTCTGTCACCATCTACCCAGGGTTGGACAGTTCAAATCTGGCTCATTCCCTTCAAGAATCCTGAGGCCCCTCGGGTCTGACAGAAATGTTGCTGTCCCCTGGTCCTGCCATCCTGGGGTCTGAAAGCAGCAGGGCTGAGCTTCCTTAACTTCATCTTAGGTTTTTGTGTCAGCAGGGACCCTGGTGGCTAATGTCAGAAGAAAGTGACTCTCTGCGAACCAGCCCTTCCGTGGCCTCGCTCTCAGAAAATGAGCTGCCACCACCCCCTGAGCCTCCTGGCTATGTGTGCTCACTGACCGAAGACCTGGTCACCAAAGCCCGGGAAGAGCTGCAGGAGAAGCCAGAGTGGAGACTCCGGGATGTGCAGGCCCTCCGCGACATGGTGCGGAAGGAGTACCCCAACCTGAGCACATCCCTGGACGACGCCTTCCTGTTGCGCTTCCTGCGTGCCCGCAAATTTGATTATGACCGGGCCCTGCAGCTGCTGGTCAACTACCACAGCTGCAGGAGAAGCTGGCCGGAAGTCTTTAGTAACCTGAGGCCGTCAGCCCTGAAAGATGTCCTCAGCTCGGGATTCCTCACTGTGCTGCCCCACACAGACCCCAGGGGCTGCCACGTCCTCTGCATCCGCCCAGGTATTTTCCTAGACTGCTCTACAGTGTGTGCATAGTCCCTCTTCCCCCTTCCTTGTGTTAGCTGAGCCTTTTTTGGGTGCATATGGCAGAAACCTACTCCAGCCCCATCCAAGGTGACAGAGGTGTCTCCTCCATGTAGACCGGCTTTGCTTCCTGTGTGCACAAAGTTAAATCTGGTGCCTCTCAAAGTAATTTCTGCTTAACTTCCCTGGGTGCCGATTCCAGATTTCCAGAGGAGAGAATCTGATGGACTGAGGAATCTGCCCTGATCATTGGATGCAGCCACAGCCCCTGTGCGGGCTGAGGCTCAGATATCAGTCAACAAGAGGTGTAGCTCAGCAACAGCACTCGTCTAGTGTGCATGAGGCCCTGGGTTTGAGGGCCAGCTCTGCGAAAACCAGAAACTAAAAATACATCAGTGGGAGAGAGCATAGATGGGGCAGAGCCTGAAAAAGTGGCTACTGCGTTTCTCTACCTTCTCCTTCCTGTCCTCTGTGTTGTTAAGCCCCTACAGGATTCACCTTGAATTTTCTTGTGGTAGTAGAGGTTAAACCCTGGGCCTTAGATATTCTAGGCAGTTTATCTGCCATGGAGGTACTTCTCTAGCCCTCCAAAGAATTTGTTGATGTTTTTGGTTTTTGTACTTGGGATCTTGTGCTTCTGAGGAAGGCAACTGGAATCACTAAGCTAAATCTTTGGCCCTCGTTTGTTGACTTTAGCTTTAATGATAGTAATGAAGATACCTTCCCTTGTTTTCCCTCCTTCCATCCTTCCTTCTTTTCTTTGTTTTTGAAGTTTGTTTTATTTCATGTTGTACAAAAAAATGAGTATAACCAAACATAAACTAGTGGGCTGAGGATTTAGCTTAGTGGTTCCACACCTGCCTTGCAAGTGCAAGGTCCCAAATTCGATCCCTGGTTCAATCTCCAGGAACCACGTACAACAATGCCGGGCATGGTGACTCATGCCCACCAGCAATCAATACCACTACCACAGTGCTGGGCATGGTGGCTCACGCCTATAATCCCAGCACTTGGGAGACAGAGGCAGGAGGACTGCTGTGAGTTCCAGGCTCGCCTGGCCTACATAGTAAGCTCAGGGTCAGCCTGAACTACAAAGCGAGACCCTGTCTCAGGAAAAAAAAAGCCAACAAAAAAAACATAAACTAGTGGTTTATACCACTAGTTATCTATATTAATTATATCAATATATATCTATATTATTATTCAGGTAGTAGAAAATAAGCAGCAGGTTAGAGACTGAGAAAGAGATAAAACCAAAAACACCTTTCTGTCCCTTGTATTCTTCTTTCTTTGGCACAGCAGGGGAAATGTCCTGCCACCTTCACACAAAGAGCATTTAGTAAGTGTAGCTGGGAGTGGTGGCACAGACCTATAATCCCAGCCCTCTGGGAGGCTGAAGCAGGGAGAGGGCAATTTCAAGCCTAGCCTCAATAACTTATGAACTTAATGAGACCCTATTTCAAAATAAAAAAGGGATAGGGACATAGCTTACTACAAAGGGCCTTGGTCCAATGCCTAGTACTGTGAAACTTTTTAAAATAAAAATATACACATACAGTAAGTATGGTGGTGTGGTGGTACCCGGCCGGGCATGGTGATACCCCAGACTTGAGTCTGAATCCTGTACCCTCCCTGGATGCCAAGTGCATTATCAGTGAAGGAGCGTTCTCCACCTCACCCACGCCACCACATCTCCCAGAGCTCAGGGAAACCGGAAGAGGACTGCCGTGTTCTTGGGGAGTGGGCCGGAAATGAGAACACACTGGAGCCCTGGTGCATACAGGCAGTTCTTGAAGGGACGCATGTCCAAGTGACACCTCGGCATGCTTCCCCCTGCCCACAAGCCCCACTTCACTCTTTCCTGTAGTCATTCACCTAACTCCTCTCAGAGACTGGGCCGTTCCCTTCAGCTTTTATCCCTTCACCGGTTTTCCTGCTGTGGTAGGCACTTTCTGAAGTTGGGGGTGTTTATTTTAGAAGAAGTATTACAGTGCAGATTTCAGGGTAGCAGGAGACCTGCAAACCAGCCAGCAGGCTTTCCTGCTGCTGTGTGCCCAGCTCATGAGAATGTTTCGTAACCGCAGATGTTACCATACCGGTTGCAGCCCTATGTGTGCGGTGAGTTTCGCCTGTCTGCGCCCCTCCCCCTGACTCAGCCTCTTGGCAAAAGCCTATACACAAAGTTTTGTTCGCACCTGTGTTTTGGCTTTGCCTCTTCATAAGCTCTTTGGAGATGCATGTGACTGAAAGGGATGTCATCTAGTTACACAGAGGCAGGTTCAGCCCTGCGGAGGTCGCAGATCTGTTGTTCCTCCCAAACAGAATGTGAGGAAAGTCTCTATCTCTTAAATCAGCCACAACCTCCAAAGAGCTAATTGGCGATGACATTAAATGGTAGGCTGGCACAGTTTTTAAACAAAGATGGGGACGTGGTGCTGCAGGTGGAATACAAATCCTTCCCCCTGAGCTACATCCCCAACCCATTTTTTATTTTGAGAAAAGGCCTCTTTGAGTCACTGTGTTCCCCGGGATGGCCTCAAACTGATCATTCTCCAGCCTCAGGGGTTATGGGCATGTACCACACTTGGTGAGGACAAGATTTTTGATACAAATTGTACACATATTACATACCCTGTTGACAGCAAACCTGCAAAGTTTTATCTAAGAAAAAAGCACACAGAGCTTGGTGGGATGATGGTCTTGGAAGGTCAGGGGTGTGGCTGAGTCATAGAGCTTACCTAGCACGGAGTGGAAATCTACACTGACCCCAGTGCAGGCTCATTCTCCAGCCAGTTCTGGACTCTGAGCCTCGCCACTATTAACAAGGAGGAGAGATCTTCCCTTCCCAAGAGCCAAGGTCCCAGAACTGAGTCCCTGTGGCTCTGCGTGACCTGGTGTGGCTTGAATCACACACTTGGGGCGGTCACACCAGGTTGCCAGTCTCCCAGCACTTTGCTACCTGGGATCAGGAGATACCTGGGGCCACAAGCATAGATTTCCACAAAAGTAGGTATCACTTTCCTGTTCTGTTTATGAGGAGATGGAGCTCAGAGTAAGGAAGCCACCTCCCACGGTCCCATGGCCAGTAAGGTGCAGATCCCCAGTTGTGTCTGACTTCAGGCTTTTCACCTGGACACGCAGTTGCATTTCTGTTTTCAGATGTGCTCCTGGGTGGGGCATTAGGAAACATCAGTTTCAGCGCAGGTCCGTGACCACAAGAATATCTTGACTTGTCCATCTTGAAACAGCAGTCATAGAAGATAAATCTTTGCCTGATCTCTTGTTTGTATTCATTTCTGTAACATCCTGTCCATGTTTTATGACCTTAGATAGATGGATACCGAGCAACTATCCAATTACCGAAAACATCCGAGCCATATACTTGACATTAGAAAAACTCATTCAGTCTGAAGAAACCCAGGTGAATGGAATTGTAATTCTTGCAGACTACAAAGGAGTGAGCTTATCAAAAGCATCTCATTTTGGCCCTTTCATAGCCAAAAAGGTGATTGGCATCCTCCAGGTATGGCCCTGCTTGCTGTGTGCCTGTTCTGTGCTCACTTTGCGTCCCCCAGGGTCCTGTTCGACTAGTGCACGTCTCGCCGATTAGACCACGCCCCCACGTCCCAGTCTGCAGTGGGAAACCACCTACAGTCCTGTTTACCCTGGATCCTCAGGGTCTCCAGGCATTTTCTAGGCAAGATTGGCTTTTGACAAGAGTCCAAAAAATAAGCAAAGGCTTTTTTTTTCTCTTTTTTGGTGGGGGAGGGAGCAGGAGACAAAGGAAAAATTCTTGTAAAAACTGAAATTGAGAAATTGTGCTTCTACCCGAGCTGTGGAGCCTTTCCTGCTGACCTACAACGTTTTGTGCTGTGCAACTATTTTGGAGAGAAGCTTCACACCTCATTTTTCACAGTTCAGAGCCCAAATTCTGAACTGAGAACCATAAAATTCCTTACATACTTGGATTTAACAGTTTGTAAAACACGGTTGCGAGCCTGGGATTTAGCTCAGTGGTTCTGGTGCCTGTCTTGCAAGTGCAAGAGCCCGGGTTCAATCCCTGGAAACCACAAACAACAGTGCTAGGCATAGAGAATCACACCCACCAGCAATCAGTACCACGTACCACAATGCCAGGCATGGTGGCTCACGCCTGTAATCCTAGCACGTGGGAGGCAGAGACAGGAGGATTGCTGTGAGTTCAAGGCTGAGCTCAGGACCAGCCTGAACTACAAAGTGAGACCCTGTCTCAAAAAAAACCCTCAAAAACCACAGTTGCAATTATTATAACCCCTCCGTCCTTCAGTGATTCTCCCCGGTTAGGCAAAGCAAGACTTCATTTTGGTTTTTTTTTTGGTGGTGATCCTGGAGATTGAATTTGAATCCAAGCCCTTACTCTGCTGCCACTGAGCCACATCCCCAGCTCTTTCTTTCTTCTTTCTTTTTTTAATTTTTAGAGAAGTTCTTCTTGATTTGCCTATTCTTGCCTTGAACTTGTGACCCTTCTGTCTCAGCCCTTCCAGTACCTGGGATTTACAGGTGTGTGTAACACACCCGGCTCATTTTCTTGCAGCCAAGTGTAACAGCTGTAGCAGATTGAGATTCCTTGTTTATTTTAACCCATTCCCTGAGCGCTTCCTCTTCAGAACTGTGGGGCACCAGGGATAAACAGCGGGCTTTAGTGAGTCCCATCGTGTGTAAGTCCCTGCTGTACACCAGGCTTATTATTGAAAGAAATCAAGGCCACATTCAGACATCACTGTAAACCTCATTCTCAGCTCTGAGCAGTACTCTGGCTGTCCTCAGCTTTTACTGCCTTTTTGGACAGGGCTATGGTTGAACTCACTTGGTGGGGGAGTGCTCTGTCGCTGGACTAGTCACAGAGCTCTACTCCAGCTTGCTCCTCTGTTTTGTTCTCCCAGCTGAATCCATCAGTGTTAGGATAGACTTTGGATCAGTGTTTTCCTAAAGCTCCAGAGTGAAACAGGTTTGAGAAATGCAGGATGGTGTGGCCCATCCTGGTGAAATTCAGGGTAAACATCCATGTGTTAAAGGCTGCATCTGGATTGCAGCTACCCTCTGATTGTGTTTACTCTGCTTCTCAAACTCAATCTGCCCCCTGGAAACCCTTTATTCACATTACATGAACACTCAGAAATATATGTAGGGCAGCACTGACCTGCATGGTCCGGTATTTCCAGATCCATCCACATAGACTCAGACTAATTCTACAAGAGGAGCACCTCACTACCTGTTTCCCAACTCTGAGCCGGTCTTGGCTCCCAGGGGAGGTTTCCCTAAGGCTTGTTTTCCTGTTTGGCATCGATGCAGGGTAAATTTGAGGACCCTTGAGAGTCAGGCCAGACTGACGTTGGGGCTGGATGTGAAGCTGAATGGGGAAGCAAGCTGTGGAAAGGACAGTGTCACACACCAGGTGTTCTAAGCCCCCTTTTCCTTCTGCCCACAGGACGGTTTCCCCATTCGGATAAAAGCGGTCCACGTAGTAAATGAACCTCGAATATTTAAAGGTATTTTTGCCATCATAAAACCATTTCTGAAAGAGAAAATAGCAAACAGAGTAAGTGATAATCCTTTTGACTTCAGATTTTTTTTTTCTTCCCTTGATTTATTCAGTTGTGATGACTTGTGCTTAATTATTTTTACCCTGGAACTAATTTGGAATGTACAGAGTTACAGGTAAATATAAATGAGTGATCCTACTTATTGAGGGTAAGATCAAAGCTGTAAATATAAAAATGTTTACCAAGACAGGGAACAAACAGGAGTTTTGTCCTAAGTGCCTCTCTGTACTGTAATCATTTAAACTTGGTCTCCTGGCATAGGCATTGTGAAGCAACAGGGCGTTGTATGTGTAAGATATGGAGACAGGAGGAGCACACATAATGGTCATTTCTTACAAGAAAACGTTGGGGTTTAAAAATGCTGTTTTGTAAATGATATTTTAAGGCCAAGCAGGAAGAATGCTTGAACCCGGGAGTTTGAGGCCACCTTTGGCAACATAGGAAGACCCCGTCTCAAAAAGAAACATGCACAAAAAGGTGTTGCAGCCTTTCCACTTACTTTGTACGCTGTCTTATTGTGAAAGTCTGTGGAGCAATTCAAGGCTTAAGAGCTATGTGGGATTTCAGCTCAATTCTGAATTCAGAGGCTAAGTGACAATTTGAAAGCCATGAGAGCCCTTCTCACAGATCCTTGGGTACTGCACAGTGGTTTTCCCTCCTTCAGCTTAAGAACACCGCAGTCACTCCAAAGACTGTATCTTCACAGTCAGATGTTTTTCAAAAGGGAAGTATTTAGGGCCAGGGATTTAGCTCAGTGGTTCCAGCATCTGCCTCACAAGCGCAAAGTCCCAAGTTTGATCCCCAGTACCACATACCATACCGCTGGGCATGATGGCTCACGTGCACAACCCCAGGACTCAGGAGGCAGAGGCAGGAGGATTGCTGTAAGTTTGAGAGTTGCCTAAGCTACAAAGTGAGCTCAGGGCCAGCCTGAACTACAAAGCGAGACCCTGTCTCAAAAAAAAAAAAAAAAAGAATTATTTACCAAGAATCTTAAATTGCAGAGAAGAAACTTTAAAATCCAGATCTGCATTTCAGACCCTTTCCCTGGAGATTTGAGCACCTCAGCAGAGATCTGTGGTTTTCACATTTCCTTAAGCTCTTTCATTTCTTTTTTTCTCTTTCTTTCTTTTTTTCTTTGTACTAGGATTAAACCCAGGGGCCTCTAACACTAAACTACATCCTTAGTGTTCCCCCTTCCCTCTTTTTTAAATTTTTATTTTCAGACATTTTTGTTTTAAATTTTATTTTATTGTGGTCTTGCTAAATAATGCGGGCTGGGCTCAAACTTGTCATACCCCTATGTTAGCCTCCTAGAATGCTAGGATTACAAACATGGCTATCCCTACATACTTTTCTATGTTTTTTTTAGGTTTTTTTGAGACAGGGTCTTGCTTTTTTGTTCAGGCTGGCCCTGAGCTCAGCCTCAAACTCACATCACAGCAATCCTCCTGTCTCTGCCTCCCGAGTGCTGGGATTACAGGCGTGAGCCACCACGCCCGGCACTGTGGTATGTGGTACTGGTTGCTGCTGGGTGTGAGTCTCCACACCCAGTATGGTATATGGTTAACCGGGATCGAACCCAGGCCCTTGCGCTTGCAAGACTGGCGCCGGAACCACTGAGCTAACCCCCCGGCCCCCTTTTCTATGTTTTAAGGCAAGGTCTTGCTAATTTTCCAGGCTGGCCTTGAATTTGCCTTTGAATTTTCTCCTGCCTTGGCCTCCATCCAAGTTGCTAGGATTACAGGTGTGCGCCACTGTGCCCAGTGCTCCTTAAGTAATTCTGATCCACAAATAGGTTTGAGAACTGTTAATTTAGTGGCCTCCCTCCATGGGTATGCACTTATGTTGGTTCTTAAAGATGCTGTTTGGAACTTTTGCCAGAGCAACCTTTGTACAGATGTGTGGTTCATTTGTTCCCTTGTATGTTCACTCATTCATTCCAAACCATTTATCGATCAGCTACTATGTACAAGATGGACAAAATAGGCTGAAATCCCTGCCTCTGATGAGCTTATATTCTAAAGGGACACATAGACAATGGAGTATTATGTTATGGGCTATTAGAATGTGATCAGTGCCTCAGAGAAAAAATAAAGCAAATAAAGGGAATAGTAAGTATAAAAGGTGGAGAAAAGGCTGCAGTGTACAAAGGGTGGTGAGAGGTGGTGGCATTGAGAAGTTGACACTTGAGCAAAGTGTTGAGAGGTGAGAAAGTGAGCCGCATGGGCAACTGGGAGACCAGCACAGCATGACCGGGCGGTGGGACATGCCCAGTGTGCCAGGGGAGCCACTAGGAGGTTGGCGCCTCATCCCAGCAGGGGGACTGGTCAGAGGAGGAGGCAGGAAAGTAATGGGGCCCTTTTGTGATGGGCCTTGTAGTTCATGCTCCAGACTCGGCCTTTTGTGAGAAGGCTGTGTGGGGAGGTCATAAATAGGGCAGGGACATGACCTGAGTTTAAGTGACAGTGAGACAAGAGTAAGGGCAAGAAGGCCAGGTTCGGGGCTGATATGGGACCTGCAGGATGTGATGGCAGCATGGCACAACTAAAGTGGCAGTGGAATGGGTGGATGCGGGATATATTCGGAAGGTCCAGACAACAGGGTGTCTCATACAAGGAAAAGAGTATTAAGGACGCACAAGCTCTGGGGAGTTGAGGGTGTGAAAGGGCAGAATTACTGTCAAGCCTTCTTCACTCAACATGTATGTATCTGAGCACCTACCACAAAGGGGACGGCTGCACTGCTGACTTAACCAGCGTCACGTGTCTGTCTGTATTTCCTTTCAGTTCTTCCTCCATGGGTCTGACCTGAACTCTCTCCACACAAACCTCCCCAGAAGCATTCTCCCCAAGGAGTACGGGGGCACAGCTGGAGAGCTGGACACCGCCACCTGGCACGCGGTGCTCCTGGCTTCTGAGGAAGACTTCGTAAAAGAGTTCTGCCAACCTGAGCCCGCTTGTGACAGCATCTTGGGCCAAGTGCAGCTGCCCGACGGGCTAACTTCGGATGTGCAGTGTGATGACTCTGTGCGGGCCGTGAAATCCCAGCTGTATTCCTGCTATTAGCCAGGCCTGGGAGGTGCACAGGTTTAAACCCTCTCCTTTCCTCTTTGGAGACTCACAAGAACTTAAGTGCCAAGTCCTCAGTCTTGCTCCTTGTAATGAAACAGTAACATAGAGAACAGCCTGAAGAGTTTTGAGGGACAGGCGATTGCAGGAGGACTTTGGTCACTTGGATTATCCCCAGGATATGTGAAGACAATTCCAGTATGATTCCCAAACATTTGCACTCGCCATTTGCAACCATTAAGCGGAGGATAATAGCTTGTGGTTCTTCCTCAGAAGCGAGAAAAGTCAGCACCAAAGTTGCTATGATCCCACTTTCCTGAAGAAAACCAGATTGGCCAGCCAGGTACTCATCTGCAGGAGTCTAGCCAGACCTACAGAGTGGCCACACGTGAGGTTGGGCAGAGGTGGTCTGTGTCTTTCATGGGAACCTGAACTGTATACCTCTTGCTCATCAGGAATCTTCAACCCCAGGCCTGGCGCCATTTGCCATCACTGGGTTTGGGAAGCATCAGGTTACAGGCACCACTCCCTGATCAAATCCGGGAGCCTGAGGATCAAAGCACCCTGGAATTCACTGGCCAAATCTTGCAATAGAAACTTTATCCGCAGACCTATAAAGCCTTAGTCCTGGTTCTCAATGGAATCATACAGGGTCCTGACAGTATCTGATTTGCTTAGTGTAAAATAGCAGAGGTTGGGCTTGTCTAGCTAAGGGGAATCTGGCCTAAGAATTCGAGACCTGAGCTCCAGATGTGTGTGGACCAAACATGGGCCACTGGGGGCCTCAACTTTCTCGTCTGTAAAATGAGGCCGAGAGAAGTTCGGTTTTCTGACTGGATGGATGACTGTATTCAGATAGTTGGGTCCTGGTGTCTTATGGTACACACAGGCCTTTCTATGAAGAAGTGTCACCATTTAGCCCGGCCTCTAAAGAAAGTAGTATGTGCGGCAGGCATGGTGGCACACAGCTGCAGCCCTAGCATTCTGGGAGGCTAAGGCAGAAAGAGCAGAGCTTATTCAAGCACTGGAAGGCAACTCAGTGACTTAGTGACACTCTGTCTCAAAAAGTGCTGGAGAGCCAGGTATTCTGGCGTACACCTGTAATCCCAGGAGGAGGCAGGGGCGTCACTGTTCAGTGCTTGCCTGGGCTACATAGTGAGTTCAAGGTGAATCTGAACTACACAATGAGGGCCTGGGAAAACAGCCAAAAATAAGAAGGGCAGAGGACATAGCTCAGTGCAAAGGCCCTTGGTTCAATCTCCAGTACCACCACAACCAAAACAAGTATGTGCATTCTGGAACTCAATGACACTGATTTCCTTTTTCCTTTATCTAGTGGTGGTTCAACTTTAAGAGAATAGCTTTTGCCTGTAATCTCAGACACCAAGGAAGTTGAGGCAAGAGAGGGTAAAGCTGAGCCCAGCGTGGAATGCATCGTGAGACCCTGTCTTAAAAAAAAGACTGTACTGGCCAGGCCTGTAGGTGAGCTGACTTGGATTTTGTATGAATTCCTTCATCCCTGAGACACTAGCAGTATAATGTAAATCTGATTACCTGGTCATAATACTTGGCTTATTTAATTCATCTTGGGACATGCACACGAGGGCAGGTTATTGCCGGGTCACCTGTGGGGCCCTGCGCTCCCACACCTTTGGAGTTTCATCAGCCTAAATGGTAGTTCTCTGTCTGAGCACTTTAGACCCTCCCTGTCGAGACTTTAGCCTTACCTAACCCACGCACCATATTAGGTGGTTCATCTGGTGGCTTTCAACCTATTTCCTTTCATATTCATTCTTGTGACTATGGAGTTAAGTAGTGACGAGCGCTACTGGGTGTGCGTGTATCTTCTCTGCCCAGTTAGACTGTGCAGCGAGACAGGCTGCTCGTCAGAGAAAACACCCTGGAACTCAAAGCTCAGTCTGTGCTACTTAGCTGTTCATCTTCACAGCAATTTAAAAACATCTTAGCAAGTTTTCAGTGGAAATTTATTTCCCTCATTAATTCCATGGATAGTTCTTTGCACCATAGATACTGAGTGACCCTGGGTATATCTTGCTGGGCCCGAACTGCCAAACTGCATGGCCCTCACTGCCCTCAGATCTAACAGTGATGGGACTGGTAATGCTGAAAGGACACGAGGGGGATGCTGAAGCAGACATTCAGAACCCAGCAGTCCAGATGGAAGAACTGGTGAGAGGGAGAGAGAAGACACAACCAAACAAAAACTGGACAAAACAAGGGATCAAGGATTCAGCCCTACTGTGTAACAGAATTAGAACCTACATCGCGTGCCTGGCCAGTTGCCTTGGTCTGTGTGACAACACAGGGACGGCCAGGCATATGTGAAGCCTGTCAGAGACCAGAAAGGTGCAGGGCATGGTGCCATTTGGGAGGCTGAGGGCCATCAAAAGTGGAACCCAGCCTGGAAAACTTAGAAGACCCTGTCTGAAAATAACAAGGGCTGGGGATATACCTGTGTTGGTCCCTCTGGGTCCAATCCTCATTATAGGGAGAAAAGAAAAACAAAAGAAAACCAGAAAGTATGTTGCTCATCTCCCTGGTTTTTCTGGATGGACCCAGAAAGAGTGGTTTGTTTGAGCTTCTGAGAGAAGCCAGCCTGAGTTGGTCTGCCCGGGAGATGCTGTGCTTTATTTCTGCTCCAGAGACAGATCAAATAGTCTTGTACCTCAGCAGGTTTGGACCCAGCTGTGAACCAGGACCTCCCTGGTGCAGACCAAGACAGGGTGCCATGTCAAGCAGCGGGGCTTCTGTGAGCCATGCTTAGTAGTAGGGAGATCCCTTGTGGGGCCAACAAGCAAACACTGAAAACGGGAGAGATTTCCATAGAGAAAATGTTACAGGTGTTTCACAAACACTGGGAAATGAACTTTTCTCTGCATTCATAGTACTGTACTGGAAAGAAAGAAAAAGCAGTAGTATGTTAGAGAATTGAGTGCCAGCTTTATCCTCTCTAGAATGAATGGCCTTGAGTGAACCCCAGAATCTGGTGACGAAGGGGACCACCTATCCACTGAACCTTCTGTCCCTGGCATCTAATTGGTTTTATTGCCACAGGTACACTGTACTCAAGAGGTTTTTTCCTCCGTGTGACTTCGGGTCCGACAGTGTTGGGAACTCAAGTTTCCAAATCAGTATGATCTTAAGTACATAGGGATTTCCTTCCTCCTCTTCCCCTATCCCTTTACCTAGAATCCTGGAAAACTGTGCCTCATTCTAGACACCCTCTCTTCTACCTTCACGGGGAGAAGCGAGTGAAATCTAATTCAGCAGTCAGAAATGCAACCCTGCCTTCGCATCTTGACTTTCCTGGAGGTTTTTTTGTTTCTTTGTTTTGAGACAGGGTCTCACTTTGTAGTTCAGGCTGAGCTCAGCCTCAAACTCACATCAGAGCAATCCTCCTGCCTCTGCTTCCCGAGTGCTGGGATTACAGGTGTGAGTCTCCACACTCAGTATTGTTGTATGTGGTTACCGGGCATTGAACCCTGAACCCAGGCCCTTGCACTTGCAAGACAGGTGCTGGAACCACTCAGCTAAATCCCCGGCCCCCTCCTGTTTGTTTTTTAGTAAACGTGGCTTGAGATTGCTCACACTTCATTCTGCTTTCCGGAGGAATCATTTGACTCAGGCTTACCAGATACAGTTCTTCCAGAAAGAGCTGGGCTGACAGGAAACACTTGCCTTGAGTTCCTGTGCACTCCTGGCCTTGAGTGGACAGTTCCTGTAAATGTCATCTCAACCTCTGAGCAGTCATGAGATTATTTTTCCATTTGAGCAGCAAAAGCTATCCTGCAGTGGCATTGTTACCTCATTTAAAACTTGTTGGCTTTTTTCAGGTTTTCCTTTGAAACCTTTTAGAGAATAAGATGTCAGCTAAGCTCACGTAAGTGTAGCTGTCCCGTGAGAGGCAGTGGAGCCTCCAAACATGTAGATTGCTCAGGAGAGATATCAGTCCTGGTAACAGCTCTCAGCCTTGGGATCTGTTGGCTTTGTACAAGTCCTTTTTGCTCTCCTGACTCAGAAATGGTGTGCTAGAAAAGATGATACTAACCTCAGATAGATAGCCTCCTTCACAGGAATGAACTGGCTTTATGAGAAGGGCCAGTCTATTAGCTGGTCACAGAATCACACTGGGCAGCACATTTAGGCAGAACGCCCACTGTTTTGGACAGTGTCTTTGCTCCCTGGTGTGTCAGGTAGGAACCTGTGTAAGTGAAATACTTGAAACTTCTCTGTGGCCACAAGTGTCTGCCACCACACCACCACTCTGATGGGGTGGGAGCTGGGCTAATTTCCTGACCAGTCTGGGGCACCACTTCAGCCACTGGTCACATTCCTCGCTTCAAACTGAAATTCAGTTTGGCTTTGAGTATAGGGACATGGTGGTAGATTCATCTACTTCAGTATTTGTTTTGACCAAATGTTTATTTTTCTAGTGCATTTTCTAAGTCAAAGTGGTGAAAATATGTAACTTTAGTATGCATGTCTGGGTCTTAATAAAAATCCCCCTAAGGTCGAGTATGTGTGGAATTCTCTTGTGACAATGACAATTTGGGTAGATTCTGGTGGGCAGAGCCTCCCTCTCAGTGTGGGCTGACCACGTGCACTGAGGTTAGGCCGGGAGAATAGAGACTGCTACATTTAGTAGAAGAAATTTGTAGTTTTCAGTTCTGGGGGCCAGAGATGCCTGTGCCTACTGGCCTCAAATCCTTCCAGCTCCCAAGTGCTCCTGCAGATGAGCACGTGGGTTAACTACCACAGCAGATAATCTCATTTACCCTTCATGAAGCAGCATTATTGTGCACTTTGGGCAAAATGAAGCACAGAAGCATGAAGTGGCCTGGCCAGGAATACACAGCCAGCCAGCAGCGGAGCTGGCGCACAAAGCTTGGGTGAGTGGAGCCTGTGTCATTCAGGAGGGCCCGCTGGCAGTTCCAGGGGGTGCACATCTCTTACTCCCCCATCAAACAGCCCACTGAGAGAACAGGGAAGAAAATAGGAGTGATTTCAAGAAAGCAAGAAAGTTCTGTTCTCTCCTGGAAATATAATGCAGCAGTTCTTTCTGAGACCCAGGTTAAACGTGAACATTTTATTCCAGAAGCACTGTAAGAAGTCCAGACTCCTTAAGGGGTTTTGGGTGTGGATTGGCCAGCTCTGGCATGCCAAGTCGTCTTTCCCTGCTGTCTCTGTTTATAAAGGGGCAAACACTCAGCCCCAGGGCAGGTAGCAGCTGGATCCCCAGTGTCTGGCATGTGGTGAAGCAGCTAAGACACTCCAACACAGGACCCAGGCTTACTCTTAACCTCTGATGGCACAACTGGGAAGTCCTTCCACTGCAGCAAAACTCTAGGCCAGCCTTTCCTGAGGAGGCTGTGGAGCTGAAGCCCAGTCTCTTTCTCACTTTGGAAAATGAGAGCCAACTCCAGTCCTTCCCACACAGGGAACCTCTTCATCACATTCCAGGTCTGGGGCTCCCAGTCAATGGCAGGAAGTGCCACATTTCTGCACGTGAAGCTGGTGAAGAGGGCCGGGGATGCACTGCAGTGGGAGAGTGTGTACTAAGCATGCACACAGAGTGCCTTAGATATCATCCTTAGCACTGAATAATGTTCGTGGTAACATCCTCTAGGGTAGCAGTACTGGGGATGGAACTCTGGACCTTTGCAATAAGCTACACTTCCCAGCCCTTTATTCTTACTTTCCTGTGATTTCAGTCCTATACAGACCCCAAAACAAGGTCTGTTTGAGAAAAAACTCAAGCCATAGGTTTGTCTTTATGCTTTGCCACTTCCTGGGTTACGCTGGACAAAGTAGGAGCCTCAGGCACATCCAATTACTGGTACACATACAACACACACACACACAGAGAGAGAGAGAGAGAGAGAGAGAGGAGAGCTATTTGGCTTCTGTTAATTACTCTTCAAGTGTAGCTTGAATCACCCAGCAGTAATCAGGACACCACTAAGGAGGCTGATGGATTTGGTGCCTAGCAACAGGATGCACAAAACAACACAACAGGAGTAGAGATAAGCAGTTCTTGTTAGCATAAGCCTGGCATCTGCTATCAATCTATGCAAAGTAAATTCAGGATGTTATCTAAATACTTTAACTTGATGTGTAAAAAGAAAAATACAGAGATCTGAAATGGCAGAAAAGGTGTCCTGCTTCCAGTGAGACCTGAGTCATGGTCTGATCAGAATATCAAAAGCTATAATGATAGCCAAGTTCATGGCTGTTCTTTGGCAATATCCTTGCTCATCAAGTTTTATTTCCCAGCTGAGTACCTTAAAAGACTAATCTAGAAAGTGAACTAATCCAATGTGGGCCCACTAGCTTTCTCAGAGTTGTAACTAGGACAGGGTGGCAGTCACTGTGGTCTTTGATGAGTACCTAGAGCATGCTACTGACCCACGAGCCAGAGCCCTCAATCGGCAGTCTTAGGGAAAAGACAAGCCTATCCCTAGTGATGAAAAACACCAGGTGATTCATCTGGAATGAAACGACACCTTGAAATGCAATGATTCCAAATATCTCCCTGCTGTGAAGTGTGACTTGGACTTATTCAAAATGTTGGCACTATTTGTATTTGTGTATCATTCATCACTCACATGGATAATCCTGTTGAGTCAGTGAACAAATGCATTTCCTATTACCAGGCAGAACTAACCTTCTTAAGAGATGACCAACCAAAGGAGAGACCACGCCCCCATTTTGAAAAATAATTTCTTACTTCAAATTAACATCGGAGTTCATGACAAAAAAGTAAAAAACTTTATTGGACTTTTGTTACATTATTTTACAGGTTAGTACTGCTTTTATTTTCAATTATATAAGGTGGAAAGAACTGGAATTTTCTGACATTTAAGACCTTTAGTCCTCTTACTGTAGCTTCCCTGCCTTGAAGGAAAGTAGGATTTCTTTGCCCCAAATCTTTTGCAACTTTATCTCAGCATGAAAACTGGCTAGAAGCCAATGCAGCAAAGACCAGTGCTTCCAATGATTCACACAGAGCCCTCCTTCCCCACCTCTAATCTCCACTCGTCTTTGTTCTGTAAGGACACCTCTAATGCAGCCTCCATCAACTTCTGAGCATTACTGACCTGAGTATCATCCTGCCTTGTACTGACCTACTCTGAGACTGGCAGCTACTGTCAGAGCGCTTAAAGTGGGTTAAGCATTTTTCATACTACTATATTTTTTAAACAGTCTTTTGTATAAGGTACTGAGCCACAGAGATGTAGAGCCATTTATCCAGGATTGCAAAGCACAATATATACTCGGTATCAGCTGACCAGTTTTTTGAGACCGGGTCTCACTTTGTAGTTCAGGCTGGTCCTGAACTCAGCCTCAAACTCAGCAATCCTCCTGCCTCTGCCTTCCAAGTGCCGGGATTACAGGCATGAGCCACCACACCCGGTATAGTGGTATGTGGTACTGATTGCTGGTGTGCATGAGTCACCATGCCCAGCATAACAGTGGTTATATGGTTACTGGGGATAGAATCCAGACCTCACGCTTCCAAGGCAGGTGCCAGAACCACTGAGCTAAATCCCTGGCTGTTAGCTGAGCAGCAGTTTAACAGCTAGAAAATAGCACAGCTGGGATGCAAATTCAAGAGGTCTATTAACCCACTACCCTATTAACGATTCTTAAGGGACCACCTTCCTGTCTGTAACACAACCTGGGCTTCTTGCTTCCCATCTAAATATAGTGGATCCTTGAGTTACAATTGGTCTGACATACAAACACCATGGGTTATAACTGGAATTTTAGTTTTAACTTACAAAGTCTTGAGTTACAACCTGGATGGTTGTACTTGTGCTTCCAGATGGTCTCAGACACAGATTTAATCTTTCGAGTTCTGGAAGGAATATTAATTACATCCTTTCCTAAGTGAGGTTAACTGAGAAATTCTGGACCAATGTCCAGATCTGTCTGGAACAAAATGTGACCTAAAATAAGGAGACTTTGAAGGCAAGTAATCAACTTGAGTTATAAGACTCAGGCCTTGGGGTGAACTAGTTTGTAAGCTAGGAATCCACAATAGGTGGAACCACGATCTACCGGATGATTAAATCACATCACTGAAGAAATCAGCCTCTCCCCTGTATCTAGTTAGTTGCCAGTATTAAAATTCTAATTACCAAGTTGCTCTCAGCTGCCAATTTCTCCCCTACTTCTCAGTTTCAAATCTCAGAATCATCTCTCTATATCCAGCCACTTTCTAGCAACCAGTAACATGACATTATCTATTCATGTCACTGAGTATGTTTCCTACAACCCCCAACAAGGTGCAAGCTCTCACCGGGGGTTATAAAGCCCTCACCGCTTGATCCCCCCATGGTCCCCTTATCCCTCCTTGGCTTTATTAGCAAGTTACTCTGACTACCCTTCAGCAGTGTCACCTCACTGTCTCACTTCTCTCGTAGCTGACTCTTTCCTGGTTTAAATAAATGGCACTTTCTTCAGGCAGTTGATCGTGACACCTTCTACCAGGTACTTCTCTTGAGTTCTCTGCAGTTTTGATATCACAGCGCTGATTTACCAGATTATAAACACCCATCAGCTTATTTGCACTCCCTTCTAAATTAGGTCCAAATGACAAAGTGTCTCACCTGTACTCCAGAACATACAGAATCTGGAGCAGAAAAATCAGTGAATTTTTGGAAGAATTGTTTTTATTCTCTCTCTTATTTTTACTTATTGAGACAGGTCTATATAACCCAGGCTGGGCTCACGTCACTGTACATCCCAAGTTGGTCCCAAACTTGCCTTAGTTTACTAAGTGCTGGGGTTGCAGGGGGCGCCCTTTTCCCCAACTTACTGCATCTTGTTCTAGGCTGCCTCTCAGGAAATGCTTCTTGTCAGTGCTTTGTCTTTCATCTTCCAAAGTCTTACCAGAGAAGATATTTAGGATGATTTTTTAAAAATGATTTCAAGACTTGGCTTCCTTCAAAGTTTTAGAAGGAAGAGAAGCATCCTAGCTAGACAGCAAATAAACGTGTGACTGCCCCAAAATAATGAATGTCTGCTACTTCAAAAAGTTGTTAAAGAGGGGCTAGGGATTTAGCTCAGTGGTTCTGGTGTTTGCCTGGCAAGCACATAGTCTGGAGTTCATACCACGTACCACAATGCAGGTATGGTGGCTCATGCCTGTAATCCCAGCACTCGGGAGGCAGAGGCAGGAGGACTGCTGAGTTCGAGGCTAACTTGGGCTACATAGAAGTTTGGGGCCAGCCTAAACTACAAACCAAGAACCTGTCTCAAAAAAAAAAAAAGTTGTTAAAGAAAAGGCCTTAAAAGCTTAATATCTTTCTATTTTAATCAAATACTTTTAGGGTAAATATAGTAAGTTTACATGCGCTTTACTTTTACATACTCATAACAAAAAGATTACATATACACTGCAGTATTTTCCCAACTGAATGTTCATTTTAATCAACCTTACAAAGCATTTACTGAAATTAACATTATCTGGCAAAGCCACAGACTTGTATCAAGCAGCATTAACGTTGTAATATTAAAAAAAGTAAATAAAGAAACTCAAGATGTAGAAGCAGTAGCCTTATCAGCATCCACTCTTCTGGAGAAGAACTCACCAACATAATCCTTGCCCAAGAACTGTAACACTACAGCTCTGAAGAGTCTGCTCACTAGACAGTGTGCTTACATCACACAGTAAAGACCTTCACATAGGAAAATGTCATATAAATGCATTGTGTTTGCTTTTTAAGGAAACTTCAATAGAAATATATTAACCATAGCTTCAAATATCCAACATTCTTCTTCTAGTATTTTAAATCAAAACTGTAGGAACCTACAGGTCTTTATAAAGAACTTTCTTCACAGCACAGCTGTAGTTCACTTTAACAAATAAAAATGTTCCCTTTGTGCTATAGCCTTACAAATACACATAATATACAGAGAAATGAAAAGTTCAAATTCTGCACTGAGCATTATTCAGTTTGCCTTTTGATATAAAACTAAATATAGGCAAATTTGCAAAGCATTCACTTACTAGTTTAGTTGAAGCAAACTTAAAAAGGACACGAGTTTTCAGCAATGGTGACCTTTACGAAATTCAGCAGTGTCCCTGACAACCAGCAGTTCAGCTAAAGTCCCGATTGGTAAGGACAAGTGGAGCGACGAGGGTCCAGACATAGAGGAGGAGGCATATCCAGCTGGAACTAATCTTGACCCACACAGCTGGCCACTTACTGGATGCGGCCTGGAACTTGGCACTGGGGCTAGAAAAAAAAAGTGTCAAGTAAAGGAACCTTGTTGGGCATGGTGGCACACAGTTGTAATCCTAGCACTTGGCAGGTTGAGAGGAGGATCACCTGAGTTCAAGGCCAGACTCAACTACACAGTGAGACCCTGTCTCAAAAAAAATAAAGGAATGGGGCCCAGGATGTAGCTCAGTGGTGCTGCCACCTGCCTGGCTAGTGCAAGGGCCTGAGTTTGATCCCTGTCTCTGCAAAAAAAGTAAAAGAGTTCTAATGGGGGACCAGGAAGCTGCTCCTTTTAACTTTTTTCTTTTTTTTGAGACAGGGTCTCACTTTGTAGTTCAGGCTGGCCCTGAGCTCAGCCTCAAACTCACATCACTGCAATCCTCCTGCCTCTGCCTCCTGAGTGCTGGGATTACAGGCGTGAGCCACCACACCCGGCACTGCGGTATGTGGTACTGATTGCTGCTGGGCGTGAGTCTCCACACCCAGTATTGTATGTGGTTAACTGCAGATTGAACCCGGGCCCTTGTGCTTGCAAGACAGGTACTGGAACCACTTAGCTAAAGCCCCGGCCCTCCTTTTAACTATTATAAGACTCTGATTTCAAATGGCATTTTTCTTCTTGCCAGCATCAAAAACCCCAGTTCTTTTTAGGGCTCAGCTACTCAGGAGTATCTGGCTAATTAGTAGCAAAAGTCTACACTGAAATGGCCTCCTTGAAACTCCTTCCTGAATGCATAAGTGCTCTGACCAGAATACTCTGATAATGGCCATCTCTAAGCACAGAGAAAACTAGTAAAACAAAGATGTGTTAAACTGCTTTATATCCTGATCTGTCTTAACCCAACTCAGCTCCAAATGATTTGTACTGCAAAGAATCCCAACTGGGTTTTAATGCTCTAGAAAAGTCTAAAGTGTTTTAGAAAACACCACCCAGGGCCAGAGATTTAGCCTAGTGGTTCATGCCTGCCTTGCAAGTGCAAGGGCCCACCCAGGTTTGATCCCAGTAGCCACATACAACAATGCCAAGTATGGAGACTCACGCCCACCAGCAATCAGTACCACATACCACAATGCCAGGTGTGGTGGCTCACACTTATAATCTCAGCATTTGGAAGGCAGAGACAGGACTGCTGAGTTGAGGATGAGCTCAGGACAGCCTGAACTACAAAGTGAGACCCTGTCTCAAAAAAAAAAAAAAAGAAAACAGCAGTCAACATAGCCCCATAATACAAGAGAAGATAAGAGATTCTGGGGTCAGACTGACTATAAAGACTTGGTAGGCAATGCCATGGCGAAGTGGTCTTCCACATGTACTGTCTGTGCCTCCTACCTGTACCAGTTGGTCAGGGTCATCATGATGTACAAGGAAGCCAAACAGAACATCAGGTGGCACATGGAGTAGCTGTACTGTACTCCCTCTTTCTCATTGTCCACAGCCCGCCGAGGCTGTCCGTCCTCTTCGTCACCACTGCCACCGGCAGTTGTATCACCAAGGATGACGCTGTCGCTCCCTGAGAGGGTCAACTTCTTTACTTGGCTGTGGCTGGAAGTGCGGATGCTGGAAAGTGATCATGAGGAAAATAAATCAGAAAAGAGCAAGGAAAACTGCCACCTTTGGCCTGTACACACGAAGGTTATTTCTGAGTGTCTCTACATTGCCCCAGCTGGATTTGAACTTGTGATCCATCTGCTTCAACCTCCCAGAACGCTGGAGTTATAGGCATGTGCAGCAAGGCCTAGTTTTTTGTTTTTTAAGACAGGTCTTCGTATGTATTACTCATACCTGACCCTGAGCTCACAATCCTGCCTCAGCCTCCCGAGTGCTGGGATAACTCGCATGCACCACTTCACTCACTTTCTGCTTGCTGCTATTACAGAACTAACATCACTTACATGGGTCACTACTCATCAGCTCATTCTCAAAGCACACTGTGCTCACAGAGCCTGCTACTAGTGCTGGAGTAATGTGAACAAGTGCCTCCTCTATGCTGACAACATGTCAACCTCTTCCCAGCTAACTAACACTCACCTCTGATGCAGTGACATGTCCTCTGCCCTAACAGCACACCTACCTCGGCAGGGTTAGAAGCCTCCTCCCACTTCCCACAGCTCCCCCAGCATCCTTCCACCCCAACACTGATCATCCTGTCTTGTTTGTTATTTGAAGAACTCCTTAACAACTCTAGTCAGCTACACATTTCTAGACACTCCCTGCAAATAAGAGTTATGACTGAGTGAAAGAACACACATAAATAAAAGGAAAAAAACTACACAATCATTTCTACAGAAGAAAAAGCATTTGACAAAACCCAGAACCCTTCCAAGATAAAAATACTCGAAGTAGGAAAACAGAACTTTCTCCAACTGATACAGTACAGACAAAGTACATGGATGAAATTGTAAGTTAACACCATACTTAACGATGAAACACTAAAAAGATTCCTCCCCCCCAAGATCAAGAAAAAGGTAAGGATCCCAAAGAAGTAAAACTATCTCTATTAAGAGATGATTTGATCTTGTAAATAGAAAATTCTGTGGAATATATACTCAAAAACTATTGAGTTCACCAAGATTGCAGAATACAAGATCAATACACAAAAAACAAGCCAGGTATGATGTACAAGGAAGCCAAGCAGAATATCAGGTGGCACATGGAGTAGCTATAATTGTAATTGTAATTACAATTACTTGTAATTGTAGTACTTGGGGGGCTGAGACAGGAGGATCGCTACAAGTTCAACTGGTCTCCCTCAAACCATATGTAGGAACAATAAAAAGACAACCCATTGTTTCTTCCTTGAGACAGGGTCTCAATATGTAGTTCAGGCTGGACTAGAACTACAATCCCAGCTCAAAAATGTTTTTAAATTATCATGATGGTTGTATAATCCTGTGAATAAAAAATCTACTGAACTGTATATTTCAGGGGTAAAGATTTCATGGTTTATGAATTCTAGCTCAGTAAAAATTGTTAGGCCAAAAACAAAATAGTCATAGACAACAGAGAAAAAAAGAACTATACCTCTGTGCTAAAAAACTTTACATACAAAATAGGAAGCCAAGTCAAGGACGATAGTTTGCCAATTCCTATTGTAAGGATTTTTTTTTTTCTGAGGACAGACTCTCAGACATGGTAGTTAAATCCTCTACTACTGAACTACTTTCCCAGCAGTACCCCTCACTTCATGGTTTTTTTGAGGCTCACACTGTATATACCAGGTTGGCATTGAGCTGGTGGTCCTCCTGCCTCAGCCTCCTGAGACATAGCATTACAGGCATGTACCACCATGCTCATGTCTTTCCCTAGCTCTTTCTGTTTTAAAACTGGGTCTTGCAAAATTGTCCTGATTAGCCTCAAACTTGAGCTTCTCTTGCTTCAGCCTCAGAGTAGTTGGGATTATAAGCAGACACCACATCACCTGGCCTAAACACCTTTTTAAAAAATTAAATTAAGGAGCCGGGGATTTAGCTCAGTAGTTCTGGCACCTGCCTTGCAAACTCAAGGGCCCAGGTTCCATCCTGGTAATCACATACAAAAATGCCAGGTGTGGTGACTCACACCCATCAGCAATCAGTACCACATACCACAGTGCCAGGTGTGGTAGCTCACACCTGTAATCCCAGCACTTGGGAGGCAGAAGCAGGAGGATTGCTGAGTTTGAGGCTGAGTTCAGAACCAGCCTGAACTACAAAGCGAGATCCTGTATTTAAAAAAAAAATTAAGGAAAACTATCAAAATATAATGACAGGCCAAGGTCTTCCTGGCAAGCACAAAGTCCTGAGTACAATCTCTGGTACCCATCCGAAAAAGACAAATTCACATTTCAGAAATGCATATTTACATTTTATGTTCCTAATTTTAAAATTATATATTGATATAAAACAATGTATATACAAGTGTGCATATGCATACATATAAAATTATATTCAGAGATACAGACAAGAATTCATAAAGGAAAACAATATAAAATATTATGTGCCAAAATGTTACTCATATGGGATAAGTAGATTTGGAAGATTATCTTCACCTCCTCTTTTGTACATATTTCCTCTTTATAAATATATAAAATTACCCTTGCCTATTTTGACTATTTCATATTTTTAAATTATTAAAGGTGCATACCACTAATCCCAGTACTTTGGAGGCAGAGGCAGGAGGATTGCTGAGAACTCAAGACTGGCCTAAACAACATAGTGAGACTCTGCCTCAAAAAAACCAAAAATACAAATGAATAAATGAATGAATGAATAAATACATAAATAAATATCTGCCATTGTACAAAAACTTCAATAAAAATGGGTGGGAGGATGGGTGTTAATGAGTAACATTAATTGGAAAATTTCAACTTTACATATGTATATAGAAAATTCTACAGTTGAATTATGTATTACAAGTAGAAAATACAGATTTTTAAATTTTTTTGCACTGCTAGAGATCAAACCCCAGGGCCTTCAGAATGCCAGGCGAGCTCTCTATCACTGACCTGCACCTCCAACCTCAAGCCTTTTTCTCTAAAGAAATAACGCACTTGATTTTGAGAGCCTATGTAGGGTCCCATTAATGAGGATTTTATCCTATTAAAAAAGAAGGCATGGGGCCGGGGATTTAGCTCAGTGGTTCCAGAGCCTGTCTTGCAAGCGCAAGGACCGGGTTCAATCCCCAATTAACCACATACAATACTGGGTGTGGAGACTCAAGCCCAGCAGCAATCAGTACCTCATACCACAGTGCCAGGCATGGTGGCTCACACCTGTAATCCCAGCAGTCGGGAGGCAGAGGCAGGAGGATTGCTGTGATGTGAGTTTGAGGCTGAGCTCGGGGCCAGCCTGAACTACAAAGCGAGACCATCTCAAAAAAAAAAGCCATCCCTGTATAACTGGAAGGAATTATCTGAAGAGATATTTTTGAAACGATAAGGAAATACACCTAGCTGAGTAAATATGATGAGTAAAGGGGCTTTTCATTAAAGACATCTTAAGTTTAACTCCTCACACTGGTTTTGAAAGCAAAATAGCCTCCTTCCTCTTGACTCCACTGACTCTGGCAAGAATAATGTGCCAAGTTTCTTTTAACTTACCTAGAATACACAAGGCAGATAACAAAGACAAACACTCCCAAAGCACTCTCTGCATCCAAAAAGTACCCATTCTCTGATGTCGGAGCTACCGTGGGGACCACAGCAGTTGTGTTTGCAGGAGCCACAGTTGGTGCAATTATATGTGTAAAGATGCTCATGAGGGTGGGGTTGCAGGAACGGTCTAAAAAGGGTAACACATACAGCCTTAAGGTTAGCTCATCTACATCCAGGAGGGTCACAGGCTGCCTACAAACCATTCAGTCCAGATGTATGTGCTTTGCTGAAAACACTTGAAACTTGGCATTTGCCTACATGTTTGTGTCACAACCAGTGACTTAGTTTTTGGGGAAAAAAAAAAAATATATATATATATATACACACACACACACACATATGTATATATACACATACATATATATATACACATATATACATACGTGTATATATGCACACGTGTGTGTGTGTGTGTGTGTGTGTGTATAGATCTGTCAAATTTCACAAATGTCTACCATGATATTATTAGTTTCAGTAAAGCATGGTAGTGAACTTAAGGCACGCATGCCACTGCACTCTATGTTTACCACTGGAAGCTCTGAAAGGATTTGCCATCACTGATTTAAGGGACAAATCTTTTTAGTTCTACAGTGCCAAAATTTTATATAGGAACTTAACCCTGGTTTTCTTTCAACACAGATACTTAGTAAAATTAAATTATCCCTGAGTACGGGTCGGCAACATTTGTTTATCTTAAAAACAGTTAATAGGGACCTAGGATTTAGACCAGTGGTTCTAGGGCCTTGCAAGTGCAAGGTCCTGAGTTGAATCTGGGTAACCACATAACACAGTGTTGGGCGGGGTAACTGACACCCACCAGCAATCAGCACCACATAACACAATGCTGGTGAGACTCACACCTGTAATCCCAGCACTTGGGAGACACAAGGAGGAGCACTGATGTGAGTTCAAGGCCGTGTGGGCTACACAGTGGGCTCAGGGCCAGCTTGAATTACAAAGTGAGACCCTGTCTCAAAAAAACAAACAAACAAGAAAGTTGAGAAATAATCCTATCCTATTGAGAAATAATCCTGTAATAGCTGTAAGAGGAGATTTTCTCCAGCTATGATATCTATGTAAAATTCAATGAAAACTTTACAAAATCCCAAAACAAGGTCACCTGTGTCCAGAGCGCTTGATGAGTATGACTCAGTCCTGGCTAGATAAAACCTACAGTCTAAAGACTGGTCCTTAAGGCTGCCAGATATTAAGAACAGATGTGGGGAATAAAAGTATCTACAAACCTTCAGAGAATACTATATGTGTAATTTCTATTCATTTCACATTCATTCTAGTTCTAGTTTTTGGACTCACCAAAGGAGTAATTCTTTCTTTTCATCAAATAAATGAGTTATTGACATTCCCTTACCAGGTTCATTGGTCATGGCTGACCATGTAAGGTACATGGTGTAGAGAGTGATGATAGAGGACTGCAGGAGGCCAGAACGAGGCTGGTGTTCCTAGGGAGTCAAAAGGAAAACAATGCCATAGGAATCCCAAGGAGTGACTTTCTAAAAGTTGATATAAAACCTGAGATTCACTGATTTGTTAATCCTAAAGAACCCTCCCTTTTGTTGATAGCTCAAAAGATGACAAGTAACCTTTCAGTATATGAGCAAAGACTTTAAGAAAGACAAAGCACCTACAACTAGTTCCCAAAGCATTTCATAACCCTAAAAATGCATATCACACAGAGGTGCTGATTCTCTAGTTCCTTGACATAACTCAGCCCTGACACTACAAATCTAGGTGACCCATCACTTCTGTAAATGTTCTCATTTTCAAAAGGTGAGATGGCACCTACATATTACATCTAAAACCACAGGAATTTTTCAAAGTCTTGTATGTTGGTGATCAAATCCAGGCCTGCATTCTCCCACTAAGTTATACTGCAGTACTACATAGTACTTAGAAGATGAAACACAAGCCCCAGCATTTGCTCTTGAATATTAAAATCAGCCATTTTCTTTCTTTTTTTTTTTTTTCTAGTTTAACTCCCCTAAAATATCTTGGGCTAATTCCCATGATTCTACAAGACCTATGTATTTTTAAGTTCCCGGCTTTATTTTATGACAGTGAAATTAGTTATGATACTGGCATTCAATGGCATGTTTATTAAGTTGCTATGAAGAGTATTTTAAGATGGTAAAATATTTAAGTGGGTGCACATAAACATAAGCTCAATGAAAGGCTACACAGGTTTAAGCTCAGTATTACTTAAAAACTTTTCATGGAGAAAACAGCAGAAAAAATCCATACCTGAACTTTTGAGTGGATTGAGATAACAGAAACCACGATGCAAAGGATCAGATTAATGCTGATGAAGAACTTGTTTTCTGTGCAGCCATCTGGTTTGGTATAGTACGTGTAGAGTAGCCCAACAGCGACCAGTGACAAGATGTAAAAGAAGCTTGTAGCAGACAGTAAAGCTGGAAAAAGAGGAACCTGTATGAATTCCAATTTGATAGATTTCTACAATTCACAGCTGTGTTCTTTTATTTTATATAAAAATGAAGAGACATTAATTCACTCTTACAGTAGTAAATAATTCAGAGCAAAATTCCAAAAGTTCTGGGCCAGAGATTTAACTCAGTGGTTCCAGTGCCTGCCTTGAACCACTGCGTTCATTTCAAACACATCCTTACCTAAGAAAACTAGCTTTTACAGTATTTATCTCAATGGATTTTGCATGTTTAATGTTTTTTTCATCTGAATATACAAGATTTCTCTACAAAACAAAAAACCAAAAAGAATTGGGGATGCAGCTCAGTGTGAAGGTCCTGGATTCAATCCTTAATACTAAACAAAGAATTATATGGAATGAAGTAGCATGCAGCTCTTAAACAGGTATGCATAAATATTAATCATATAGAAACTGAAAAGACTAAATCATAAAATAACATACAGTATGATCCTATTTACATTAAAATGCAAAAATGTGTGTGTGCATAACAGTGGCTACCTCTAGAAAAGAAAACGGGTTGCAGGGAGATAGTGAATTCATGTCTTGTTACTGATCTGCAGTGCTGGGGATCAAACCAGCAGATGAGGTAAGTGCTCTGTGGCAACCCTATGTCCCCAGCCCTGTTCTTTATAATTTTCTATCATTTGTGTTTATGGTAAAAATAACAGTAATTGTTTTCATTTTTCTTTTCTTGAGGCTAAACTCAAAACTGGGCATGGTGGGTGCCCATAACCTCCACCAGAGGCCAAGAAGAATCACCATTTCAAGGTCAGCCTGGATGACATGGTCAGTATTACACACACACACACACACGCACACACAGATCCAGGCTGACAGCACTCTGGGAAGGTGACACAGGATCGAAAGTTCAAGCTGGGCAACTTAATGACTTACTGAGAACTTGTCTCAAAATAAAAGAGAAAAGGGCAGGGGATGTAGCTCAGTATGAAGGCCCTAGTTTCTCACTCCTGTACCAAAGCAAAAAGAAAAAACTGAGCAATCTGATACATGCAAAATATTCATATACTCTTTGACTCTACTTACAGATTTAGCCTAAGAAAATAATCAGAAATGTGCTCAAACACTGTAAGTATTTATTGCTACACTATAAGCTAAAATATATTCACAAACATCCTAAGTTTTAGAACAGCCAAACAGGGCTGGGTACAGTAGTACAGAATTTGCCTCGTATGTGTGGACCTGAGTTCAATCCCCAGCACTGCAAGAACAAAACGGCCAACTACATTGCCACTCAAATGCACAATTTATTTTTTAAAAATTGACCATATTACATATGGTATCATTTATACTTTTTTATAGTCAAAAGACACCCAGCTACACATAGGAAAAAGCAAAGAGGAAAATGGATATGTCAACATTAAGTAATAACTACTGAAAAAAAAAGTAATAAACACTGAGGAGTATTTGGTTTTTGATGCTCAGGGCCTTGCACACACTCTACCAGTGACTTACACTCTCTGCCTAAAGAATTAGTTTTCTTTTGTGATTTTCTGCTTTCCAAGTTCCTGATATAACTATCTATAATAAGGGAGGAGGGAAGGTGTGAAGAATCTCAACGTTTTCATTTACTATTTTTGAGACTGGGCCTCATTCTGGCCTTGGACTCAGTGAGCCTCCTACCTCGCTAGAAACATAGGATGTATTGCTGTGTCCAACCTCAACCACTGTTTCTAAGACAAGGTAGGGCTGGGTCTTTATCCCTAAAAAATGTAAGACTATATAAGACTATAAGACTATATATTCTTTTCCCATCATTAAGTAAGCTGTAAGTACCATCTTAAACTTAGAAATTTTAAGTGCCCCTTTCCCACCAGAATACTTTTTTTTTTTTGCAGTACCACAGAACTCAGGACCTTGTGCTTACCAGGCAGATGCAGCCCCACTACATCCCTGGAAAACAATACCATTTTAGATTTTTTTTTGGTACTGGGGAATGGAGCACAGGACCTTGCACTTGTAAGGTAGGCGCTAGAATACTGAGCTAAATCCCCAGGACCTACAAGACATTTAAGAGGTGTAAGATCACACTCTGAATAAAGCAGTTAAGGACTGTCACTCTAATCTGCCTCAACTATGTGGGTAGGTTTCCCACATGCAGACCCCATCTGAGTTCCATGCAAACAAGGTTCTCAAAACCAGAATTATAACACAACATACAAGGTAGGAATATTATAAATCTTAAAATATACTATTGGGGGAATTTAATGATTTAAAATATCCGTGCAACTCCTTTTTAACAATGAATGTAATTGACAACTGGCCCAGCTGGAAAATCAGAGTTTTTAAAAACGCAGCTCTACACTGAGTTTATATATTACATTTATATCACTGGTGACTTTACTGTCCACCCTGCTTATTGCAGCAGTATGGCTCCTCCAACTGGTTTAGATACCTACCAGCATACCAGACTCTGGGGTTTCCTTCTTCCATTTTAGTCACCCACGATTCATTCAAAGAGAGAGCCAAGTCTACCAAGAGTAGCAGCTGGATGAGGATGAACAAAGTGGCCCCTATCAGGCCGACAATAAACCAGACTACAAACAAAAAAGACAGCAATTCTTCACCACAGGAATAACATTGCACAATATTAACTGTTTTAACATTTGAAGTGGATTTCAATTTAACAATACAATTCCAAATTTGAAAGGCATTTTCTTAGAAGCGTTCTGCTGGACTTCAAACCCTTTAAAGCTTGTTTTAGCTTGGTCCAAGAACAGCCTATGGTATGACATTGTACATAGTTCTGTAAGACTTTTCCTCTACTGTTGAGGGGAAAGAGAGGAGCACAGTGAAAATCTCAGCTGTCACTCATTGCCATGTTAAGGAAGCAGGTTAAAATGGACAATGAAGCATACAGCAGATTCAAGTCATGCAGACAAGCTCTCTGATAAACTCTGTCAACTGAGATGAAAAACTATTAAGACATTACGAAAAGCTCCGAAATGAAATGAATGTACCCCATCTTAAATGTCTTGATATTAATTCCAAGTCAAATAACTGGATAACATCCATTTAACAGCCAGTTTGCAAAATCACTAATGGACATGTAGATCTATGCTAATCACCTGTAGAATTTGTACATCTTATAATTAATCCTTTAACAGTGAGCCATACCTGAGGTGAAAGAGCCCCCGGGGATATAGAAAGATCCAACCATGATACCAATGAGGGTAGCAATTTTGAAGAACCAAAACCTATTTAAATACGAAAAAGCTTTTATGGAACGTTAATTTTCATCCTCCCCCTGAAAAAAATGAATTTCTACATGCAAAAATAAAGTATTAATAACAATTCTAGAAGAAGACGAAAGTAGGGGAATGTAAAAATAATTAAGATGTGTTATGTACATGTATCAACTCCCCAAAATAAATGTAATCACTATGCAATGCGAACATGTATTAGTAAAAATGACCCCACCTAACTGTTTAGGCTTATTTCTTCATTTGACTTAAGAATATATCATTCAATATGTCATACATAGGATAACACTGGCACAGAAAATGTCATTTCCATTCATAGTGAAAATAAGAAAATTTAAGAATCTCTTTACTTTCAGCAACTGAAGATAAGGATTTTTTTAGAATTCAAGGAACTCTTAACAGTGTTAGCTATATAGAAAGCTACTATTAAGTTAAGGATTTTTTTAGAATTCAAGGAACTCTTAACAGTGTTAGCTATATAGAAAGCTACTATTAAGTTTGTGAGAAAAATTATCAACAAATCCCCCACTTACATAGGACATAGATCACTGTCCACAATTTTAAGTTCAATACTAGCAAGGCAGAGCCAGTCCATAGTCTTTAATAACTGACTTATTGTTTGTACTTATTAGTACATGTTTATAACGTATGATTATCATGGGGAGTTGGTACAGGCATGTAATACATCTTAATTTTTTTTTACCCATTTTAAAAAATTTCAGCCCCTTCTCTACCTCTCCCTCCCTGATCTTTTTTTTTTGAGACAGGGTCTCCGTTTGTAGTTCAGGCTGGCCCTGAGCTCAGCCTCCAACTCACATCACAGCAATCCTCCTGCCTCTGCCTCCCGAATGCTGGGATTACAGGCGTGAGCCACTGTGCCCAGCACTGTGGTATGTGGTACTACTGATTGCTGCTGAGCGGTATATGGTTACCATGCATCGTACTGGGCCCCTGTGCTTGCAAGACAGGCACCAGAACCATTGAGCTAAATCCCTACCCCCTCCCTCCCTGATCCTTAGAACTGTTTGTCCCCTTTCCATCTGCAAAAGTTCTATTTTCATCCCCTTTCCTTCCTCTCCATCTTTATTTTATCTCTCTTGTTCCTCAATTCATTGGGGGGGGGCAGGGAGAGTGTAATACAGGGTCTTTTTTACATAGCCCAGGTTGGCCTCAAATTTATGGGAATCCTCCTGCCGCAGGCCTCCCCAGTACTGGAATTGCTAGCATGCACCACTAGCCCAGCTTTTTTCCACCCATTTTTAAAAGATCTCCTTACTTCCTTTTTATTTTCTATTTTGCTCTTCATTTATATGAGTTTCTTATATAAGAAAAACCATGCAATATGTAAGCATGGGTGTCTGACTTATTTTAGTCAACATTGTTCTCAAGTTACAACCATTTTCCTAAAAGTGACTTAAATTTGTCTGTCTTTATGGCAGGGTGGTACTCCACTGTGTGTAAATACATATTCTTCATTCACTCATCTGTTGATCGGCATACAGGCTGTTTTCCAAATGTAGCTATTGTAAATTGTGATGCTATAAATTTAACTATGTATATATCCCTGCAATATGCCTTTAACTCTTTCAGGAAGACACCTAGAAGGGGAAATGCTCAGTCAAATGAATTCCTATTTTCAGTTATTTTGAGGAATCTCTATACTGATTTCTATGTAGTTACACCACTTTACATTGCCATCCACAGTGTAGAGGTGTTCCTTGTTTCCCAAGCAGCCTCACCAACATTTGCTATCATTTGACTTCTTAATGACAACCATTCATTCTTTCTGGAGTAAAATGGAATCTCAATGTAGTATTAAAAATTGCATCTCTCTAGTAATGAGTGATATTGGGTCTCTCATCTATTTGGATTTGTACTTCTAAGAAGTGTCAATTTTGGTTGTCTATTTTTTGACTGGGTCTTTTCTTTTGGTGGGTCTAATCTTTTTGAGTTCTTTATACAATCTTTTTAAAGTTTTTTTTTTTTTTTTGAGACAAGGTCTCTTGCTTAATAGTTCAGGCTGAACCTGAACTCACTAGGTAGCCCCGCCTAGCCTCAAACTCATGGCAATCCTCCTCCTGCCTCTTTCTCCCATCCCCTACCTCTGCCTTCTGAGTGCTGGGATTAGAGGCGTGAGCCACCACACCAGGTCCTCAGATTCTTGATACTACTTCTCTGTCCAACCAACAGCCAGCAAAAACTTGTTCCCATTCTGAGGGTTGTCTCTTTGCTCTATGGTTGTTTCTTTTGCTGTGCTAAAGCTTTTTAATTTGATATGATCCTATCTTTGATCCTCAGTATTACTTCTTGTGCTATTGGGGCTCTATTCAGGAAGTCCTTGCCGATGTCTATGTCTTCAAGAGTTTTACCTATTTTATCTTCCTGAAGATTAAGTGTTGGTTTTAGCATTTAGATCCTGGGCCAGGGATTTAGCACAAGGGTCAAGTTTGATCCCAGGTACCACAAAAATCAATTAATTAATTAATTAAAAATAAAAACAGCACCTACCTAACATTTAAATCCTTCATCTATTTCTACTTTAGTTAGTGCATGATGAGATATGTGAGTCTGACTCAATCTTCTGCATGTGGATATCCAATTTTCCTAGCACTATTTATTTAATAAGTGCCTTGTATGGTAGAATAAAATGTTATCAGGCTTTGGAGCTCGAGGACCTAGCTTCAAGCTCCAAGTCACGGGCTGAGTTCTTAGGCAATGTATTTAACTCTTCTTTACTATATTTATTACAGATGATTACAATATGAAGTTTACAAAACTCCCTTCAGTCTCCAAATGTAGTGACTTACAGGTGCTCAATAATAATCAAGACACTTGAACTCCCTATCCTCTCTATCAATGATAGCAAACCTTTTAGAGCTTCTATGACAAGAGATGGCTGTGACACACATTCTATGGGTTCACCATTACTGTTCTGCCCGCAACTAAAAATGACACTGAACCAAACATGGTGGTACATATCTGTAGTCCAAGCACTTGGGAGGCTGAGGAGGCCAGCCTGGGCTATTCAGGACCAGCCTCCACTATATAGTAAGACCCTGTTCCAAAAGAAAGAAAGAAATGAACAAGAAAGGGAAGGGAATGAGGGGAGGAGGGTAGGGGAGCAAGAAAAAAAGAGAAAATGACACTAGTAAGGTGTGGTGGTGCACACCTGTAGTCCTAGCACTTCAGAGGCTACGGAAGGAGGATTGTCATGAATCTGAGGCCAGCCTAGGATACACAGTGAATTCAAGACTTGGTCTGAACTCTGAGGCTCTATCTCAAAAAAAATAAAAATAAAAATAAAAAAGATAGGATGAAAGGAAATCATAACTAACAATTATACTTTGTAAGAAGGTTATAACTTCCAACTTTGAGGATACAGTTGAAGGTGACAAAAATTGACATAATTAAGAAAATAATGTATAGAGTCCTGGCCTTGAGATAAGGACAGTCTCAATGTCAACAGTAAGGAAATAATGAGACCTGGTATGGTTGGGATTGGTTTCCAATTTCTAAGGTTTTGGGTAGCATTTCCTAACCTAACAAGAGCCTCAGCAGAAATCTCAGCAATCAGTTTGTGTACGTATTGAAGGCAAAAGGAGTTATAGGCAGCTGGGAAAAGGGCAAACCAAAGGGAGTCAGAAGATTCAGTGAAGGACACATCAATGACCAAGGTCAGGCAACTGGAGGCTCAACCATCAAAGGCCTCTTTGGATAGAGGGTTTTCTTGCTCAGGAATAAGATATCCATATCCTTCTAAAGAATGTCTTCCTTGTGTTTATACTGATGTTAGCAAGGCAGTAATATTTAAGTATAAAAGAAGTAAACTAAGAGTCCCTTTGGCACATCATTTGGGCCCCCTCCCAGGTTAAACAACCAGCAGGCCATTTGCTTTAGCTTTACAATAAAGGCTGCTTTCTGCTTTTACTCTGTAATAAATATCTTGTTCAGTGTATGCTGAACTGTCTTTGCCGAGAAAATCCTACTCATGTCTCTTTCTAGCACATCCTAAAAATTCTTTTAGTGCAGTGGGAATCAGTGAAACTGTTACAGTGGGGTAGGATAAATTTGGGAAACTCAGAGAACCAGCATGATGACAATTTCGCGTGTGCAGTAATCAAATATACATCCACATAAAAAAGGATTAAGATGTATTATGTATACATATTAATACTTCATTATGCATGTAATCATTATAATCATTATGTACAGCAAACATGCACTAATAATAGTAAATTTTTCAAAAAGTTAACTACTGCAGGATAGGAGGAACCACACTATAATATAAACAGTCTTACATACCCATTGTGTATTGCCGCTCTAGGGTCTTTACTTGTTTTTACATTTAACATGAGTAAAAAAAAAGCAAAGAAAAAGATGGCCAATGCAAAGTTGATCCGATATATGGCTTTATAACCAACCAGCACATCACACTCTTTATCCATCTTTAAATCAGCTCCCTTGATTTGAAATCCCCCTTCACAGAATCCAGGAATCTAGGGAAAAAAACAATATCAATGCCATGGGAATATCCATATTGATCAGAGATTCAATCTCACTATAGGTAGACCTGGATTTATAAAACTGACCACTTCATCAACTGCAAGAACTTTTCTCTGATTCACTGGCTAGAATCTTATTACCAAACAGTATAAACAGCTTGCATTCAAAAATTAAGTGCCTTCCTTCACATTTCATGCTAATGAACTTATCTTGAATTCCCCTGGGACCTTCTTGCTACAACAGACCTATTACTACCCAAAGATGAAGAACTAGTCTAGCTCAAAGTTTAAATTATAAGGAAAAAAATGTCTTGGGATCACTCCCCATGTCATCTCCTAATACTAGGGACTGAACTGACCAAGTACAAGCATGTGTGTAGGCCTTTTTATTTTTTTGCGACTAAGTAGTATAGGCTGGCCTCTAACTCACGGAGATCCTCCTGCTTCTGCCTCCCTAGTGAGGGGATGACAGGCTTTTAACACTATACCCTGCGAGGGATCTTTAAAATTTTATCTTGAGACAAAATCTTGTCAAATTGCCCAGCCTAACCTTGAATTTGTGCTCCCTTTGCCTCAGCCTCCTGAGTAGCTGTGATTACAGGCATGTATCACAGAATCTAGTTTGAGGATTCCTTATATTCTTTTGTTTTCTTCCTGGGCACACATGTGTAATCTCAGCATAAGGGAGGCTAAGGCAGGAAGATCCTCAGTTTGAGGCCAGCCTAAGATACATGTGTGTTCAGAACCAATCCATATACACCATCAGAAAAAAATCTGTTTTCTCTAGGATGTTAGAAACAATTACAAACTGACTATTGCAAAATCTAATAAAATAACCAGTGTATCATGGGCACTGTTACTTCTACTTACTTTCTTCAGCTCCGTTTCTACACTTTTTATCCGCATGATGCCAGACACAACTGTGCCCAGAAGGAGAATTAGAGCATAGATGAGTCGAGTCATAGTGGAATTCTTACAGCTGGGACAACAACTGCACAGCAAGCATGACGCACTGCCACAGAGGCATGGAACCTGTAATAAGAACACCACGGGCTATGTGAGACATCAGAGGGCAGAAGATATGGCAAACCAGGCTCTGACAATTTCAAATGAAAGAATTATGTGGTTAATGTCCAGGCTCTGAGTCAGTATTATTTCTGCCATTTTATTTTAGTACATGTGCTACTGAAGTGAACACTGCCATTTTATTTTAGCAAGTTATACAATTAAACACAATTTTCTATTTATTTATTTAGGTGGTACTGAGGATCGAACTCAGGCCTTTGCGCTTCTAAGATAGGCACAGTACCACTTGAGCTAAATCCCTGGCCCTACTTTTTTTTTTTTTTTTGAGATAGGGTCTCACTTTTTAGTTCAGACTGGCCCCAAACTCATTATGTAGCCCAGGCCAGTCTCAAACTCACAACAATCCTCCTGCCTCTCTGCTTCCCAAGTGTTGGGATTGTAGGCATAAACCACCATGTAAACCATTGTAGTGGGGATCGAACTCAGGATCTTCAACTTGCCAGGCAGACTGAACCACTGAGCTAAATCCCCAGTCCTCTGTTGTTCTTTTGAGAGAGGGTCTTGCTTTGTGGCCCAAACTAGCCTTGAATTTGAACTCCTGCCTCTGCCTCTGGAGTACTGGGATTACAGACATAAAGAATTATAGATTACTATCAATTTTCATCTTGATTCAATGTGAAGGATTTGTGAAGTAATATCAAGATTATTTTATGGGAAAGGCACTTGAGATTCAACAGACATGGGGTGAAGGCTTTTTAAGGCTAACGATATAGCTCACTAGTACAGCAATTCCTTTGCATGTACAAAGCCCCAACATAAGCCATGGGTTCCAATCCCAGCACTGCACGCTCCCCCCCAAAAAGCAAGGCGTACTAATTGTACAACTGTAATCCCAGCATTCTAGGATGCTGAAGTAGGAGGATCACCAATTTGAGCCCTGCGTAGGAAACTCAGTGAATTAGTGACACCCTGTCTCAAAATATAAAATCAACAGGGCTGGAGGATACAGCTCAGTGTGAAGCCCATGGGGTCCTGTCCCTGAAACAAACACCAGCTTCATCAGAATTTCCCTTCTGTTAACAGTAGATAGGTAGGTTAGTTATTTTGTAGGCACTTAGACAGGGTCAGCCCTCCAAAAGCCAATATGGAGAACAAAAAGTCATATTGATATAGGGGGAATAAATATAATGCTCAACTTTCTAGATGTCAGATATACCGAGTTCATGTTCCCCAATATCAAAAAATGAATTCTAAGGAACAGTGGAGGTTAAGAGTAAGAAATATTTATTAAGATAGCTCTTGAGAGATAAGAGAGGACTTGAGAGTAGGTTGCTGCAAATCTTTACAGAGGAAGCTTTATACAGCAAAATCACAAGGTGGGTACAACATGGGTCAAAACTATGGTGAACCAGTAAGATTACAATTATAGTTACTGGGCTCAGGATTTAGCTCAGTGGTTCTAGCACCTGCTTCACAAGTGCAAGGTCCCAAGTTCAATCCTTAGTACAAAAAAAAAAAAAAAATATATATATATATATAGTTACTTAGGTAATATTGATCCAGGGTAGCAGGTCATGTTTTAAATGTGCAGGGGAAGAACAAGGTTTTTAGGAAGAATGAATCAGGTCACCCACCTGGGTGACTGATGTCAATCAAGACTTTTTTGGACCAAGTAATATCAATTATACTGTACTGTGTACTATATATCCTGTTGGGAGACATCCAGTCATTCCATTTTTATCTTGAGACTAGGGCCTTTAATGGATGCACATCTAGCTAGTTTTTATCCTATGCACAGACTCTCTCAAAAGCCACGCCCTGTTTGTCTAATATTTTTACTTCACCGTCTATAAGATTGTATCATTTTGCAAATTCTGATGATTTTTCACATCACTTAAAAGTCAAAGTTCTTTCAAACTGCCAGGGCTGAGAATGTAATTTAGTGGTACAAGGACATGCTTAGCATGTGCTAGGCCCCTAGGGTGCACGTGTGCGCGTACACGCACACTCATAGCACAACACCCATAAGACCATATAATGAGTATCTGCATGATTTTGTTCCCTGTCCTTTTTTTGGGGGGGGGCACTACCAAGGACTGAACTCAAGACCTCACCATTGCCAGATAGACACTGTGCTGCTAAGCTACACTCCTGGACCCTCTCTACCTTTTGTAATGCAATGGTGGGGTTCAAACCTAGATTCCCACAATGCTAAGTAAGAAGGCAACCACTCAGCCACATTCCCAGTCTCCTACTGTCACGTTTGTTTTTCTATCATTTTTCTCACTCACTCCATTCTCTGGTACAGTATTCTGAACTCACTGCCATTCCTACTAAACAAATATTAAATGAAAAGTAATTTATAGATGCAAGTGTTTGAATGGAATTAATTCAAACCTTCAAACCAAAGACAAAATTTTAAGTTTCAAGTTATCAAGACAGGAAAGATAAGTTTGTTTCAAAATACCAATTTACTCATTACCTAATGACTTTCTCACTATGTAGTTCAGGCTGTCCTTGAACTCAAGGGGATCCTCCTGGTCAGCCTCCTGAGCACTGGGCTTACAGGCATGCATCAACTTACGAGCTGTATTTTTAAAAAAATCTGTTTTGTAAAGATTTTTTAGTGGCTGATCCACTAGTATATTGTAGAAATCAACTGATCACAATTTTATATGTGTATGTGCATGTGTATGGCATTAGGGACTGAGCTCAGGGTCTTCACACCAGCCCTTTTTTCTCATTTTTTATCTTTGAAACAGGATTTTACTAAATCACTAAACTGCTCAGGCTGGGTTCAAATTTGCTATTCTCTTGCCTCAATCTTCCAGTATGCTGGGACTGTACCACAATCCTCAGGCTATTCTTTTCTTTTATGATATGACAGAAGAAAAGCTGCAGCCACTTCAGATTCCAGGGACGGAAGAGCCTCCTAGATGAGTGCATAAGGTCACTGCTCTCTCAATCCGGTGCACTGACTTTAAGATCAGAACTGAGGCTGCCCTGGAAGCTGGAGCAGTCATTTCACTGCCCTAGATGATGGCTCAAAGAACCATTCCAACCATAACATTTCATAAGGCTTTGTGTGCATTAGTCCAACTATATGAAATGTTTTTATATTTTTTTGAGATAGGGTCTCATTTTTTTTTTTTTTAGGTTTTTTGAGACAGGGTCTCACTTTGTGGTTCAGGCTGGCCCTCAGCTCAGCCTCCAACTCACATCACAATCCTCCTCCCTCTGCCTCCCAAGTGCTGGGATTACAGGCGTGAGCCACCACGCCCGGCGAGACAGGGTCTCATTTTGTAGTTCAGGCTGGTCCTGAGCTATGTAACCCAGGTGAGCCTCGACCTCACAGCAATCCTCCTTTCTCTGTCTTCCCAAGGACTGGAACTAGAGGCAAGAGCTACCACACCCAACTTTTTCTTTAGGGCAAGATCAGAAAAACTGGAAAGCCACCACTCAATGAACCTCTAATGATTCAGTATCCTTTCTAAGATCAACACCCAAGGATGTAAAATAGTGTTAAGGTTTGGGTCTAGATGTTCCTCTAAAAGCCTCACGTGGTTACAGGGCTTTCTCAGAGATGGTTTTTATCTACAATGAGTGCTGGGATTAAGAGTGTGGACACTAAACCAGTACACTGACTGGTTTGGTACCATCCTAACCCCAGTAGTCTGGATAAGATAAAAAGGACAGATGGATGCTATTAAGCTTCCCTTGTTGCTCTTACTGTCTTTTACTGCCATGAACTGTTGACCCTGGCCCATGTGCCACCTTGCCTTGGAGCCAGCCAATTACAGAATGAATCCTCTACAAACTGTGAGCTAAATAAAATAGTTCCTCCTTTAACTTTTGAGTGTTGGATATTTTGTCTTGACAATGAGAAAAGTAATAAGCACAGGTTTCCTAAGAAATGATATTTGGGATATGCTGAGGCTGAATCCTTGATCAATTATGTCAGTTGGGGAACTGGATATGATTTCAAGGAACAAAGTTCCTCATGTAACAGAGACCTAGAAGCTGGACTTACATGTGTCCAATATGTGATTAGCCTGGCATCCCGCTCTTCACTTTATGTCTCCCTTATCTCAAAACATTGGGCCAGATTCCAGCTCAGCTTTACATGTAGGCATGTTAATAATCACTTAAGGAATGTCTGTACACAAAATTTATCAACAACATTTACCTAGCCTCTCATTTCCTTTCAAAACTGAGGACACCAAAATAAAAATAACTTATTTTCAGGATTTGCGTGGACATCCAATTTTCAGTTTTTAGGAGGTCCAGTTCCAGACCCACTGGAGCAATGCCTGTAAGTCTCTAGCCACCGTCCAAAACCTGCAGCCACTTCAGATTCCAGGGACAGAAGAGCCTCCTAGATGAGTGCATAAGGTCACTGCTCCCTCAGTCCGGTGCACTGACTTTAAGATCAGAACTGAGGCTGCCCTGGAAGCTGAAGCAGTCATCTCACTGACCTAGATGATGGCTCAAAGAACCATTCCTGAGATACTAACAGCACTAACTGATACTAACATCAGGATAGTTATGCAAACCCCCAACCCTTCTGTGCCTTTTCTCTCTTCCTAGGAAGCCCGGAAGTTTCTGTCAGTTACTCTAAGACAGACCTTAAGCCTCCATAAAGTTATCTGTGCTTCCCAGCAGGCCAGGCTGAATAAGGCTCCTTTCCTGCCTGTCACTACTACTTTACGGACTGGAGTCACAGGAAGGGCATGTCTGCACTGTTGGAACACCAGGGCAAGGGCTGTTGCCCGCAAAACTCCAGTAACACTCGAAACAGATATATGAGGGAATTCGGCATATTCTCTTTCGTACACACTAAATCTTCCTTTTTAAATTGTTTACTATTTACAAAGTGATTTAACTGGGCCGAGGATTTAGCTCAGTGGCTCGGTGCCTGCCTGGCAAGCACTAGGTCCCAAGTTAAACCCCCGGTACAAAACAAAACAAAATGATTTAACTCATGTATTAACTTTATCCTCAAACAGCTCTCGATGGAAGGTACAGTAAAGTGTTATTTTCACTGAAAAAAGCCTTGGACAGGTTCTACAATGTCAGGTCACGGCTTCTAATTCTGACTGACAAGCTAAAGACCACAGTCGTGGCAAGACACTCCGTGGCTTAGGCAAATCCCGTGCTGCGGAACAAAATTATTACTCAAGCTACCATAAGTTAAATGACGCCACGTTTTTGTTTCTGTTTGGTTGGTTTTTGGTTTTTTTGTAACAAGGTCTCACTATGTGATCCTCCAGCCTCAGCTTCCCAAGTGCGCCGCCACGACCGGCTGGATCACGGTACTCTAAAAATGTTTAAACGAAAGGAAGAAGCCGTGGGAGCTCAGTCCTAGGTCCTAATCCAGCTCCGGAGGCACCTGGAGTCCGGAAGGCTCTCGGGGGCGGGGCGATCGGAGTTGTAAACAATGGCTGCAGGGTCCCACACTAATGCGGAGGGCGGGCCACTAGACGCGGCCCAGGGGACGCCGCACAGGTGGCCTTTGACACCTCGGACCTCGGCAACCCACAGCTCAGCCCCTCTCCTCGAGGGCCTCCGGAGCCTAGGCCTGCCCAGTTCCGGACTTGGGGCTCCCTATTGCTCTTCCCCGAACTGCAGATCTGCCGAGAACACAGGACTACAAACTCACCCAACTAGCGAGGGAGAAGACGCCCAGCACGGCCCCCATGGTGACACCGGAAACGGAGGCAGCCGGATCTGCAGGTTTCTTGCTCGGGGATAACGGCCAGCTGAGGCGCCGCCTCACAAACGCGAGAACACCTCAGGCCGGAAACACGGCCCACCCTACGCAGGACGCGCGGCAGGCGTTTTTGCGTGGCCCCGCCCACTTCCCTGGGTTGGGGCTGCCGAGATCGCACCTCTCATTGGTTGGTATAAGGAAAGGCGGGGCTAAACCTCCCTAGGATAAAGCCGGATTAAATCAGCCAAAGGTGGTAGGAACGGTTAAGGATTCATTCTTTTGGTTGTAATTGCTTAGACTCCGTCCTGGGTGAACAGTGGCACGGAAGTGCACATCTAGACACGGTGTCATCCTGGCGTGTAGCGCACTCCTGAGTACAATGAAGAAGTAATATGGGGGAATGTTTCAATAAAAATATATTCAGGGGCGGGAGTTCTGAGGAGGACTGAGTTAGAGCCTCAAGATTGGGGAAAAAGCATTTAATGATTTAGTGTTTGGAAGGTTTTTTGTTTTGTTTTGTTTTGTTTTGTTTTGGAGACAGGTTCGTAATGAAGTTCAAGCTGTCCTTGAACTCGTGGCAGTCTTCTTGCTGGGAGTATAGTGTTAGGCTCGCGCGGAGCCCCTCCAGGAGATGCACCCCAGAGAGACACGCAGTCAGAATATCGATGTAACAGCAAGAGGTTTATTCGAGTACCAGCGCTGGGACCGTCCTGACACGCAGGAGAGGAATGGCCCTGAGTCACAAATTTTTACAATTTTTATACCCGCGTTTCTAGTTTAAGCAAGGTGTCTCTATTTCATTGGCTCAGCAAGCTGACCTTTAAATTCATTGGTGGGTGACTTTTTACAGTACCTGTGGTTTTTACTTCCTCATAGTTGGGATTTCTGGGAGGCCCCTATCTGTTTTGTCATGTTTCTGGGAATTGGAGGGCTTTACGAGAAATAGAAACTTAAGAAAATAAAAACTTAGGCCTACTACTTTTTCTGTCGTAGTTGGGGCCTATACTGGATTTTTAACCTTACATTTCCCCCTTTTCTTTGGACTAATTTTAATCTTATAATTAGAGGCCATCTTCTGAGGAAGCTATAGCTTGATATTTTAAAACTTGAATTTGTACAGTATTTATCCGTTCTCTAATGAAGGCAAGCAAGCGATTGAGGACACATGGTCCAAAGGCGAGCAACAGCAATATTATTAGCAGGGGGCCTAGGAGGGTAGAGATCAAGGTTGTGAGCCAGGGCGAAGAGTTAAACCAGGATTCAAACTGTTAGGCTCTGCTCGAGCCCACTCGGGAGACGCGCCGCAGGGAAACACGCAGACAGGGTATCGCTGCAAACAGCAAGCGGTTTATTCAGGAACCCGCGCCACGACCGTCCTTACAGGCAGGAAAGGAAGGCCTCGAGGGGCGGAGCAACGCAGCTTTTATACCAGATTTCATGGGCTTTTGGAGAGGTGGCTTTCTTTTATTGGTCAAGTGCGTTTACCTTTAAATCTATAGGTTAGCTCGACTTTTTGGCGCGACTTTTTGGCTGGCTGACGTGGAATGCCTTATTCTTGTTTATTATCTCCTCTGGGAGGGGAAGTTGTACGAGAACAGGGAGGCTGGCCTAGCCTTTTACAAGAAACCGGGACTTGGGAAATCAAAACTCAGGCCTGCAAGTTTTTGTAGCAGGGTGAAGCCTGTGCTAAATTTTAGCCTTACAAAATCACCCCTGTCGTTGTTCTCTCTTTCTGTCGGTTGGGTAGCCTCTCTCTGACTTTAGACATGGAATCTTTAACTATTCCTGAGTGTTTTATGTAGAAGCAACATTCTTTTCTTAGAGCGGCACAAAGTCCTCCTTGTTGTAAGAACAGAAGATCTAGCCCTCTTCTATTTTGGAGCACTACTTCTGAGAGGGAGGTGAGAGATTCTTCTAATTTAGATATAGATTTTTTTAAGGCCCAAATGTCTATATCTATTGTATCTTGGAGCCCTCGGAAGTAGTGGGGCTGTAGGGCTAGTGTAGTTCTTCCTGTGGCCGCCCCAGCTGTTATACCTAGTCTTAGGAGCATTGTCAAAGTGATACTGACGGGTTCTTGTTTGAACCTAACCTTATTTTCCCAGACATTTAGGACTTCTTGGTCTGTGTGGTATATCAGCTGGGGAACTAGCTGCACCAGCACGCAATAGTTGGAGGTTTGGTTTAGCACCTGGAGGTTTATGTATGGGGTAAGTCCGGTGTTATAGGCCCACCAACCATTTTGACCTGGGAGAAGGAAGATATTATTGGCTGGGTAGTGTTGTATAGGTGGGTATGACTATGGGGCACTTGTCCTATGTATAATCCCTGTCCTGTCACTGAGGTCAGGGTGATCTTTGTTAAGGAAGGTTGTCATCTGAGAATTCTGTAGAGAGGGAATAGTTGTCTATCAAGCTTATCCCTTCCTAAAAAGGGGGTGTTATATCATAGCAGAACCAGCAGGTATGGGTTATGTTAGGGTTGGTTAGATTTAGTACCTGCTAGGCTTGTTGGACCATGTTGAGGAGCCTGTTGCTGGTTTTTGTCGGGCGTTCTGAGGCAGCCTCTGTGGGCAGTGATCGGGAACCAGGGATTGAGCTCGGATGGGGCCTAGGCTGACTTGGGACAGGAACTGAGCTCGGATGGGGTCTAGGCTGACTCAGGATGAGATTTGGTCTAATCGCTTGGGGCGGGGGAGAAGAGATTTTAAACTGGATAGTGAAAGTGAGGCCATCATATACCCTTCTTTGTAGAGGCGCAAACCTCAGGTTTTTCTCTTAATCTAAGCCATATTTTGTTTTTTTCCCCTGGGAAGTAAACTGTATATCTAGGGGGTTACAAGAGAAGTTGAGGCAAGATCCACTCCCTGTCCATGTACCTCCGGGCTGGTTGTTGAACCCTGAAGGCAGGGTGTAGCCGTCACATTGCCAGGATTAAGGCCGGCCTCTGAGCTCTTTCTTTTTACTGTGATATAACCCCAACTGGAGGATGGTTTCCAGTTGGTGTCTCCAGCAGTTTTGCAACCCCACTGGCTATAATAATATGATTCTAAGCCTCCACATCTATTAGACTCTGCCTGGTTTAGTCTGCCTCTGGGGCATATATATATATATATGTATATATATATATATGTATATATATATATGCAATTTTTTTAGGGCACTCCGCAATTCAGGATGTGCACAGCCATATCCCCAACTCCCTATCTCGGAGGTAGGACATTTTTTCTTGGGGCAAGTAGGTTCCCCTTGACATTTAGGAATTCCAGGGGCTTTAACTGTTTTTTTACCATTATAGTGGAGGTCGAGTATGTCCCAAGAGTCTAAGCCTATGGTCAGTTGACAGAGATCGGGAGTCAGGTTAGGCCACCAGGTGTAGGGGGTAGCCTTTTTGGAGATGGACCTTACGGTCTCTCTGGTCTGGGATATAATCTCCCAGGTTAGGTCTTTAGGGGCATGTGGATTGGGATACCCCAGTCTTGTCTGGACTAACATCAGTACCCCCAGTAATTTTTTCCATCCCCTGAGTACTTGTAGCAGCATCGTCGGCTCGGCGAATCTTGAGTTTGAGCAGATTGTTGGTCTGCTGAACTTTCCAGCTCATGGTGGCAGGGGACTGGGCTGGCTTGGCGTGACAGGCGTGGATCTAGACCATGACACCGTCTACCTTAATTGTTGTAGGAGTGGTCAGGAGAAGGGTGTATGGTCCTTTCCATTGAGGCTCTAGGTTTTGAGTCTGATGCCTGTGCACATATACTGAGTCTCTGACCTGGAACAGGTGAGGAAGATTTAAGGTTCCGGGCCAGTATGCCTCGGCCAGCTGTTTCCATAGGTCTTCTTGAACAGCTTGAAGACCTTTAAGTCCGGCATACAGTTCACTCGGGGCCAGGTTGGAAGGTATTCCCTAAATCAAACATGGCAGTTAATGGAGGGGGGGGGCTCCATACAGGATTTTAAAAGGGGTTAGCCCAAAGGCGGTTGGGGTATTTCTGGCCTGGAAGAGGGCTAAGGGAAGGAGCACCACCCAGTCAGCACCATCAGTATCTATAGTCAATTTGGTCAGGGTCTCTTTTAGAGTTCTATTTATTCTTTTTATTTGACCAGAACTCTGGGGCCTATATGTACAATGTAATTTTCAATCAATCCCCAGCACTCTAGCAACTCCCTGACTTACCTGGGCGGTAAAAGCAGGCCCATTGTCTGACCCTATTACCTTAGGCACTCTGAAGAGGGGGAAGATATCTTCTAAAATCTTTTTGGTTACCAGCTGGGCAGTCTCTTTTTTTGTTTGGAAGGCTTCGACCCATCCTGAAAAGGTATCTATAAAAACTAAAAGATATTTGTTACCGTATCTGGCAGGTTTGATTTCTGTGAAATCAACTTCCCAATATACCCCAGGTCCATTTTCACGGAGTCTCTTTCCGGAGGGAGCCTTGTTTGGGTAAGCATTAACTATTTGGCAAGCTTTATAGCCTTGGACTATTGAATGGGCTATCTCTTTGAGTCCGGGAGCAACATATTTAGTATTTTTTAAGGCAGTTATAAGTTTTTTTGTTCCCAAGTGGATCCACTGATGTATCTGGCGGATCACCTGCTCAGCTTTAAGTCGGGACAGGATGATTTTGGTGTCTTTAGTAACCCAGGCTAAAAGCTGGGGATCAAAGGTTTTGCCCAAGTCATGAATGATGGTCAGGTCCTGGGCAGTATATTGGAGCAGCTGGTCTGGCGGTGGAGTTGGCGAGGCGGGAGGGGCCTGTAGAGCTAGGGCGGTCTCTGTTCTGTTAGCTGCCTTTTTTGCTTCCTGGTCGGCCATCTGGTTTCCTCGGGCTATTTTGGAAGTGTCTTTTTGGTGGCCTGGACAGTGGATTATACTGACCTTGAGGGGAAGGTGGAGGGCCCCCAGTAGGGCAAGGATTTCAGCCTTGTTTTTAATTTTTTTTCCAGCCGACATTAGGAGCCCTCTCTGTTGATAGATGGCCCCATGAAAATGAGCCGTGGCAAAGGCATATATACTATCTGTGTAGATATTTACCTTTTCATCTTTTGTCAGTTCTAGGGCCTTTGTTAGTGTGATGAGCTTGGCCCGCTGCGTGGAGGTACCTTCAGGTAGGGCTTGGGCCCAGACAACTTGTTTACCGTCTACAACTGTGGCTCCTGTCCTTCGTTGTCCTTGTTCTAGGTAGCTGCTGTCATCGGTAAACCAAGTCACTTCCGCATCTGGTAGGGGCTGGTCGGACAGATCTTTTCTCCATCCATGTGTTTTGGCTAGAATCTGCAAACAGTCATGTTCAGGGGTCTCAAAGTTGGGGTCAGGCAACAGGGTGGCAGGGTTTAGATTGCTTAGGAGTGAAAGCAATCCAATCTGAATTTAACAGCAAAGTCCGGTAATGGGTCATTCTAGCATTGGTAAGCCATCGGTCTGGGGGCTGACGAACCACGTGTTTTATGGCATGAGGAGCAGTCACAGTCAGGTTTTGTCCTAAAGTTAACTTATCAGCATCTTTTATTAAGGTAGCAACCGCAGCTATTATTCTTAAACAAGAGGGCCACCCAGCCACTACAGGATCTAGCTTTTTTGACAGGTAGGCCACTGGTCTTTTTCATGGCCCTATCTTTTCGGTAAGTACTCTTTTGGCTATTTCTTTCTGTTCAGCCACAAATAGGTGAAAAGGCTTGGTTATGTTTGGGAGCCCTAGAGCTGGGGCTGTCAGCAACACTTTTTTGAGGTTGTCAAAGGCCGTTTGTTCCATCTCAGTCCATTGGAATGGTTGGCTGTCTCGGGTAAGAGGGTATAGAGGGGCTGTAAGCTCAGCAAATCCCGGTATCCACAGCCGGCAAAATCCCGCCGTCCCCAGAAACTCTCAGACTTGTTTAGCTGTCTGGCGGGCTGGGATGTGGAGTACAGTCTCTTTTCTCGCCTCTGAGAGCCACCTCTTACCATCTCTTAAAATGTACCCCAGGTAACTGACCTGTCTCTTGTAGAGTTGGGCCTTTGTGGCTGACGCTCGATATCCTAGTCGTCTCGGTTCGATCAGGAGTCGTTGGGCACCTAAATTGTATTCAGCTTTGGAAGAGGCAGCTAATAGCAGGTCATCAACATATTGAAGGAGGGTTACCTGCGGGTTTTGTTCTCTGAATGGTGCCAGGTCGCGGTGAAGGGCTCTATCAAAGATGGTGGGGAAGTTCTTGAACCCCTGTGGGAGTCGCATCTACGTCAGCTGTCCTGTTTTTCCCGGATTCTGCGTCTCGCCACTCAAAGGCGAAGAGGGGCTGGCTGGCAGGACTCAATGGCAGACAAAAGAATGTATCTTTTAAGTCCAGCACCATGTACCACACCTGTTCTGGAGGCAAAGAGCTTAGCAGGTTGTAAGGGTTAGGTACAGTTGGGTGGATATCTGTTACCCGCTTGTTGACTTCTCTTAGGTCTTGAACTGGACGATAGTCATTGGTGCCAGGTTTGTGGACAGGTAGTAGCGAAGTGTTCCATGTTGACTGGCACTTTTTGAGAACTCCCAATTGTAGCAACCAGTGGATATGGGGTTTGATACCTTCTCGGGCTTCTCTACTCATGGGGTATTGTTTCACTGATATGGGAGTGGCTGAGGCTTTAAGTTCGACTAGGACATCAGGCTGTTGTCTGGCCAATCCCAAACCGGTGGTGTCAGCCCAGGCTTCAGGGAACCTTTTTTTTTTTTTTTTAGGTTTTTTTTTTTTGAGACAGGGTCTCGCTTTGTGGTTCAGGCTGGCCCTGAGCTCAGCCTCCAACTCACATCACAGCAATCCTCCTGCCTCTGCCTCCCGAGTGCTGGGATTACAGGCGTGAGCCACCACGCCCGGCACTGTGGTATGTGGTACTGGTTGCGGCTGGGTGTGAGGTCTCCACACCCAGTATTGTTATGTGGTTACCGGGGAATCGAACCCGGGTCCTTGCGCTTGCAAGACAGGAGCCGGAACCACTGAGCTAACTCCCCGGCCCCTTCAGGGAACTTTTGAAGCCACCATTCTATATCATCATTGCTCTGTTGGGAAGGCTCAAAGAGTTGATACTCATCATCAAGCTTGACTGTCAAAGCGTGAAGAATTTTCTCTCGGCCATCTCTAATTTGGGGGCCCTCTGGTAGGAAGTGAATCTGCACATGCAGTTTGGTAAGCAAGTCTCGCCCTAACAAGGGGTAAGGGCATTCAGGGATGACCAGGAACAAATGGGACACTTGGCCCAGTCCTAGGTTGACTGTCCTTTGAGTAGTCCATGGATAAAATTTATTTCCTGTAGCACCCCGTACCAGCGAGTGTTTTTGGGACAGGGGGCCTTTTGTCTTTAATAACACAGAATGTTCCGCTCTAGTGTCTACTAGAAACCATACTGGAGCCCCCTCTACTGTAAGGGTTACCCTAGGTTCGGGGAGGGGTTCTGATCCCCGTTGTCTCTAGTCACTGTCTTTACCTAGGGTAAGGACCCTCCGTGGGGAGTTTTCTCAAGGGGTTTTAGGTTTTTTTTCCTTTGGACAATCTTTAGCCTAATGTCTGTATTCTTTGTAATAGGCACACTGATCTTTGTCTAGGTCCTGTCGATGGGAGGTCGTACCCTGTTCTGTCTGCTGTCTTTTGTCTTTTTCTACATTTTTTCCTTCTTTGATTGTCGCTGTCAGGATTCGACTCAGATTTTTAGTCTGTCTTTTCTCTCTTTTTAGCTCTGTCTCATCCTGTTCTTTCTGTTTCTTTTCTTTTTTTTCTTCTTCTGTCTCTCTACTGTAAAATATTTTTTTCTGCCACCTATGGCAGAAATGTCTGCCAATGTCTCTAGCTGACTGATCTATAAAGACCATTATCACAGTGGCTCGCTGGTCATCTGAGGATGGGTTAAAGGGGGTATATCGTCTAAATGTCTCTATTAATCGTTCGAGAAAGGCAGACAGGGATTCATCTGGTCTCTGTATTATCTCTCTAACTTTAGCCAAATTAGTGGGGCATCTAGCTGCCCCTCGGAGACCTGCCTTTAGAAGCTGACAATACTGATGGAGTTGTTCCCTACCTTCTGGCGTATTGAAGTTCCAGTCAGGTCGGGTCAGAGGAAAGGCCTCATCAATCTTGTTGGGGAGTTGAGTTGGTCTCCCATCGACCCCAGGGACATATTTGCGGGCCTCTAAAAGTACTCGTTGTCTTTCTTCGGTGGTTAGGAGCACCCGAAGAAGCTGTTGGCAGTCATCCCATGTAGGCTGATAGGAATGGAGGAGAGACTCTTAACAGTTAGTGAGGGCCTGGGGGTTATCAGAGAAGGAGGGGTTCTGATTTTTCCAGTTATAAAGATCGGAAGCAGAAAAGGGCCAGTATTAGAGGGGTTGAACGCCTTCTGCATTTGGGGTTCCATAGGCCCTAAGGGGTAGGGCTGCGGATGTTTCAGGGGTGGCTGCACGGCGGCCGCAGGTTCCGGCTGCGGGGCCCTCTGTTTCAGGTGGCGGGACAGGTGCTGCCGGCACAGCTGAGGGTGGCGCCAGCGGGGCTGATGGTGCCACCGGCGCAGGCTCCTATGGTGGGAGAGGAAGGGGGTGGGGGTGCAGATCTAGAAGTAAGAGGTCTGTGTTAGTATCTTCAGAGAGTATTTTTCTCTCGGTTTTGGCTTGGTTATCACCATCATTGCAGAGGAAGTGGGGTTAGTCGACGGGAGGAATGGTTTTATCCATAGAGGAGGTTGAAGAAATAGATCTTCCCAGGTTATAATATAGGCCATTTGATCCAGATGTCCTCCCGATTTTTGAAAAACCTTTTGTTTAACTGTTAAGATCTTATCTATAGAAAAGGATCCTTCTGGAGGCCAATCTACATTAAAGGTGGGCCACTCAGATTGGCAAAACGTCTGCCAATGATCTTTTTTAACCAGGACTGACAAATTTTGAGCTTTAGATTTTATTTCTTTCCAGTGATCTAATGTCAATGATAATGGAGTGGCGAGCGTTTGACCCATTTCCGATCTGATAACCCACACAACAGAAAATATTAAACAGACAACACACAAGACACTACAACATAAAACCTTCTGTCCTATCGGCAATTTCGACAACAGAAACACAGCTGTCGTCCCCAGTCGCGACTGGGGACGACGATTTCTTAATTTTCCCGAACAGAGATGAATCCTCATGGATTCGTCTCTAAAAATTACCTCTGGGCGTCCCCCAGGGTTGACCCTTGACATGCCGCTTCTTTGACTGACTGTCGTGCAATACTACTCTCACGGGTCTTATTCCGGGTCAGACTGGACCGAAACCAGAACCGATAGTCGATGAGACAAACACAGAGACACAGAAACAGACATAGCGCCAAAATGTGGGTTGAGCTCACCAGTTGCTTACCTCCGATATCTGGAGTGCGAGGTCTCGGAGGCGTGTCGATTCCCGGTCAGGGAACCAAAATGTTAGGCTCGCGCGGAGCCCCTCCAGGAGACGCACCCCACACAGACACGCAGTCAGAATATCGATGTAACAGCAAGAGGTTTATTCGAGTACCAGCGCTGGGACCGTCCTGACACGCAGGAGAGGAATGGCCCTGAGTCACAAATTTTTACAATTTTTATACCTTTAGCTTAAGCAAGGTGTCTGTATTTCATTGGCTCAGCAAGCTGACCTTTAAATTCATTGGTGGGTGACTTTTTACAGTGCCTGTGGTTTTTACTACCTCATAGTTGGGATTTCTGGGAGGCCCCTATCTGTTTTGTCATCTGTTTCTGAGAATTGGAGGGCTTTACGAGAAATAGAAACTTAAGAAAATAAAAACTTAGGCCTACTACTTTTTCTGTCGTAGTTGGGGCCTATCCTAGATTTTCAACCTTACAATAGGTGTGCACCACTAAGTCTGGCCTGGTGCTTACATTTAAGGAGAAGGTAATTTAATTGAGGAATAGTCTCCGAATGCTCTTTTGATGAATTTACAATTAACTTTTTTCATGTACTGGGGATTAAACCCACGATTCTGCAGTAAGGCAACACTTCTTTTCATAAAATAGAATAAATGACTGTGCACGGTGGCACCTGAAATCCAGCACCTGGGAAATATATATTATGAGATCTAAGCAGAGGAAGTTGCTTTTACAGACAGAAGAGCTTGAAGAAAGCAAAGACAATGCCAACTGTGGCCCAGGCATATAATCCCAGCACTCTGAGTGGCTGAAGCAGGAAGATTCCAATTTTAAGCTCAAGCCTGGACAATTTAGTCTCAAATTTTTAAAAAAGTCTTAAAGAATTGGAGGTGGTGACAAAAAGGTTAAATTGCTTAACACCTAAACTTCCTTAACAACCCCTCTCTTAGTACAAACTGCACAGCCATAAACCACTATACCAATTAGCACTAAAATAGCACTAAAGTAAATACTAAAAACACACTGTCTTCCCCTGAGCTACTGTTATATTTTCTTCCCAAAGATTACTATTGACATCGTTAGCCAAATCTAAAGAGCTTTTTTTTAAAAGCCGAGGCAGGAGCTTTGACAGTTTGCCCCTTTAACATGCAAGCTTAGTTGCAACAGAGGTGTTCCTGAAAGATTCACCAAGAATGAGATATTCTGGAAAAGGTGTTTCTAAGATCTACATAGTTGCCAACTCAGACCCTTTCCAAAGTCTTCATTGCTGTATTAAAAAAATAAACCAGTCCTTGGCCCAATTCTTCGAGTCCTCTCAGAAACTCATTTGACCTCTCAAAAATAGCATGCTCAGTGTGAGATCTAAACAAGCTCTTGTCTTTCCTGTAGTCTTTGTCTATCTGTCAACTCCTAATTCTATATCCCACATCAGCCTCTGGCATTCTGGCACAGCATGGGGTTATGTATAGCTCAGTTGGAAAGCACTGCATTGGATCCCAAGTCCTGGAAAGAAAACAACAAAAAACCAGGTTAATCATTACAAAGTCACTTTAGAAGGCGTGAATAGAAAGACAGAACAATGGAAAATTAACTATCATTATTTATTTCAGGTTTTTTTTTTTTCTTTTTTTTTTTTGAGACAGGGTCTCGCTTTTGTAGTTCAGGCTGGTCCTGAGCTCAGCTTTGATCTCACAGCAATCCTCGTGCCTCTGCCTCCCAAGTGCTGGGATTATAGGCATGAGCCACCATGCCCGACAGGATTAACTTTATTACATTGATTGAAACAGTGGCAGTTTGGAAGATATGGCCAAATCCTGAGCTCTAGGGAAGTATGATAAACAGCTTAATCTCAGTTTAGTGACATGGAACTTAATGTAAGCTACTCTATTTTGATTTTGACTTGGTCTAGAGCAGCCCAGTGCAGAAACAGAGACCAAAACAATCAATGGTGTTCTGCAATTTTTTTCTTTTTTCTTTTTTTTTTTTTTGAGGTCCATATTGGCCTTGAACTCACTATGTAGCCCAGGCTGGCCTTGAACTCACAGAAATTACTCTATCACAGCCTCCTGGGTGCTGGGATTATAGACATATACCACCACATTTGGCTCGTTTGGATGTTTTTTTTTTTTGAGACAGGGTTTCGTTTTGTACTTCAGGCTGGCCCTGAACTCACTATGTAGCCCAGGGTAGCCTTGAACACACAGCAGTCCTCCTTCCTTGGCCTTCCTAGTGCTGGGATTATAGGCATGAGCTACCATACCCAGCATTTTGATGTATGGTACCTAGCAATTAAACCTGGGACCTTGTACTTACCAGACAGACGCTGGAACCACTGAGCTAATTCTCGGTTTTGTTTTTTGAGACAGGATCTGCTATATAGTTTAGGTTGGTCTTGACCTCACCTTGTTGCCCAACCTGGCCCCAAGCTCACTGCAAAATGCCTGCTTCAGTGTCCCAAGTGCTGAGATTGCAGGCATACATCATCATGCTTGCTCCCTTTTCATTTTTTTTTTTTTTTTTTTTTTTGAGACAGGGTTTCACTTTGTAGTTCAGGCTGGCCCTGAGCTCAGCCTCAGACTCACATCACAGCAATCCTCCTGCCTCTGCCTCCCGAGTGCTGGGATTGCAGACGTGAGCCACCACACACGGCACTGTGGTATGTGGTACTGGTTGCTGCTGGGCGTGAGTCTCCATGCCCAGTATGGTATGTGGTTACCGGGGATCGAATCCAGGTCCTTGCACTTCCAAGACAGGTGCCGGAACCACTGAGCTAAATCCCCGGCCCCCATCCCTTTTCATTTTTTAAATTTAATTTCTTTTCAGTACCAGGGATTGAACTCATGCAAGGCAGGTGTGGCACTATTGAACTAAATCCCTGGCCAAGTAACTCCTTTTATAACAGAATGAAATCTTCATTTCCCACTTCTCCAGTAGGTAAGCATATCTATAGTTTAATATTGTTTTGTTTTGAGATGTCTGTGTATGTGTATTTAGGGTAATTTTTTTCTTTTTCTAGCATGATCTCACTTTGTAGTGTAGGCTGACCTTGAACTAGTGATAATTCTCCTGCCTCAGCCTCCTGACTTCTGGGATTATAGACATGTGCCACCGTGTCTGGCATTAATTCTATATCTACAAATAATGCTGATTTTCCATTTAAGCAGTGATATAAATTTTCTTTCTACATTTATGGAAAAACTAAGATGAAATACAAATGGCTGATAAATACATTAAACAATGATCGAGATCTCAGGTTAATAAAAATGCAAAATAAAGCAACACTGAGATTCTATCTTCCTCCAAAAAGAATTGTTGTTATCAAGAAATCAAAAAGTAACACATCCTGGAGAGGCTACAGAGGTGAGGAAAAACCATTGCATATTGTTGGCAGGAACATAAACTTCTACAACCACTGTAGAAATCCATGTGGAAATGGTTCAAAAAACTAAACATAGAAATTCCATTCCATTTAACTATTCCCCTCCACAGATACCTTCCCAAAGAAATTAAGAGACATCAATCATATCACAGTGATACATACATTCTCAGATTTTGTTTTTTGGTACTCAGGATCAAACTCAAGACTTCTGTCTGTGCTTTTGAGACAGGCACCAGACCCACTGAGCTAACTCCCAAGTCTATGCATACCTATGTTTATAGTAGCACAACTTGTAACATCTAATCTTGGAAGCAGCCTATATGTTCACCAATACATGAATGGATAAAGGAAATGTATTTATACACACAAAGTGCTCCTCTGCCATAAAAAAGGATAAATTTGAGCTGGGGATATAGTTCCTACCCACCTCCTTGCCACACCTGCCTGGCAAGCACAAGGTCCTGAAGACCATAATGTTAAGTGAAATAGATTAGACACATAGTCAGACTATATGGTTTTTTTATACAAGAAATCAAAGTATAAAAAGCAAAATAAAGATTGTAATATGAAACAAGGAGAAATCACTTTTGCAAATGAGAAGGGGACCAAGAAATGGAGGGAAGGGGAAGGAAGGAAAGGAGAAAGGGATGAAAAGAAGAATTAAAATATATTATGTATATGTAAAACTCCCCATGGTGAACATGATCATTATGTACTTCAAACATGTACTAATAAAAATAAAAATTAGGGTTTTGTTTTGTTTTTTGGATTTTTTTTTTTTTTTGAGACAATGTCTCACTTTGTAGTTTAGGCTGGCCCTAAACTCCCTATGTAGCCCAGGCAAGCCTAGAACTCACAGCAATCCTCCTGCTTTGGCCTCCCAAGTGCTGGGATTATAAGCATGAGCCACCATGCCCAGCATTGTTGTATGTGGTATTGATTGCTGGGGGGTGTGAGTTGCCATGCCCAGCACTATTGTATATTATGTGATTACTGGGGATCGAACCCGGGTCCTTGTACTTTCAAGGCAGGTTCTGGAACCACTGAGCTAAATCCTCGGCCCAAAATTTTTTTTTAAATAATAAATTTATATAAAAATTAGGTGTTTACAGTAAAATGGGAAAATTATATATATATTACTGTAAGTAGAATGTACAGATTTTTTTTTTTTGAGACAGGTTCTCACTTTTGTAGTTCAGGCTGGCCCTCCGCTCAGCCTTAAACTCACAGCAATCCTCCTGTCTCTGCCTCCCAAGTGCTGGGATTACAAGCGTGAGCCACCACGCCCGGCACTGTGGTATGTGGTACTGATTGCTGATGGACGTGAGTCTCCATGCCCAACATTGTGATATGTGGTTACCAGGATCAAACCTGGACCGTTGCACTTGCAAAACAGGTGCTGGAACCACTGAGCTAATTCCCTGGCCCAAAGGAAATCCCACAGACACAAGAAAACAAAGGTCCCTGATGCAGACAAGCTACCCTAATTCTAAGCTGTGTGTATATCTGGGCTGCACATGACAGATAGCTCAGACTATCTGAAGGGTGGGGTTCCTTGGTCATTTGTGAAATTGCTCAGCAGAAACTTCCAATAATAGATGTTATTGGGGTTGGAGATTTAGCTTAGTGGTTCCGATGCCTGCCTCATAAGTGCAAAGTCCAAAAAAAAAAAAAAAGATATTAATGGCTTTGTAGGCTTGACTCAATTGAAAGGTTAACATGCTTAAATCATTTTCATTTTTCTTCTTTCCCTTCATTCTTGTTTGTTTTATTGTATGTGTGTGTCCTGAGATAGAGTCTATGTACCTCAGCCTGGCCTCAAAATTGCAATCCTCACTGGGCAAGGTAGCTCATGCCTGTAACCTCAGCACTCAGGAGGCAGAGGCAGGAGAATTACTATAAGTTCAAGTCTTGCCTGGGCTACATAGTGAGCTCTGGGCCAGCCTGAACTACAAAAGTGAGACCCTGTCTCAAAAAAAAAAAAATTGCAATCCTCCTGCCTCAGCCTCCTGAGTGCTAGGATTATGTCATTTTCTTCATGCCTGTGTAGATCCTGATCCCCCAAATGACTTCCCAAGTCCATTTTGAATTCATTCTTTAATTTTAGAAAACATGACATCTAACAGGTGGCGAGACAAAATATTTTCATATTTCATCTCCCGTATAACAAGGACGACCTGCAATCTATGGCAAGACCTCACCCCCAAAACTAATTTTATCCTAATTTCCTTTTAGATTTCACACAGCTACATTGAGTTGTTCATGACCAGGGAACATTGTGGGTAGGCCTTAAAATTCTTGACTCTGAACTACATGTCATAGTGACACTGGAGAGCCTAGCTTTCCACTTAAAACACGAGTTCATATTCTCTAAAATTGAAGAATCAATTTTAGGAATGATTGGAGGTTAGAGTAGGAAAATTTTATTGAGAAAGAAAGTTTAGGCCTAAGAGAGGCAGAAGGGGGAACCCAGAAAGGTGGGTAACACACTCACCTCATTTTTCAGAGGCCTTTTATGGAACAAAGCCATGAGGTGAGGTGGGTTTAAGGTGGGGGCTTCCAATAAAATTTAAAAGAAATGGGCAAACCAATGGAATAACAACAAGTACAGTTGTTTAACCAATCTTGCTCAAATGAGGTCCAATGAGCAATCAAGTCGTATAAGTGTCTTTTTGATTAGGAGACTCCTCCAGGTGGGCCAAATTCCTGGCCCTTTACCCCAGCGAATATATAATTACTACATTCCTGGGGAAGGGGTAGATCTGGATCTTGATTCCCCATCAATTTAATTATTCAGGAGAATGAGGCCTTATCAGTCACTGTTATCTGAGAGTTCTGCTGATGTCTTTGACCTTTGGAAACAGTCTCCCTTCTTGGGAGTTTTTCAAGGGCCTGCCCTATCTATCTGCCTGCCATATGTCTAACTAGCTTTTTTACCTACAATATTAGCACATGTCTGTAGGCCCAGCAGAGTGAGGTGAAAAGAGGGTTGCTTGAGGTTCCAGATTCAAGACCAGCCTGGGTAACATAGCAAAATCTCAAATCTTTATTTCTACATCACCAGGATTGAGCTGAATACGCAATAGCTAACTGTTAGAGGAGTTGCAGTATTAGAAATATTATATGCCATCTTGCGTGGTTCTTCTGGGTTTTTTCACCCTTCCCCATAGCTCCACCCATAGCCATAAAGTTACCCATTCCCAGAATCCACATCAGCTAGAAGCAATTGAACCAAGCTTCTTGCAAGGCATAAACTTTATAGCGTCTGATAGGCTAAGGCTACTTTATCACAGCCCTAATGGAAGATCCCCTTACCCTGGATCTATATAAGACTGCTCGCTCCCCTGCACCCCGTCTTGCTCTTGTCTTTCTGTCTTGCTCTGTCTCTTTCCTTTTCTGCCTTTCTTCTCTTGCTCCAGGCTTCCTGTCTCATTTCCATACAGGAGCCACTCATTTCTCAATAAAATTCTCCTGGCGAGTACCTGGTGTGTGGCATGGTCTTGAGCGTTGGTGAAATTTCTTAACACTAACAGTGCAATCAGATTCCATCAGGAACATACCTTTAGTCAAAAACAAATTAAAAAAAATAAAAATGTCCAACAGCAGCAACAAAATACAAATTAGCTTTAGTGACCCACAGTTCTAGACAGACAGATAGACAGGCAGGCAGGCAGACAGACAGACAGACAGACAGATAGATAGATAGATGAACGGATGGACAGAGCAATAGGTAGATTTACTAAGTTTGTTCAACAAGAAAGAATGCACATTAAGAAATTGGCTTTGGTTTCTGTGGGCTAATCAAGGAAGTGGGGAATGCTTTTTCACTGGACACAGTCAAGAAATGAGGACTATTCACTGGTTGTATCCTAATAATTTTTCTCCAGGAGGTATGAGGATTGAAGCCAGACTAGATTTGTTTTGGGAAAAGAAGCAACACTCACTCACGTCTGCAGAGGAGGATGTTGAGTCATATTCGAGGTACCAGAATGGTCTTGCTCTGTCTTATTCCAAATTCAGAGAGGTCTTGTCAGCTATTTATTTATATTCTGTGATCACTATTTATGTTCAGTTAGAAACACTGGGTCTAGCTGCCAGCTGACTGGTTTTTTTACTTTCTTTCTTGCTTCTTTCCTTCCTCCCTCCCTTCCTTCGTGTTTCTCTCTCTCTCTCTCTCTCTCTCTCTCTCTCTCTCTCTCTGTGATACTGGGGACTGAACCGGGGGCATCACACTCATCTACTTCCTCAACCTTCTTTACTTTTTATTTTGTAACAGGTCTGGTTAAATCCTTAAATTGCCCCAGATGAGCTCAAAAATGTAATCCTCCTGCATCAGGCTCCCACAAAGCTTGGATTACAAGTACATGCCACCAGACCCCACCTCATTTTCTTACCTATGAGCATTGTCCTGCCAAATGTGGAATCCTAAACATTTCTTGGTGCTTCTGGCCCTAAATAGTCAAGTATTTCTTCCATTCCACCAGCAACGGGAGGACATATCTTTGAGATCACCTATACCGGTTTATTGCCTTGTGTAGTACTCCTCATCAGTGTCTTTGGAATATAGGCCTCGCTCCCACTCAAGACAGCTCCTCTCCTATTTATATGTCCATTGTCAGGAGGCTATCTTTTCATCCACCGTTGTTGTTATTTT